>OU342745.1:117426722-117899857 GCA_910589775.1 Avena eriantha
TGTTTTATGTGCTTGGAAGTTTGATCTTTTTCTTTGGTACTTTGTGCAATCATGAAAAGTATAGATTTTTGGTTTCTGTGTTGGAACCTTGCTCTTTTGGGATTGGTTTTGTCTCATTCCTGGTTATTGTTTGATCCCTTAGGATGAGATAAATCCTTGAGCAATGGTGTTTTGTCTATCTTTTGCTCTTTGGCTTTTGCCTTGTTCATTTGTGAATTTGTGTCCGTTCATGTGTTGATATGGCTCTTTGATGCAATTTGGACGCCCTTTTTTCATGTCACACTATTGTGTGAGACTTCTCGGTTACTTGGGGTTTTTGTTCAAATTCTATCTCGTTTTGGTTCTTGAAAATCTTGTGCATACATATTTACTACATGTTCTATATTATGGTATGCTTTCTTTGATCCATTATATAGGGGAAAACTCCACCAAATCCTATTTTGGCCAAGATGTGCATGAAAGTCAATTTCATATTATTGCACATGTTTTTTTGAGTTTGTCCTATGTATTGTAGTGTATCTAACTACTTTGGAACCCAATGAGTTTTCGGACCATTGTGTACTGAATGTGTTATAGGTACATTGGAGATACCTTGGATGCTTGTCTCAATAATAAGAAGATGTGGTGACTAAATGATAATTGAAGGCAAGCTAGGATGATCAACAAACTCATATCTACTTCATCCTACCAATGGTATCTCGGTAACAAGTATCCCTCTCATGCATACTTCTCTAGCATCCAACCTTTGTGGTTGCATCAAGGCATGCTTTCCTTTTGTTGCTTTTATTGCGGTTTTTGCAAGATTTTATTCTATCATCGTTATTGTTATATGAGTAAGTTGAGATGAATGCATATTTTGGGGAGTATATAAAAATCATGTTATGATTCACCAATCCCACATATGCCAATCTAGCAATTCTATTGCCAATCATTTCCTCAGTTTCTCTTATGTACTATATGGATGAATTTGCAAGGTTTATTTGTTTTCTATGATACTTGTTGCCTTTCCCAATGCATCCCAACTAGATCTTGTTCCCTCGTGATAGTTGTGATGTATTCGTTGGTGTTTGAAGGTCATTGATATTCAGTAAGATAAATATGAGCCTTTGGCCATGCTTTCTGGCAAAAATCTTATTGGCAGTATCTATGACTTTCGTTTGGATATCTTGTTCATTGTTGAATATCCATTTTTGTGTGTGCATGTTTCTTTATGGATGTATATCTTGGTGATTGTTGTCTACCTAGTAAATTATACACATGATTATGGCTAAATCTCTAGTTGATATCCTTTTGCTTTGGAGTCTACACCTTGTGCTCCTTTTATGCTTCGGTGGCTCCACATGTTTTGCTTTGAGTGCTTGACATTTTCATTTGCATCTTTTGGCACTCATTGGTGTTAAGAAAGTTGATATCTCATGCCTTTGTGTTGTTATGTAAGTTTGGGGGAGCAAGGATACCATGTTTATGAACTTTCCATTCAAAGCAATTATTATATTTGGTGCATAAACCTTGGGGAGCTTTCCTAATTTACCTATAAACACACATTTGCTTCTTGTTCTTGTTTGGTGTTTTTGTTTGATTATGGGGAGCTAGGATTCCATAATTGTGCACTTTGTTGTGCATGAACCTTGGGGAGCTTCCTATTTTAATCTAAACACCCATTTTCTCTCATCATAATATCTTCTCTCTTGCTTGTGCTTGTGGTTTAAATGATATAGAGGGAATGAGGATGCCCATGTTTGTGCATATTGTATCCAAATGCAAAATTATAATTTGTGCACAAACCTTGGGGAGTCTCCTCGTATTATTTAGATCACTCTCTTTTCAATCTTATCATCATATCTATCTTTCTTTTGGTATCTTCCTTTTGTGAAGTGCTTCTTTCGATCTTTTGATTGCCTGCTACATTCGTTCATGCTTCTTCACCATTTTATTTCTTTGCAATCTTTGGATCCTCAGTTTAGTTTGATTTCCTCCTGGTATTCATCATTGGATACGTGCATTTGATTGTACTCATATTATGAGAAATGCACACCATATGGAGGAACTCTCACTAAATTGGCCTTCTAAAGTTTTTCACCCATTTCGGCAATCGATGCCAATGGGGGAGAAGTTTTAGAGGGTTTTAGGGAATTTGGTTGTGTGTTGTGAGTTTTGTACTTAAACACTTGCCTTGTGTGCTTTGCATCTTAGTATGTTGCATAGCATCTTCAATATATATAGAAAACTCCACCACCTGTAATAGTTAGCAATATATGCAATGAAATTCAAGTTCATCCACATGTGCATAGATTGTGGGGGACTTTGCTCTATATTGTGGTTGTACTAACATCACATACTTGTGTTGTATTTGATGTTAGCACACCGTGTTGTTTGGTTAATTCCTTATATAAACCCTCTCAAAGGGATTGTCATCAATTACGAAAATGGGGGAGATTGAAAGTGCATGTGTGCCCCCATGTGTGGTTTTGGTAATTAATGACAATCTTTATGGACTTATGTTTGCATTGAGTTTTACTTGTAGGATTTCTCCATAGGAAATTCTTGTACCATATGTTGGCTTCAAAGTTGGGAGAAGAAGAAAGTAAAGAAGATCAAGTGTTGACCAAAGTGTTCAAGGAGAGATCCAAAGATTGGTCATGTGAGAGTTGTGCCTATGGCAAGTGTGTCTTGAAGAATAAAGTTGGATTCATATCTCTTATGTGCTTTCAAGACACTAACGTAATGAAGAAAGAAGAAATGATGTGCAAGTTCAAGATGAGCCATCTCGAAGAGATCATTTGCTTGAATCTTTCCATCCTATGGTTATCATGGATATGGGAAGATGATATGCCCAAGAGAGAAGATCTACCATAGTCGAGTATGGGAGAGCAATTTGCAAGTCTTCACCAAGCTAGTTAGTCAAGAAAGGTGTTCCATCTTGAGGTGGACAAGAACGCTATCGTCAAGCTCAAGTGGAGTATGCTCAAGGCAAAGGTATGTTCTTGATAGGGTTTCTTTCTTACCGGTCTCATGGTGTTAGTTAGGGAGACCAGTTTATAGGATAGATACCCGTACTATCAAGAGGGGCTCTCGAGTGAGTAACTTGATCATATCCTTCGTGAGAGCTCAAACCTTTGCATACTTGGCATAATCTTTCTTGGTTTTTATTTGGATCTTATCCATGTGAGGTTCTTGAGCTTGTGGTAATATTCATAACAAGCTCTAGTTCATCGAAAATGGATTTCATATACATTCTCTATTGCGTTTTCGATATTGGAGATTTTACCGGTTTGTCTTTTAGAGATTGGTAAAACCTTCCATTATTTGGTTCTTATCCATGAGAGGATTGAGATCTTGTGTTAATCTTCATGACAAGCCTAAGTTCATCGAAAACGGATTTCATATGCATTCTCTATTGCGTTTTCGATGTTGGAGGTTTTACTGGTTCGTCTTGTTGAGAGAGGTCAAACCTTTCGACATTTGGTTCTATCCTCCCTTTCTGGACTATGATGGTTCCCTGCATTATCTTGTAGATCTTATTGTCCTCTTTAAAACGAGCCCAAGATCATCAAAATCAGAGTCCGGATGCAAAAGTTATGGTTGTTTTTGTATTGGTCTTTCAGTTAGTTTTTGTAAGACCGGAGACTCCGGACTAAATCTCAGGTCTATCTCCGAACCTCGTACGGATTGTCCCCCAGTTTGACCCTGTTTAGCCTGGGTACACCGGAGACTCCGCTCCCAGTCCGGAGACTCCGGACCGGGCGATTCCTGGCCCTAACGGTTGGATTTCTAGGGACCTATTTAAGGGGCCCTTCTTCCCCAATGGTTCCCTAACCTTCCTTGCAAGTTTTCCCCTCCATTGGTAACCTTCTTGAGCTTGCTATACCTCAATCCCTCCATTGATTCTTCCATATTCTTGAGGGATTTTAAAGAGGAGATCTAGATCTACAACCCCACCAATCAATCTCTCCTCTAAGTGAGGGGAACATCTTGAGATCTAGATCTTGGAGTCTTTTGTGGATTTCCTCCATTGTTCTTCCTCTCTTATTCCCCATAAGCTTTTTTAGCTTTGGTGGAATTTGGGAGAGAAGTACTTGAGCACTTTGTGTGTTCTTTCCATTGCATTTGGTGCATCGGTTTGAGTTCTCGGTGAGGATTCGATTGGGTGAAAGGTGAGAAGCTTTTTACTCTTGCGTTCTTGGAACCCTAGACTGTTTGTAGCTTTTTACTCTTGTGCCTCGGTTATCTTCATATCCGCGCTCTTACTTATGCGCTTTACTTTGTGATAGCCTTCATGCTTGATGTATATATCTTGCTCTCACATAGTTGCTTGTCTTGCTTAACATAAGTTGTTGGTGCAAATAGGTGAACCCTAGTTGTTCCAGGTTTTGTGCTTGACAAAGTAAAAACTAGTTTTATTCTGCCTTTGTTAAGCCCATCTCGTAAAAGTTTTAAACCGCCTATTCACCCCCCTCTAGGCGACATATGTGTCCTTTCAAAGGTACATATGAGATATCACTCTAACTTTATTCTTCAAGACACACTTGCCATAGGCTCAAGTCTCACATGACCAACCTTTGGATCTCTCCTTGAACACCTTGGTCATCACTTGATCTTCTTTACTTCCTTATTCTCCCAACCTTGAAGCCAACATATGGTTCAAGCATTGCCTATGGACAAATCCTACAAGTAAAGCTCAATGCACACATAAGTCCATAAAGATTGTCATTAATTACCAAAACCACACATGGGATCACACATGCACTTTCACAGACGTTGGGATTCTTCCCTCTTGCACAATTGAATGCCTACAAAGAAAAAGAAAAAGAAAAAGAGAGATAAATTGGCATCCTTCAAAAAGGAAGAGTGGCAGAAAGCAAAAACTTAAGGACTTACACATCATGTTTTCACTTGCCCTGGAAATCTCGTCCAGGAAGTACACCTCATGATCAAGAGCCTGACGCGTCATCGACTGGGCAACATCCACCATAGATTGAACAATTCAAAGTTTTCCTTCAAGTTTCTTCCCGTGTTTAATTTTTTCAGCATATAAAGGCGGGTCTACGGTATGCCCAATGGCAGTCTCGGCTACGCCTAGTCTAGTTGAGGATGGAGTCACAACCGACGATTCTGCAGGCACAAGAGGGACAATTGAATCATTCAAAATCTAGCAAGACATATGAAAGATAGAAAATCTTCAGCAAAGAAAATATCCACTCATATACATATGTACAAAATATCCTTCTCCTCAAAAAGAGACCTTCCAGCAACAAGATAAAGTTACCAGTCATTACAATGGTAGTAGAAATACAAGAAACTACAAAACAAGGCTACAAAGCTGATTTATCCAAAGATAAGGTTGCGCTAGCAGAAGGAGCACTAGCTATGATAGGGGTGGCAGCCAGAGGAGGAGCAGCAGCCGAAGAAGGAGCACCAGCAGAAGAAGGAGCAGTTAATCCCTTTGGATCTTGTTGTATACCCAGAAGCAGCCGAGAAAATTTCTTGACCCTCTTAATAAAAGGCTTGAAATCAACTAGCTGGCCTTTGGAGTTGATTGGGACAGAGGAGCTAACCTTCTCCTAGTCGACCTTATCTCCATGCGCCATCAGGAACGCCATTGAAGTTTCCACGCCACTTTTTGACTGAGTCACGCTGTATCCAACAAGCGGACTCGGGTCGGTGCCAAAAATAGCGACAAGATCATTTAGGTCGGCGGGCACTTCCTTCGATGTAAAAACCTCGGCATGCAAACCCTTGAAGGCACGGCGAGATCGGACAAGGAGGTTGCGCACACGAACACTATTAGCCTCCAAGGTGTTAACATCATCCGATAAGGGGTCAACCTTCTTGTCTTCATCAAGCAGCAAGTTTTGTCCTCATAGCTCTAGACATACCAAAAAAGGAGGGATGATCAGAACATAGAAAACAACGAGGACTAAAATGAAAATCCTCCCGTAGTAAACAGAAAACTTACGTGTCAAAGAAGCATTAAGAGTCTCCAAGCACTTTCAAGGATTTTCATCTCGGATGGCGGCTTGCTTGGCTATTTCTTTGGCATCAGCACTGGCTTTTCGTCTGGCCTCCTCCAAAGCTTCTTTAGTGATGTGAAGTTGGGCCTCAAGATCGTTGGCACGCTGCAATGTCTCATCCCGGATGACCTCGAACTCCTTGGCAGTGGCTGAATAAAAAAGGAAAGCAAGAAGTTAGGAAAATGAGAAGAAGCGCATAAATTATAAAAAGATGAGAACATACCTTTCAGACCTTCGGCTTTGTTTCGGATCTTAATAAAGTGGGTGGCCATGTCAACCATCTCACGCATCACGGGCTGCAAAAAAGTACATTAAGATGGAAAATCATGGAGGGTCAATGATGAAATTAAAAGCCATAGATGCACTTATGTGCTGCATATCCACCTCGGCAGGGCACTCGGATATCACCATGCCTTTGCCAGCCAGTTTTCTTCTTTTAGGCGCTGGGGGCTTTGACGCAGCAGCAACGTCCTTTTGGATAATTGGATCCGCAGAAGATGCGAGCAAATCTTTTGGCTCCTTGGTAGAAGGAGCAACAGAAGTGCGAAGAGGAGACAAAGGAGGGTCTTCTGCATCATCACCACTACAAGAGTAAAGACGAAGAATAAAGAAGCATCAGCAAACCGAATCACCTGACAAAACAATAAAGAGAAAATAAGTACTTACGAAGATACGTCCTACGCAAAGTGGAAAAGGTTCTTCTTGGAAGGAGCCGACGATAATGGTACGACACCCGAAGGTTTCGAGGCCGTAGAATCATCTGAGTCTTCAATGTTTTCCATGGTGTCCAAATGTTGCTGTTTCTCGCCAACAGGCACAACACGATAATCCTCTAAACAAGCCGACGGAAGCGATGGCGTCCTTGACAAGGATTCTGTGGCAGAACTCTCTATCTCCTCATCAGCTACAGTCCCAGTCAAGGGAAGATCATCGAAAACAGAAGGGTTGGCGAAAGGATGACCACTCTCAAGAAGAGGAGGAAGGCATGACAGATGATCATAATCCTATATAAGCAAGAAAAACGGAAATCACAATGGAGAACAGTTACAAAAGATAAATGAGCAAGGAGCAAAAGGGAAAAGAAATTTACCTCCGGAAGACGGTTCTTCTTGCCGAAGGGTTCAACAGAACAATCTGAAGGAACCATGATTTTTGCGGTAAGGGTCGTGAAACTACGAACCCTTTTCTCATAAACCTTGAGGGATAGGTCATCCTGAGAAATCCTCATAGGATCCTTTTTCGATATACGCCCACATACCAAAGAGACGAGCCTGCAGGGGCTGCACGCAGATCTACAGGAAATATGCCAAGATCTAAAGACCAGACAATTCCTTACCAACCTCATGCCGAAGTTTTGAAATATGGTCAAGATGGGGTTGGATCTCTGCCATTTCTTCGGCAGAAGGATGCTGATCCCAGGAGTCAAGTTTGAGACAAATTTTCTTTAGTTTAAAGGGGGCTAACCCGAAAGATTGACCCTCGACGGATTGGTCTTTGATATAAAACCATTTGGCTTTCCATCCTTGGACGGAATCTGCAGGCTTGAAATCAAAATAATCTACGTTAGAGCAAACTAAGAAAATGACGCTGCCAACGTCATGGACGATGGTGTCAGTGGCATTGCGGAGAATGTAAAAGAAGTACTTCCACAGGCCCCAGTGGGGATGAATCCCGAGAAAGCATTTATAGAGAGTGAAAAAATAAGGGGCATGGGGAATAGAGTTCGGCGTGGGATGGTAGAGCTGCACGCCATAGACAAAGAGAAGACCACGAAGAAATTCGTTGACGGGAAGAGAAAGGCCGCGAAAAAGAAAGGAGAGAAACATTACCCTCCATCCCGATTCATGGACTGGAGCAGCTTCATCCACATGGAGCTTGAAGGAGCCCTCCGTCAGGTGGCCGGAGTTCTGCGCCTCACGGAGCTCCTGCATCGTACACTTCGACGGGGCCTAGAAGACGACCCTCTTCTTGGTGGCTTTCGCGGCCGCAGTGGAAGTCCCCACTTTGCTTTTCCCCATGGAAAAGAGTGACACTAGCAGGAAGTAGGAGTTCACAAGAGGGCAAGGAGCACAAGGAAGAAGATGAAGCCAGCAGAGGAGAGGTGAAAAACAATAAAAAGTATTCCTCCCCTTTATAAAGAACAACGGCATGAAGTTAAAACCGTTCGATGTAAAATCAAACGGTCGCAAGGATGCGCGATGGTGACGCATGTCAACAGGTTCTGTAAGGTAAAATATCTTAAGAAGTTATTGCCGCGGTAAAAACGGAAATACAGCGCACGCCGCCTAGCTCTCCGCGCAAAAAAGGGGACGTGCGGCCAGGAAACTGCGTTGAATACGCCACCACGCGTCATTATTACTAAAGCACATGCCCATGCTCGACACATCTCATCTCGAGCATATGTTTTGAGAATAAAGAAGTGTAAAATTTGTCATCAATGACGTCACAATAAAAACAATTCAGTGGAAAGAGTACACACCCGAAAACATTAAGGATTTGAAGTAAATTCCTCCATGGAAAAGGTTGAGACTAAAGTCGAAAACGAAAAAAATCGACTGTCGCCTCGGGGGCTACTCCTATCGGGAGCACTGGTCGCGCACCCGACAAAAAATTAAGGACACATTAATATCATAAAAAGAAAGATTTGTCTTAGGGGCTACTCCTATCGGAAAAGTCCTGATGCATACATCTGAACATAGCCTCGGGGGCTACTCCTATCAGGAGCGCTGATGCGCACCCAGTAAAGGATAAATGAAAAACTACTATTGGGAGGGTCTATATAGATCAAAGATCAAAGCAATCGACAAAATATATAAATCTCAGATCGCAGCTAAATGCGACAAAACTGTGAATGCCGTGTTCAGAAGCATGAAGGTAAGACCCCAGGATTCATCCTGTGTGGCCTGGTAATCGCACAAGAATGCGCTCTACTAGCATTATATCCGTATCTACGACACGATGAAAAATCCTGATGGATGCATTGGGTACCCAATAAAATAAAATTGGAACTCAGTATTCGATAAGATATCCACGGCCCGAACTGAGTTACACCAATAATAAATCTCGAGTTCAGGCCTAGGGACTTGAATTTGATGTAGGACAACCTTGCTTTTTCCAAGGAGAAATTAACTGATTCCCAATCCGTTGGATGCATCAGGCTCGTTGTACCAAATCCTACAAAGTTTAAAAATAATAAAAACAAAGAAAAAGAATTAAAACATTTTCTTGAGACTCAAACTTGAATCTATGGTTCAGGTAGAGTCTCGGAGGCTACTAACATGGGTATGATTACTTGGGTCCCTATGATTTGCTACCTAGGGCCTGCATGAAAGCTTATAGCCCATGAAGAGTCAAGAGGAAGATCCAAAAGATCAACCGACAGAGATTATAGTTGTATTAGGAAAGAGGAACTGAGACCAACATCGAGGTGGTATTGTAATCATGTAACCTATCCGCATACAGCTTTGAGACCCGACCTATTATATATAGGGCGGGAGAAGCCTAGGAAGACTATCGAACAATCCCCTAGCAATTTGTAACAAAGCAATCCCTCGTAATATTTAGGCGACTTTGATCTCATTGTTTCCAGACATCCGATGAAATCCATAGCGTTCTCTATTCCGCAAAACCCTAAGTCCTTCATGGACATTGCTGAGATCTCCCCTCGTCAGTTTGACACATGGAGTCCCTAGAGTCATTGCATGTGTTCTTTTCCTAAACCATGTTGATCCCCTGGTGTTATTTCAAGTGTTCTTTCCCAAAATCACATTGATCTCCATGACCACACACTCTAGTGGATTTTGTGATGCAACCTATGTCAGACTGGTGCAACATGCAATGTGGAAGCTGCTTTCCTATGTGTTTTTTGGCTCTGTGACCATGGTTTGACACATGGAGTCCCTAGAGTCATTGCATGTGTTCTTTTCCTAAACCACATTGATCCCCTGGTGTCACTGCATGTGTTCTTTCCGAAAACCACATTGATCCACATGACAACACACACTCTAGTAGATTCTATAATACATCCTCTGTCACACTAGTCTAACATGCAATATGGAAGCTGCTTTCCTATGTGTTTTTGGGCTCTGTGACCATGCTTTGACACATGCATGCCATAGAGTCATCACATGTGTTCTTTTTGCAAAACCACATTGATCTCCTAGTGTCATTGCATGTGTTCTTTCCCAAAACCACATTGATCTACATGACAACACACACTCCAATAGATTCTATGATGCAACCTATGTCACACAGGTGCAACATGCAATATGGAAGCTGCTTTCCTGTGTTTTCTTGGTCTGTGTGACCATGGTTTAACACATGGAGTCCCTAGAGTCATTGGATGTGTTCTTTTCATAAACCACATTGATCCCTAGTGTCATTGCATGTGTTCTTTCCCAAAACCACATGAATCCACATAACCGCACACACTCCAGTGTATTCTGTGATGTTACTTATGTCACACTAGTGCAACCTGCAATGTGGAAGCTACTTTCCTATGTGTTCTTGGTCTCTGTGACTTGGGTTTGACACATGGAGTCCCTAGAGTCATTGCATGTGTTCTTTTCCTAAACCACATTGATCCACTAGTGTCATTGCATGTGTTCTTTCCCAAAACCACATTGATCCACATGACCACACACACTCCAGTGGATTCCATGGTGCAACCTCTATCACACTGGTGCAACATGCAATGTGGAATCTGCTTTCCTATGTGTTTTTGCGTTATGTGACCAAGGTTTGGCACATGGATTCCCTAGAGTCATTGTGTGTGTTATTTTCCTAAACCACATTGATCCCCTAGTGTCATTGCATGTGCTGTTTCCCAGAACCATATTGATCCACATGACCACATGTTGGGTTCGTAGTATAGAAAACAAAAACTTTCCTAAAAAGTGAAAAACTAAGCACACAAATTTATCTACCTAGATACAATCAACTAGTGGATATACATCCGTAGAGAATATAACCTTGAAGAGCAAAAAACATGACGAGGTTGGACTCGTGGATGATGTAGTCATTTGCTTGCCGATCTCAAGATCGTGAGGAAGTCTAGCACCACAACTCAGTGGAGCATCCATGATAGCACACACGCACGATCCTCCGACAACATCTACATCCTTGCTCCAACGATGTTGTGGAAGCAGCAACTCCTTTCAGACAAAGCCACCAGGAACATGTAGCTCACTAATCCAAGGCCTTGGGGAATAAACTAGAGAGGGAGAGAGATCCTTCACGAGGAGGTGTGAAGTGAGAGGAGGAGGAAGGGGATTTTTATAGGGGAGAGGGGGCAGCCCCCTCCCATGGCTGACGGCCATGGAGGTTCCCCCACCTCTTCCATCATTCATGCGGGTGGCGCTTCCACTCACATAAACACCCCTCCACTCACATTTCCACTCACATGAATTAAATTTCCACCAAATTTAATGCAAATCTCATTTAATAAAACTATTTTATTTATTTTATTCAGAAATTTGTTAATTACTTTAATTAACAAACATTCACTTAAAACCCCTGCAACATTTCAATGTCACATGCAGAACCAGTTTCAGCAATTTCACCCGAAACAATTCTAGTGTCCCTCAAAATGATTCCAGCGCTTTCATAATCTTTCTTTGAATCATATTTTCTCAAAATGGTGTCGGTATCCCTTAAGTGTGTCACCCTACGGTTCGCGAATAATGCAGACATGATCGAGACCCCTCTCTGATCAATAATCAGCAGCGGGACCTAGAGATCCGTACTGACTCGCACACATTCAATGATGACTCTAGTGATCGTGAGAACCTTTAATGTTTGTAACTAAATCCCTTTGTCTTGCGATATATTGCATGTTAGAGATTTGATCATCGGTATCCCCATACCTAGTTTGATCTCGTTATCGACAAGTACGCTTTTCTTATTCCCGTGATATAACATTGTAGTGATCTTATCAGTTGCCTGCAAGCTACATCAATGTGATATCACTGAGAGGTCCCATAGTATATCTCTCCATCATCACGATGGACAAATCCCACTCTTGATCCATGAGACTCTACATAACACTTTCGGAGTATCTAAACCCACCTTTATTATCACCCTGTTACGGTGTGACATTTGATGTTATCAAGTTACACTTCCGGTGTTAGTGATTAACATGATCTCATGGTCTAAGGACTAAAGTTACTTCGTATAATTTTATAGAAATTTAAACACAATAACTTTGATCGTATTGCTATACTTAGGATGAATGTTCATCACATCATTCCACCAATTTTGTGACCTCATTATTAACATCATCTAATGTCCATGATCAGGAAACCTTGATCATCTTGTTAATCAACGAGCTATTTTATTCGAGAGGCATAACTAGGAACTCTTTATTTGTTTATTAAACACACATGTATTAGCGTTTCCAATTAACACAATTATAGCATGCAAAATAAACATCTATCACATACTTGAAATACGATAATAACAACTTTATTATTGTCTCTCAGGGCATATTCCCTTCACCACACACACTCCAGTGGATTCTGTGATACAACCTCTGTCACACTAGTGCAACATGCAATATGGAAGCTGCTTTCCTATGTGGTTTTGGGCTCTATGACCATGGTTTGACATATGGAGTCCGTAGAGTCATTGCATGTGTTCTTTTCCTAAACCACACTGATCCCCTGGTGTCATTGCATGTGTTCTTTCCCAAAACCACATTTATCCACATGACCATACACACTCCAGTGGATTCTATGATGCAACCTCTGTCATACTGGTGCAACATGCAATGTGGAGGCTAGTTTCCTATGTGTTCTTGGGCTCTGTGACCACGGTTGGACACATGGAGACCCTAGAGTCATTACATGTGTTCTTTTCGTAAACCACATCGATCCCCTGGTGTGATTGCACGTTTCTTTCCCAAAGCCACATTGATCCACATGACCACACACACTCCAGAGGACTCCGTGATGCAACCTTAATCACACTAGTGCAACATGCAATGTGGAAGATGCTTTTCTATGTGTTTTTGGTCTCTGCGACCATGGTTTGACACGTGGAGTCCCTAGAGTCATAGTATGTGTTCTTTTCCTAAACCACATTTATCCCATGGTGTCATTTCATGTGTTCTTTCCCAAACCCACATTGATCCACATGACCACACACACGAAAGTGGATTCTGCGATGCAACCTCTATCACACGATTGCAACATGCAATGTGGTAGCTGCTTTCCTATGTGTTTTTGGTATCTGTGACCATGGTTTGACACATACTCCCTAGAGTCATTGCATGTGTTCTTTTCCTAAACCACGTTGATCCCCTAGTGTCGATGCATGTGTTCTTTCCCAATACCACATTGATCCACATGACCACACACACTCTAGTGGTTTTTGTGATGCAACCTCTATCACACAAGTGCAACATGAATTGTTGAAGCTCCTTTCCTATGTGTTTTTGGGCTCTATGACCATGGTTTATCACATGGAGTCCCTAGAGTCATTTCATGTGTTATTTTCCAAAACCATATAGATTCCCTGGTGTCACTACATGTGTTCTTTCCCAAAACCACATTGATACACATGACCACACACACTCCAGTGGGTTCTGTGATGCAACTTGTGTCACACTGGGAAACATGCAATGTGGAGGCTGCTTTCCTATGTGTTCTTGAGTCCTGTGACCATGGTTTGACACATGGAGTCCCTAGAGTCATTGCATGTGTTCTTTTCTTAAACCACATTGATACCCTTGTGCCATTGCATTTGTTTTCCCAAAAACACATTGATACACATGACCACACACACATTCTAGTGGATTATGTGATGCAACATCTGTCACACTATTGCATCATGCAATGTGGAAGCTACTTTCCCATGTGTTCTTGGGATCTGTGACCATGGTTTGACACATGGAGTCCCTAGAGTCATTGGATGTGTTCTTTCTGTAAACCACATTGATCCCCTAACGTCATTGCACTTGTTCTTTCCCAAAACCACATTGATCCACATGACCACACACTCAAGTGGATTTTGTGATGTAACCTCTGTCACACTGGTGCAACATGTATTGTGGAAGCTGCTTTCCTATGTGTTTTTGGTCTTTGTGACCATGGTTTGACACATGGACTCCCTAGAGTCATTGAATGTGTTCTTTTCCTAAACCACATTGATACGCTGGTCATTGCATGTGTTCTTTCAGAAAATTAAATTGATCCAGATGACCACACACAGTCAAGTCGATTCTGTGATGCAACCTTTGTCACACTGGTGTAACATGCAATGTGGAAGAGCTTTCCAATGTGTTCTTGAGCTCGATCGGTGACCATGGTTTGACACATGGAGTCCCTAAATTCATTGCATGTGTTATTTTCCTAAAAACTCATTGATCCCCTTGTGCCATTGCATGTGTTCTTTCCCAAAACCACATTGATCCACATGAGCACACACACTCTAGTGGATTCTTTGATGCAACCTTTATCACACTGGTGCAACATGTAATGTGGAAGCTGCTTTCCTATGTGTTCTTGGGATCTCTGACCATGGTTTGACAAATGGAGTCCCTAGAGTCATTGCATGTGTTCTTTTCGTAAACCACATTGATCCCCTAGTGTCATTGCACGTGTTATTTCCCAGAACCACATTAATCCACATGACCACAGGCACTCAAGTGGATTCTGTGCTGCAACCAAAGTCACATTGGTGCAACATGCAATGTGGAAGCTACTTTCCTATGTGTTTTTGGTCTATGTGACCACGGTTTGACATATGGAGTCCCTAGAGTCATTGCATGTGTTCTTTTCCTAAACCACATTGATCCCCTAGTGTCATTGCGTGTATTCTTTCCCAAAACTAAATTGATCCACATGACCACACACACTCTTGTGGATTCTGCGATGCAACCTCTATCACACTGTCACAACACGCAATGTGGAAGCTCCTTTCCTATGTGTTTTTGTCTCTATGACCATGGTTTAACACATGGACTCCCTCGAGTCATTGCATGTGTTCTTTTCCTAAACCATGTTGATCCACATAAAAACACACACTCTAGTGGATTCTGTGATGCAACCTCTATCACACTGGTGCAACATGTAATGTGGAAGCTGCTTTCCTATGTGTTCTTAGGATCTGTAACCATGGTTTGACACTTGGAGTCCCTAGAGTTATTGCATGTGTTCTTTTCGTAAACCACATTAATCTGCTAGTGTCATTGCACGTGTTCTTTCCCAAAACCACATTGATCCACATGACCACACACACTCCAGTGGATTCTGTGATGCAATCTCTGTCACACTAGTGCAATATGCAATGTGGAAGTTGCTTTCCTATGTGTTTTTGGTCTCTGTGACCACGGTTTGACACATGGAGTCCCTAGAGTCATTGGATATGTTCTCTTCGTAAACCACATTGATCCCCTGGTGTCATTGCATGTGAGCTTTCCCAAAACCACATTGATCCACATGACCACACATACTCAAGTGGATTCTGTGATGCAACCTCTATCACACTAGTGCAACATGCAATGTGGAAGCTGCTTTCCTATGTTTTCTGTTCTTTGTGACCATGGTTTGACACATAGAGTCCCTAGAGTCATTGCATGTGTTCTTTTCCTAAACAACATTGATACCCTGGTCATTGCATGTGTTCTTTCCCAAAACCAAATTGATCCAAATGACCACAGACAGTCGAGTGGATTCTATGATATAACATTTATCACACTGGTGTAACATGCAATGTGGAAGCTGCTTTCCATTGTGTTCTTGAGCTCTGTGACCATGGTTTGACACATGGAGTGATACGTCTATTTTGCATCACTATTCGATATCATAATTTACTGTTATTCATTGATAAATTTCATATTAAGAGATGATACTTATGTTATTTCATCTGTTTTTGCATGGTTGCTGACTTTTGGAGCATGGACCGCTGCAGTCAGGATTCTGATGGAAAAGGTGGTGTTTGGAGGCAAAATTCACGAAGATCAGAAAATCTAGGAAAATACATGGAAAATCCTATTTTTCTAGAAGACGAAGAAAGCCAAAAGGGGAAGTGGAGATGGGTAAAGGGGGGCCACACCACCCCCTGGCGTGGGCCACACTAGGCTGCGCCACCAAGTGGTGTGGCCGCCCTGGTCCACCCCTGGCTCTCCCCTCTGGCGTATATTATCCTCCGGAAACCCTAAGACTCGAGGAGCAACCACAGAAAGATTTCACCGCCTCTGTAGGGAAAAAAACACCGAGAGAGAAATATCTTTCCGGCAGACAGAATTCGGCCGGGGGAATTCCTTCTCGGAGAGGGGAGATTGTTGCCATCAACACCACCATCAAGATGGACTTTATCGGGATCATCATAATCATCACCACCATCATTATCATCACCACTTCATACCGCTGTAACAATTGGGTTGAATCTTGCATAGTTCTTAGGGGAAACTTTCCCGGTGTTGATTACTCTTTGTAGTTGATGCTATTGAGTGAACCATTGAATTATCGTTTATGTTCAGATTGTTACACATCATTATTTCACCTCTGATCATGGTCCATATGATGTCTTGTGAGTAGTTCGCTTTGGTCTTGAGGACATGGGAGAAGTCTTGTTGTTAGTAGTGGAATTGTGTTGAGAAAGATTCAATAGATTGATATTTAAGTTGTGGCGTACTCCTTCTAGTGGCGTCATGTGAACATGGACTACATGACACTTCACCTATATGGGCCTAGGGGAATGCATTGTGTATTTGGCTACTAATCGTAGGGGTTGCCAGAGTGACAAAAACCTGAACCCCGTTAGGAAACCATTGCACAAGGGACGTAAGGGTCTTAGAGTTTAAAGCTGTGGTTAGGTTTCTACCTTAATTACTTTCTTGTACTTGCGGATGCTTGAAAGGGGTATAATCACAATTATGTATTAGTCCTAGGAAGGTCAGTACATTAGCATAGGTTCACCCCACACAACACTTAGCAAACTAAAGAAGATTAATCAACTACATGAAGCGAAAGTACTTGACAATATTCACATGTGTCCTCGAGAACGTTTGGTCATCTTAAGTAATACAACCGGCTTGTCCTTTGCTAAAGAAAGGATTGGGCCACTTGCTGCATTTATTCTTATTGTCTTTTATTTACTCGTACTTTATTTACCTGCATTATCAAAAACCGCTAAAAATCCGTTTGCTAAGTATTTACAGAGAATTCCTGCTCCTAGCCACTAGCCAGCACCTTCTTCTCCTTGTTGGGTTCGACAATCTTACTTATCGAAAATACTGCGATACACCCCCTATACTTGTGGGTCATCAGGACTATTTTCTCGTGCCGTTGTAGGGGAGTGAAGAGCTATTGGAGAGTGGAACTGGTAGAGGAACTTCTACTATGAGTATTGTTTATTTCTATTAGTTGATTTATTATCATTATGGATAATTCGCCGAGTTTCTTATTTCGTAATGCTACTACCACTTCTAAGGTAGTAGATGAACCACCACCTGTTGAGAATGATACTTTTAAAATACCTACAAGAAATATTGATCACGTTATGGATAACTATTATGTTGGAGATGGAACTGTCAATCCCGGTGATCATTTGTTCTTTATACATAAATTGTGTGGGTTGTTTAAGTGTGTAGGTATTACAACAGATCAAGTCAAGAAGAATTTATTCTCATTATCACTAAAAGGAAGAGCTGAGGAATGGTATAAGCTGCTGAAGAATGGTCAACATCTTGAATGGGAGGAAGTAGTACCTCTCTTTTATTCTAAATTTTATCCTCCTAGTGAGATTCATAAAGATCGGAATCAAATATACAACTTTTGGCCTCTTGATGGAGAGAGTACAGCTCAAGCTTGGGGGAGATTGAAGTTACTAATGCTCAAATGTCCTATTCATGAGCTCCCCAACAATATTATTAACAATAACTTTTATGCAAGGCTTTATCTTCATGATAAGGATTTATTGGATGCTTCTTGTGCTGGATCACTTACACACATGGAAGAAGAAGCTAAATGGGATCTTCTAGACCGTATTCAAGACAATGATGAAGCATGGGAGAATGACAAAGGAAGAAAGTCAGGTATAAATTATGATTATGAATGCATTGAATCTTTTATGGGAACTGATGACTTTCAAAATATTAAAAACGCTTATGGTCTTGATTCTCAAGCTATTGCAACTTATTTTAAGGCTTTTGCTTCATATATTGAAGTTCCTAAAAATAAGTGGAATAAGTATCATGAACCATATAAAGATGTTGCTAAGTGTGTTCCTGCAAGGAATACTAAAGTTTATTCTGCTAATCATGCTTTACCTGAACCTTACATTGAGAAAATCCCTTTCCCAGTTAAGATAAAGGAACATTCTATGATAGCTAGTATGGTTAATGAAAGTACAAGTAAAGATATTGAACCTGATAAAAAATTGATGATGAACCTATAATAGCAAATGTGAAAGATTTTGTCACTAAATATGAAGAAGATGGAGACACTATTCTCTGTAAGGATATCCCTAATATTGTTTCACAAAGTAGTGTTATGAGAGTTACTGTCCCTGTGTTTTCTATTAGGATAAGTGATCATTGCTATCCTGGTTCTTGTGGTAGCTATATCATTAAAATTATGCATGATACTGAAAGTTATTATGAGAGAGGGAAGATTGTTCTTATGCATCTCAATAATATCAAGTTTCCTCATTTTATGCTTAAAGCTTTATGTTGCACTTGCTTTGCCTTCCTATGCTTGTGGCCTCTGGTTTCAACAACTTGTTTCTTTACAAAATTCCCTTGCATAGGAAGTTGGTTAGACTTAAACATGTATATTTTTGCTTCTTAATGCTCTCTTTCACTTCAATTCATATTTCTATGTGAGCATCATTGAAATTATCATGCCCATCTTAATGGCTATAAAGAAAGAGCTTTTTGGGAGATAATCCAATTTATTTTTGCTTTCAGTTTGTTTTTGTTTCTTTTAGTCTTGGAAGTTCTTACTTAGGTAATGACCTCTCCTTATCCTTTTGTTTGGTTTCTGTGTCAAGATCAACCTCTAATGAGAGAGAAGTAAGATTTGGGGAAGTTGCTGTCCCGAAACAGATTTTTGTGCTTCACCAAAAAAAATCGTGAGAGATCGCTGTATGTAGGATTGAGCTGTAATTTTTTGTGCTTCTGCCCCAGGTTGTTATTTAACTTCCGTTAGTTTTTTCACTTTTTGATTTGAGCAATATAAGATGTTCTAAAAAAATGATCTTTACCTGCTAGTCTGTTTTGACAGATTTTGCCACTCTTTCATTTGCTTCTTTAATCGATTTCCTTTTTGACTTCTTTTTGGGTTTTTGGAAGGATTTGCTATAGTAGCTTATGATTTGATGGATTTCAGTTGAAATTGGACTTAAAAGGTTTATTACCTCGCTTACACTAATGTTGCTAATGAGAATTGTGTGAAGTTTTGTGTGAAAGAAATTTCCAGGTTATCGGAGGAAATGGTGTAATAAGAAAGAGAAAGTTTTAATGACTCGAGCAATATGAGTATGAAGATGAAGATATTGATGTTATTAAAGTGGTTACTCCGGAAGAATCTACTAAATGCCAAATTCAGAGACCTGCAGAGTCCGTTTTCAAATAGGTAACAGTTCTGGTAAGAAAAGTTCAGCGAAAATTCTGTGCAGTTATATTTTTGGAGTTTTTATCCAACAAGGAAAGCTACGAAGCGAAAGAGGGACGGAAATAGAGCCAGGGTGGCTCACACCACCCCCTGGCGCGGGCCCCCTGGCCGCGCCCGCAGGTGGTGTGGCCGCCTCGGCCTCCGTCTCCGACCCGTTTTCTCCCAGTACCTTCCTTTTGTTATAAAACTTCGTAATATATAATCCCCCAGATCCTCCGAGGTTCGTATATCGTGTTCTCGTCGTGTTTTCTTTTCGATCTGCTTCTGACAGGTAGAGCCCCAGATCTGGAGCCACAATGTCTTCCTCTGGTTCAGCCAAGTAAGATTCCTTAGTGGATATCATCAACCCATATATGAGAGAGTTGAAGACTCATCCCAAGGAGTTGTTGCTTGAAGATGGGGAGATACGGATAAAATAGGTTCAAGGCCCTAAATGTAAAGGAAGTATGGAGGACAGAATGGAACCACTAGAGCAAGAAGTCTTTAGGTACAAGAAGATGGCGGAACACGAAGTAGATATCATCCACAAGATTTGTTCCGAACTCATCATCGAGCACCAAAAGGATACCGTTGAGCTCAAGGATGAAATTATCTCACTCCGCCAAACAACCAACCAACTGCAAGCACAGCTCTACGACGTTCAAAATCAAAACTGTGAGTACGAGGTTAGGTTTAAACGCATAAGTGTTGTTGTAGGTTTCAGGATGCTGGAGACCACAATTTCTTTTGTTGATGGGGAGCCCTTACCTTGGAAGTCGGACGATAATGAAGGAATACCACCACCACCGAAGGAGTAATTCGTCATCAGGTTTTGGCATCCCCTTGGTTTATTCCAAGCTTGGGGGAGTGTCGCGGTATCACATCACTATCTTCTATCTTTTTACCTTTTCAGTAGAGTCATATCATGAATAGAGAAGTTATCATGTAGGATGGTTTTCATTATGGAAGTGTCCCCCCTCTCATTAGATATCTATGTATCACTTGGTGTGAGTTGCCATTATGGAATATTAATGAGAAGTTCTATCATTTACTCTTTTGCATATCTTATTTTAGTTTTCAATTCATGGTTATATAATTGATCTTGTCATTAGTATTGGTATCACTTTGGGATCAGTGAGTTGATTTAGTTGGTTTCGGCAAACCTGGCCCAGTCAGTAGCAACACTATTTTGAGAATTGAATGAAAAAGATAAAAGTACTCTAAAGAAATATAATTTCATCATCTTTCTTGCTTGATTTTCTCATAAGTTTAGTATTCTCTAGTTAAAATCTTTTGTGCTTCCTAGGAAGATTGCATGTTTGTTTTTATCACTTGTATATTTGTTTGTTTCCTTCAACTCTTATGCTTGCTACCCAGCCTTGCTAGCCAAAAACCTGTACTGAGAGGGAATGCTTCTCGTGCATCCAATCCTTAAACGAAAACCTATGCCATTTGTGTCCACCATACCTACCTATTAGCATTATTGCTATTCCAAGTAAATTCATGTTTTTACCTACCTTTCGAATTAAACTTGTTATGTGAAAATTAGTGATTAAAGCTCTCACAAACTTGATGGCACACTTTACTTTCTTGCACTTAATAAACTTGAACCATTGTGCCCATCTATGTTGCGTATATGCTTGCGCTTTGTTAGTTGTGATAGCAGAACCATGTTGTCATGGGGAACGCTTTCAACATTGCACCGGTACTTTGTACCTAGTTGATATCATGTTCTTTTGTCTATGGATGTCGTCGGTGTGAAATGAAAGGGGAGCTTGTAAGTCCATGGAGTTATGTATGTGTGTTAGAGAAACGACTGGGCCGCCGGTCTAATCCATGCTGTCATGGTGGAAACCTGCAGCGTAACCATAATGAGCATCTATGAAGCATTCTTCTTATAAAAAAGAGATTGAGATTGAGAAAAAGAAAAAGAAAAAAAGAAAAAAAAGAGATGAGAAAAGAGGAAAGAGAGAAAAAAGAACCATATTCCCATGGTAAATAAGAAGATTGCTGAGATGCTTGTTGTCTGCTTGCCTTGTCATTTTGATATGGGGATTCTTCCGTATCATCGGTCAAGGGGTACCCCGTTGGCGGTTCTCTATGATACACATGTACTTACTATGACAAGAACTTACCGGTGACTAAACTTGAGTAGCATGAGGAGCAGTCCTCGTATTCAAGGGACATGAAATTTTCAACTTGCAACTTGTCAAGCATATCCTCATATTTGATCACTTTAACCTTAATCACCTAAAGATGCCTATGATAGGGGCAATGAGAGCTGAAAGCTAATAAGTACCATAATTTTTGGAAGCTCTTTATGAAACTTGAAATCCCTGCTTCCCTCTGCGAAGGGCCTTTCTTTTACTTTTTAGTTGAGTTAGTAAACCTATCCCCTTCTATCTCAGCAAGTATTTTGAGTTGTTGTGTTTCATTCATTCATATGATGATTTATTCAATCATGTTTCTTATGCTCCTTGTTTAGCACATTGCTCTTATCTTAGTGTTTACTACTTTGAAAGCTAGCATTGAAAACCAGTTATTTGTGAACTCTAGCAAATTGTCAACTATTCTTCCACCAAGAGCTAAGTTTTCCATTACCAATTATGATTTACTTTATGCATATTTATTGTGTTTCCTTTACTTATTGCAAGTTAAGTTATATAATAGTGAGTTGTCTTCTATTATGAGTTATGTATTGATGAATGTGATGCTTCTTGTCTGTACTCTTTTATCGACTCTTCACTCCATAAACATGCGGTCATGTTTATTGAGTTCAGTTTCGCTTGGGGACAAGCGAAGTCTAAGCTTGGGGGAGTTGATATGACCATTTTGCATCACTATTCTATATCATAATTTACTGTTATTCATTGATATATTTCATATTAAGAGATGATACTTATGTTATTTCATCTGTTTTTGCATGGTTGATGACTTTTGGAGCATGGATCGCTGCAGTTAGGATTCTGATGGAAAAGGTGGTGCTTGGAGGCAAAATTCGTGAAGATCAGAAAATCTTGGAAAATACATGGAAAATCCTATTTTTCAAGAAGACGAACAAAGCTAGAAGGGGAAGTGGAGATGGGCCATAGGGAGCCCACACCACCCCCTACCGCGGGCCACCCTAGGCCGCGCCACAAGGTGGTGTGGCCGCCCTGGTCCACCCCTGGCTCTCCCCTCTGGCGTATATTATCCTCCCTAAACCCTAAGACTCGAGGAGCGACCACAGAATAATTCCGCCTCCTCTATGGGGCAGAAAACACGAAGACAGAAAGATCTCTCCGTCAGACATAATTCTGCCGGGGAATTCCTTACCGGAGATGGGAGATCGTCGCCATCAACACAACCATCAAGCTGGACTTCATCAGGATCATCATCATCACCACCACCATCATCATCACATCTTCATACCGCTGTAACAATTGGGTTGAATCTTGCATAGTTCTTGGGGGAAACTTTCCCGGTGTTGAGTACTCTTTGTAGTTGACGCTATTGAGTGAACCATTGAATTATCATTTATGTTCAGAATGTTACACATCATTGTTTCATCTCTGATCATGATCCATATGATGTCTTGTGAGTAGTTCGTTTTGTTCTTGAGGACATGGGAGAAGTCATGTTGTTAGTAGTGGAATTGTGTTGAGAAAGATTCAATAGTTTGATATTTAAGTTGTGGTGTACCTCTTCTAGTGGTGTCATTTGAACGTCGACTACATGACACTTCACCTATATGGGCCTAGGGGAATGCATTGTGTATTTGCCTACTAATCGTAGGGGTTGCCAGAGTGATAGAAACCTGAACCCCCGTTAGGAAACCATTGCACAAGGGATGTCAGGGTCTTAGAGTTTAAAGTTGTGGTTAGGTTTCTACCTTAATTACTTTCTTGTACTTGCGGATGCTTGCAAGGGGTATAATCACAAGTATGTATTAGTCCTAGGAAGTTCGGTACATTAGCACAGGTTCACCCACACAAGACTTAGCAAACTAAAGAAATTAATCAACTATATGAAGCGAAAGAACTTAACAATATTCCCACGTGTCCTCGAGAACGTTTGGTCATCTTAAGTAATACAACCGGCTTGTCCTTTGCTAAAGAAAGGATTGTGCCACTTGCTGCATTTATTCTCATTGTCTTTTATTTGCTCGTACTTTATTTACCGGCATTATCAAAAACCCCTAAAAATCCGTTTGCTATGTATTTATAGAGAATTCCTGCTCCTAGCCACTAGCAAGCACCTTCTGCACATCGTTGGGTTCGACACTCTTACTTATCGAAAATACAGCGATACACCCCCTATACTTGTTGGTCATCAGGGCGTCCCTAAATTCATTGCATGTGTTCGTTTCCTAAACCACATTAATCCCCTTGTGCCATTGCATGTGTTTTTTTCCCAAAACCACATTGATCCACGTGACCACACACACTCAAGTGGATTCTGTGATGTAACATTTGTCACACTGTTGCAACATGCAATGTGGACGCTACTTTCCTATGTGCTCTTGGGATCTGTGACCATGGTTTGACACATGCAGTCCCTAGATTCATTGGATGTGTTCTTTCGTAAACCACATTGATCCCCTGGTGTCATTGCATGTGTTCTTTCCCAAAACCACATTGATCCACATGACCACACACACTCAAGTGGATTCTGTGATGCAACCTCTATCACACTCGTGCAACATACAATGTGCAAGCTACTTTCCTATGTATTTTTGCTCTATGTGACCATGGTTTGACACACGGAGTCCCTAGAGTCATTGCATGTGTTATATTCCTAAACCACATTGATCTCCTAGTGTCATTGCACGTGTTCTATCTCAAAACCACATTGGTCCACATGACCACAAACACTCTAGTGGATTATGTGATGCAACATCTGTCACACTGGTGCAACATGCAACATGGAAGCTGCTTTCCTATGTGTTCTTGGGCTCTATGACAATGTTTTGATGCATGGAGTCCCTAGAGTCATTGCATGTGTTCTTTTCCTAAACCACATTGATCCCCTGGTGTCATTGCATGTGTTCTTTCCCAAAACCACATTGATCCACATGACCACACACACTTCAGTGGATTCTGTGATGTAACCTCGGTTCACACTGGTGCAACATGCAATGTGGAAGCTTCTTTCGTATCTTTTTTTGGTCTCTATGACCATGGTTTGACACATGGATTCACTAGAGTCATTGCATATGTTGTTTTCCTAAACCACATTGATCCCCTAGTGTCATTGCATGTGTTCTTTACCAAAACCACATTAATCCACATGACCACACAAACTCGAGTGGATTATGTGATGCAACCTTTGTCACACTAGTGCAACATGCAATGTGGCAGCTGGTTTCCTCTGTGTTATTGAGCTCTATGACCATGGTTTGACACATGGAGTCCCTAGAGTCATTGCATGTCTTTTTTTCTAAACCACATTGACATCCTTGTGCCATTGCATGTGTTTGTTCCAAAAACTACATTGATCCACATGACCACATACACACTCTAGTGGATTCTTTGATGCAACCTCTGTCACACTGTTGCAACATGCAAAGTGGAAGCTGCTTTCCTATGTCTTCTTGGGATGTGTGACCATGGTTTGACACATGGAGACCCTAGAGTAATTGCATGTGTTTTTTTGTAAACCACATTTATCCCCTAGTGTCATTGCACGTGTTCTTTCCCAAAACCACATTCATCCACATGACCACTCACATTCAAGTGGATTCTGTGATGCAACCTTTGTCACACTAGTTCAACATGCAATGTGGAAGCTTCTTTCCTATGTGTTTTTGGTCTCTCTAACCATGGTTTGAAACATGGAGTCCCTAGAGTCATTGCATATGTTCTTTTCCTGAACCACGTTGATCCCCTAGTGTCATTGCATGTGTTGTTTCCCAAAACCGAATTGATCTAGGTGACTACACACACTCGAGTGGATTCTGTGATGCAAGCTCTGTCACACTAGTGTAACATGCAATGTGGAAACTGCTTTCCTTTGTGTTCTTGAGCTCTATGATAATGGTATGACACATGGAGTCCCTAAATTCATTGCATGTGTTCTTTCCTAAGCCACATTGATCCCCTTATGCAATTCCAGATGTTCTTTCCCAAAACCACATTGATCCACATGACCACACACACTCCAGTGGATTCTGTGATGCAACCTCTATCAAACTGGTGCAACATGTAACATGGAAGCTGCTTTCATATGTGTTCTTAGGATCTATGACCATGGTTTCACACATGGAGTCCCTAGAGTCATTGCATGTGTTCTTTTTGTAAACCACATTAATCCCCTAATGTCATTGCATGTGTTCTTTCCCAAAACCACATTGATCCACATAACCACACACACTCCAGTGGATTCTGTAATGCAACCTCTATCACACTGGTGCAACATGCAATGTGGAAGCTGCTTTCCTATGAGTTTTTGGTCTCTATGACTACGGTTTTACACATGGAGTCCCTAGAGTCATTGCATGTGTTCTTTTCCTAAACCACATTGATCCCTAGTGTCATTGCATGTGTTCTTTCCCAAAACCAAATTGATCCACATGACCACACACACTCTAGTGGATTTTGTGATGCAACCTATATCACACTGGTGCAACATGCAATGTGGAAGTTGCTTTCCTATGTGTTCTTGGTATGCATGACCATGGTTTGGCACATGGAGTCCCTATAGTTGTTGCATGTGTTATTTTCCTAAACCACATTGTTGATTCTCTGATGCAACCTTTATCACACTGGTGCAACACGCAATGTGGAAGCTACTTTCCTATGTGTTTTTGATCTCTGTGACCATGGTTTGACATGTGGAGTCACTAGAGTCATTGCATGAGTTATCTTCCTAAAACACATTGATCCACATGACTACACACACTCCAGAGGATTCTGTGATGCAAACTCTGTCACACTGCTGCAACATGGAATGTGGAAGCTGCTTTCCTATGTGTTTTTGGGCTCCGTGACCATGGTTTGACACATGGAGTCCCTAGAGTCATTGCATGTGTTATTTTCCTAAACCACATTGATCCCCTAGTGTCATTGCATGTGTTCTTTCCCAAAACCACATTGATCCCCTGGTGTCATTGCATGTGTTCATTCCCAAAACCGAATTGATCCACATGACCACACACACTCCTGTGGATTCTGTGATGTAACCTCTATCACACTATTTCAACATACAATCTGTAAGCTGCTTTCCTATGTGTTTTTGGGCTCTATGACCATGGTTTGACATATGTAGTCCCTAGAGTCATTGCTTGTGTTCTTTTCCTAAACCACGTTGATCCCCTAGTGTCATATCATGTGTTCTTTCCCAAAACCACATTGATCCACATGACTAGACACACTCCAGTGGATTTTGTGATGCAACCTCTGTCACACTGGTATAACATGCAATGTGGAAGCTGCTTTCCTATGTGTTCTTGGGCTCTATGACCATGGTTTGACACATGGAGTCCCTAGAGTCATTGCATTCATAAACCACATTGATCCCCTGGTGTCATTGCACGTGTTATTTTCTAAAGCCACATTGATCCACACGACAACACACACTCCAGAGGATTATGTGATGCAAGCTCTATCACAATGTTGCAACACGCAATGTGAAAGCTGCTTTCCTATGTGTTTTTGGTCTCTATGACCATGGTTTGACATGTGGAGTCCGTAGAGTAATTGCATGTGTTCTTTTCCTATACCACATTGATCCCATGGTGTCATTACATGTGCTCTTTCGGAAAACCACATTGATCCACATAACCACAGACACTCTAGTGGATTCTGCGATGCAACCTCGGTCACGCTGGTACAACATGCAATGTGGAAGTTGCTTTCCTATGTGTTTTTTGTCTTGGTGACCATGATTTAACACATGGACTCCCTAGAGTCATTGCATTTGTTGTTTCATAAACCACATTGATCCCCTTGTTTCATTGCATGTGTTCTTTCCCAAAACCACATTGATCCACATAAACACATACACTCTAGTGGATTCTTTGATGGAACCTCTATCACACTAGTGCAACATGCTATGTGGAAGCTGCTTTCCTATGTGTTTTTGGGCTCTATGACCATGGTTTGACATATGGAGTCCCTAGAGTCATTGCTTGTGTTCTTTTCCTAAACCACATTGATCCCCTAGTGTCATATCATGTGTTCTTTCCCAAAACCACATTGATCCACATGACTACACACACTCCAATGGATTTTGTGATGCAACCTCTGTCACACTGGTATAACATGCAATGTGGAAGCTGCTTTCCTATGTGTTCTTGGGCTCTATGACCATGGTTTGACACATGGAGTCCCTAGAGTCATTGCATTCGTAAACCACATTCATCCCCTGGTGTCATTGCACGTGTTCTTTTCTAAACCCACATTGATCCACACGACAACACACACTCCAGAGGATTCGGTGATGCAAGCTCTATCACAATGTTGCAACACGCAATGTGTAAGCTGCTTTCCTATGTGTTTTTGGTCTCTATAACCATGGTTTGACATGTGGAGTCCGTAGAGTAATTGCATGTGTTCTTTTCCTATACCACATTGATCCCATGGTGTCATTACATGTGCTCTTTCCGAAAACCACATTGATCCACATAACCACAAACACTCTAGTGGATTCTGCGATGCAACCTCGGTCACACTGGTACAACATGCAATGTGGAAGTTGCTTTCCTATGTGTTTTTTGTCTCGGTGACCATGATTTAACACCTGGACTCCCTAAAGTCATTGCATTTGTTGTTTCCTAAACCACATTGATCCCCTTGTGTCATTGCATGTGTTCTTTCCCAAAACCACATTGATCCACATAAACACATACACTCTAGTGGATTCTGTGATGGAACCTCTGTCACACTTGTGCAACATGCAATGTGGAGGCTGCTTTCCTATGTGTTTTTGGGCTTTATGACCATGGTTTGACACATGGAATCCCTAGAGTCATTGCATATGTTCTTTTCCTAAACCACGCTGATCCCTGGTGTCAGTGCATGTGTTCTTTCCCAAAACCACATTGATCCACATGACCACACACACTCCAGTGGATTCGGTGATGCAACCTCTGTCACACTTGTGCAACATGCAATGTGGAAGCTGCTTTCCTATGTGTTCTTGGGATCTGTGACCATGGTTTTACACATGGAGTCCCTAGAGTCATTGGATGTGTTGTTTCGTAAACCACATTGATCCCCTAGTGTCATTGCATGTGTTCTTTCCCAAAACCACATAGATCCACATGACCACACACACTCAAGTGGATTCTATGATGCAACCTCTATCACACTGGTGCAGCATGCAATGTGCAAGCTGCTTTCCTATGTGTTTTTTCTCTATGTGACCATGCTTTGACACACGGAGTCCCTAGAGTCATGGCATGTGTTATCTTCCTAAACCACGTTGATACCCTGGTGTCATTGCATGTGTTCTATCTCAAAACCACATTGATCCACATGACCACACACACTCTAGTCGATTCTGTGATGCAACCTCAATCACACTAGTGCAACATGCAATGTGGAAGCTTCTTTCCTATGTGTTTTTGGTCTCTGTGACCATGTCTTGACACATGGTGTCCCTAGAGTCATATCATGTTATATTTCTCGAAACCACAGTATATCCCCTCGTGTAATTGCATGTGTTCTTTCCGAAAACCACATTGATCCACATGACCACACACACTCCAGTTAATTCTGTGATGCAACGTCTGTCACACTGATGCAATATGCAATGTGGAAGCTGCTTTCCTATGTGTTCTTGGGATCTATGACCATGGTTTGACAACATGGAGTCCCTAGAGTCATTGCATGTGTTCATTTCCTAAACGACATTGATCCCCTGGTGTGATTGCATGTGTTCTTTCCCAAAACCACATTGATCCACATGACCACACACACTCCAGTGAATTCTATGATGCAACCTCGATCACACTAGTACCACCTGCAATCTTGAAGCTTCTTTCCTATCTGTTTTTGGTCTCTATGACCATGGTTTGACACATGGAGTCCCTAGAGTCATTGCATATGTTATTTTTCTAAACCACATTGATCCCCTAGTGTCATTGCATGTGTTCTTTCCCATAACCACATTGATCGACATGACCACACAAACTCGAGTGGATTATGTGATGCAACCATTGTCACACTAGCATTATAAAGAATTAAGGTAAAGATTATTATCATGAACATTCTCAACTATGTATGTGTGGGAGGAACTCCGTATTTAGACAAATAGGCAGCAACAACTGCTCACATCATCCTCATAACCACAACAGTCAACAATCGACATCAATCGAATTACTATGCTATTAAGGACTTAATCCCATAGGACATATCCCATGGCATGGATAGTGTTCCATGAGTTTCCTCGGTTCACAAGTTGATACGTAAGGGTGCCAACAACTTTATAGTCATTGTAAGTGCTAACACACCACCGTCTACCAACAAGTAGTTCCCTCCATCGAGTCCCCACAAGAGGCAAATATTCAGAGGTCGACTTCTCCCAACATCAAGATGAAGACAATCTAACACATGGCTTTGGGTTTTCTTCTAGTGTTATTGATATTTACCAAATAAGAGATTTACGTTGTTTTTGACTCCTTTTCTCCCCAATACAACTGCTCCAAGAATTGTGTCCACTGTATCCATCATCTGTCCCGATCCTGGAGAAAATAGACATAAAATGTGAATGCGAATGCCGTAAAATACCAAGATCCCACAACTACAATGCAAAATAATAATATAAAACATGATGCAAATATGCACTCAACAACTTCCCCAAGCTTAGACTCTTTCTCGTCCCGAGCAAGTTTAGCTTAATGGATGTGCTCCTCATATTCATGAAGCTGAGTCAATAAAATAAACGAGGCAGTTGCAGCATGTGTTTATCATATATGATACATAGGAATAAGTTCATGAATAGTACCTTACTCAAACCATCCGAATAATATTAGAAGGCTTCCACACCTTAGTGATCAATAGTTCACAAAATATGAATCTCAACATGATGTAAAAGTATTCGGTTTGACCAAATGAGTTAGCAAGGTAGTCCTAAGTTTTTTAGGATTAACATATTCACTTGGGATTCAAACTCTCAAACGCTTCTTTGTCATACTACAATATAGTGGTGTATGCCTATTTGCTCTTTACACATTCGCTCTTTTTATTTTCTCTTTTCTTATTTTATTCTCTTTTATATATATGCTCACACTTTTGTTTAAGTGATGTGCAAAGGAGCTAGCCATACATTCCACTTCATGTAGCAATTCAGAGTTTAACGATCTCAATTACCAAATTCCAATTGTATATGAAGCAATCTTTATAACTTTAATATTCTACCTCGTCTTGTTCTCACTCTAATTTGATAGCACTTTTAATTTTCCTTTGTTCAAGGTTTCTTTTTCAACTTAACTGATTAGATAAGTTTTCTTTCTTTGTAAATCTGACCATGTACTTACACAAATTATCTTTGTATGTTCCATTAATACAAATGCTATTGCTATCATCAATGGTGTGGAACACTCCTATTGCTATCATCAAGTGCAAGTAAAATTATACTCAAGCCATTCATATATCAGATAGGACAAACACAAACTCAATATTGCTCCATATATGATAATAAACTCGGAATTTCATAAAAGGGATCGGCTATTCCTGACGGGAATTCTAATGATGCAAACTTTATTTCTCATTTGAACTAATGTAGAAAATAAATTGTAATGTAAAACTGATCAAGCCAGATGGGACCAAATAATACCTTGTGATTATTTGATACCGTTATGATTGTAGATCACTATGGCACCATGGCACGCAGTATCTTCTCTTCACGGGCCACCCTAAGGCAAAGGGATTGATTGACAACCTCTAATTCTTTAACACGCAGCTTGTAGAAAAGATTATTCCTCTCCAGCACTTTTACTTGTTCCTTAATGAGCTCATTGTTATCTTGAAGGGTTTGTATCGCCTTAAGACTCATAGAAAAACCAGATTTGGTTGTCTACTTAATATCTTGATCAAGTTTATCAAGATAAAGTCACAGCAACCGAAGATGTTTGGGTATCCCCGGCGTCTCGTTGTCCATCTCTTCAATATTCAGCTCAAGGACTTTCAACTCCCTCTTCTAACGTTCATTGTCAGTGTCGAGGAACTCCATAGGGGCGATCTTGATCTCCTTGCCTTGCTCGCTATTGCTCCCGATCTCCACATGAACTTCTCTCCTTGGCTTCTGTCCCTTGGTTTGCGTGTCCTCTTATATGAAGAGGTATATTCATTTCTAGAGATTAGGATTAGAGAGAGAGACAATGGCAGTATATAAGTGGGGTTATAGGTAGGTAAAACTCGCGAGAAACACCAAATTCACACCGAAGAAAAGAATCTTAACAGAATAGGGAAAGAAATCGCGGATTTGGACGAGTCCTGTCGCGTAACGACCAACTATACGGGCGCGACCCGTATAGCTCTAGCCATATAGTTGGTTCCGTGAAGATATTTCCAAATATCTCGAGTCCATCTCGATTAAGTTACCGACTCAAAACCGACAAAATCGTTTTTTATAATAAATGAAAAAGTGTACGAAAAATGTGTGAGAGTTTAACAACCAACTATACGGAGGGTGGATTTTCTCTGGTCGTATAGTTGCGACCGTATAGATCCAGACATCAAAAATAAAAAATGTCTAAGAGTTTAACGACCAACTATATGGTTGGAGGACTTTTCTCCGGTCGTATAGTTGCAACCATATAGTTTCTAGACAGCAAACATTTTTGCAAAGAAGATATAGAAGGTTTAACGACCAACTATACGGCCAGAGATTTTTCTCTGGTCATATAGTTGCGACCGTATAGTTGGTAAAAATCTTCAGAAACTTCAGAAAAACACGAGGGATTCAAAGGAAAAAAATTTAGGAGTAAAATTTGTGAAAACAAATCAGTTATTTGAGTAAGAACACTTACCGTTTACTTATTTGGGGATGACAAGCTCCTTCAACAACAAAGACTTCTTCTCTTTTGGTGGAATTGACCTTAGTTCATTTAATAATTCTCGTAGATGAAAATCACTAGGACTAAAGTTCCTCTCAATAAGATTGGTGTCTTGCTAGGCGAATATGGACACTGCATCCAACATCTTTATTCCTTGCCTCTGCATAATCTGCAACTCAAATTCTGGAAGTAAAAGGACCCAACAGATCAGTCTTGGGTTATGATTTTTCCTCTCGAGGAGTTCTTTTAAACCATCATGATCCGTATGAACTCTTACTTTTGCTTCAACAATATAAGAACGGAATTTATTGCAAGAGAAAAATATAGCAAAAAGTTCCCTCTCTCTTCCTTAGGATAATTATGTTGAGCACTATTAAGAGTTCTACTAGCATGATGTATAATATTAAATCTACGACCTATATGTTGTCATAGAGTTACTCCTATAGCATCATCACTAGCTTCACATATTAAGTCGAAAGTCATATCCCATTTAGGTGGTTTAATGATAGGATCCTAGGTGACGAGGGGTAACCTCGGCAATATCCATGGTGAAGGACTTAGGGTATCGCGGAAAACAGAATGCTGGGGATTTCATCGGATGTCAGGAAAACAGTGGAGTCAAAGTCGCCTAAATATTGGGAAATCGCACTATTACAAGTTGCTTGGGAGATTTTTGGTACTCTCGCTTGGGTTCTCCCGTCCTATATATAATAGGCCGGTTCTCAAAGCTCCATGCATATAGGTTTTACATACGCGTAATTACAATACCAACATAATGTCGGTTCATAGTCTCTTTCCTAATACAATCAAAGCCTTTCTCGGCTGCTTCCTTGGGCTATCATCTGAAATCTTCATGGGTCGTAAGCCTTTTACCCAGTATAGGGTAGCAAATCATAAGCATCCGAGTAATCATACCTCTGTCAACGGGATAAAGCGTATTTAAGTTTATCAAAGGCTACAAGACATTTATCATCAAAATTAAATTTTATCCCTTTTTGCAAAAGGTTAGTGAAAGGTTCAGATATTCCAGAGAAATTCCTAATGAACCTTCTATAAAAACCCCCATGACCAAGGAAACTTCTTATACCTTTATATCCCTAGGTTGTGGATTCTCTCAATGGCCTCAACCTTAGCTCTATCCACTTCAATTTCCTTACCTGATACTTTATGTCCAAGGACTATACCTTGTTTGACCATAAAATGGCACTTCTCCCAGTTTAGATCAAGACTGGTTTCTTTGCAATGCTTCAAATCTCTTCTGATATTATCCAACAAACTAGTAAAAGAAGTTCCATAGCCAGAAAATTCATCCATAAATACTTCCATTATTAGTTCTATAAAATCCGCAAAAATATAAGTCATGCATCTTTGAAAAGTAGCTACAGCATTACATAAAAAAAGGCGTACAACGGTAAGCATGTAAACCATAAGGGCTAATGAAAGTTGTTTTAAGTTGGTCATCAGGACAAACAACTATTTGAGAAAAACCAGAGTATCCGTCCAAGTAGCAAAAAATGAGTGTGGTTTGCTAACCTATCTAAAGTTTGATCTATGAATGGTAAAGGATAGTGATCTTTCCTAGTTTCTTTATTCAATTTCCTAAAATCTATACACATCCTATGTCCAACAATAGTTCTAGTAGGTATCAATTCATTGTTTTCATTAGGAACAATAGTAAAACCGCCCTTCTTAGGGACACAATGAACAAGACTTACCCATTCACTTTCTTTCACATGATAGATTATACATGCGTCCAATAGGCGTACTATTTCTTTTCTTACCACTTCCTTCATTTAGGGCTTCAGTCATTTATTAAATTCCGCAATTGGTTTAACACCTTCCTCCATGAATATTCGATGGACGGTTATCATGGGACTAATGCCCTTCAAATCATCCATTGAGTACCCCAAAGGCCTTGCGATGCTCCTTAAGTATCTTCATGAGTTCTTCTTCTTCATATCCTGAAAGTTTAGCACTAATAATAATAGGAAATCTATTTGTATCAACTAAAATTATGTATTTAAGATTATCTGGCAGAGTCTTTAATTCCGGGGGTGGTAATTCCTCGTCCCCTCTCTTTTTTGGATCTTCAAAAGCCTCATTAGTTGGAGGCCCTTCGATTGGAAGTGAATTGAATTCACCTTCTCGTTCTTGTAGGGACCTGTCCTCCATAACTATTTCTTCATAATTTAAGTCATCATTTATTTCTTCTTTTTGATCACTAAAGAAGAGAGCTTCCATTTCCTCAATAGTTTTATCTTCCTCTTCTTCTTATATTTGTAGAGGTATGTCCTTAAATTTGGAAAAGTGGAATCCTTTTTGAAATCAACTTTGGCACCTACATCACACAAAGAGTTTCTTCCAAATATAATTGGGCAAAGAGTGTCAGCAGGCATATCAACAACTACAAAATCGATAGGAAAGTTTTTATTGCCAATTGTGACAGTTCCATCTTCAACTACTCCCATTGGAATTCTAAGAGTTTTATTAGCTAACATGATTGTCATATCAGTATTTTCAATTGTAGCTGGTTCTATTTCTTCTTTTATTTCTGAATAAAAATCATAAGATATAACATTAACTTCGGTGCCAAGACCAAATAAACCATAATGCCAGGTTTCCTTAAATATGCAGGGAATAATAGGCTTACCCACATCTTTTACCTTTGTTTTACCTTCAACCAATACGGAAGTCTCTTTATCAAGTTCAACTATGTTACAATGTGCATACATAGCCATAATTGCTTCCTTGGTTACATCTTCATCTTTGGTTTCTTCCAGATGTTCCTCAACTTCTGGCATACTTTCCTCTTCCTCATTCTCCTATAACACTTTGACCTGTTCATATTCAAAAATATGCTTATGTGAAGTGTTAGGGAAACGTATCTCCTATATTGGTTCTAGGGAGGCCAGTGTTGCTTTAAATTCTATTTTCTTCTCAGCTTCGGGTGGTGGATCATACTTGACCATACCCTCTTTTGATACTTTTATGTGTTCTGTAAAATCTTGAACAACATGGAACACAAGATCTGAATCCAAATAAAGTTCTTTATATAATTCCTTAACATGGCCCTTTTTATTATAGTAGTGAATACAATCATAATCTATTTCTATGCCTCCTTCGCTTCGTAGACCAAAATTCCATGAAACTCTATGATCGCGAATTACATTAAGAAAAGCCCAAGCTTTAGTTATAGGAAGATTCATAAAAGCTCCTCTCATGCAAGAGTCTAGTTCAATTTTATTAGGTTCAATTAAACCACCATAAAAGATATGCAATAAATACCATTCAGGCAAATCATGACGAGGACATTGATTAAGTAAATCTTTAAATGTGATATAAGATCTTACCAGTCCTTCATTAGGACGGTTCCTCCAAGTCATTATAAGACGCATGATTCCAAAAGATTTGATAATGGATAATATTTTGCTAGAAACTCACTAGCTAAATTATCCCAAGTAGTAGTGGCTTCTGGGGGTAGAGATCTATACCATGAGAGAGATGTACTAGTCAAATTCTGAGTAAATTTGTTTACCCTTATCTCATTAGCGGTATATCTCGGTAATTGGAAAGTGCCACATATATCTTTGAAACATGCAATATGCTCATATGGATCAGGATCTTCTTCATCTCTAGTAAATTGCTTCTTGTGTAGAATACCAAGTAGTAGAGGATTTATTTCAAACCCCTTGTCTTCTCATTGGAGTTTTCTCTTTTATAAATACTAGCTGAATACTCGTGCGTTGCCACGGAATAATAAAAATTGTACTCTCGAGTATGCGCGTTTGTCTTGTAGCCATTCATGAGGCAAGCTTTTAGGCACTTGCTATTTTCCTTGCTATTCTGTGGTGCTTCTCTTTTTACAACATCCTATTATTTTCCTTGCTATTCCGTGGTGCTTCTCTTTTTACAACATCCTGCTATTTTCCTTGATATTATGTGGTGCTTCTCTTTTTACAACATCCATTTCATGATTCTTAAATAGGCACCACAACAACCATAATAAGTTACTATTGTCCTTCTCTCTTGTCCCAGGGCACGGTGGCAGTCGTCCTCTTTTTCGGCGAGCAGGGGCGGCATGGCGGTCTTCCTCTACCAGGGGGCAGCTAGGGGCAGCACCGCAAGGGGCATCAAGGGCGGGGACGCATGGGGCATATGGGGGCGGCGGCACGGGCTACACATCCGGGGTAGCGGCAGGTGGGTTCTGGGGCAGCGCAGGCTACACTCGAGGGGAGCTACATAGAGGAAGGAGAAGACCGCCTCTGTATCTTTGTTTTTTGTGGAACCTTTTGTTTTTTAATATTGGCTAGCTCATCAATATTGCCACATATGTCTTACAGGTGGGCCTCCCATGTCAATATGGTTATAAATTCGTGTTCAATGCTACTTTAGTGTTTTATGAGATAACCCAAAAAATGTTGTAGATTTTCTCCTAAATATAAAGTGGTATCAAATTGAAATTTCATTAAAATTGTGATGGTTTTATGCGAACAAAATCTGCATGATTACATACTTGACGTCAGCCAGATATCTAACTAATCATCTAACTAATCATATATGATGAGATAGTTATTTGCAGCAAATAATGTAGATATTCCATTTATGAACTGGATGCAGAATCTGTCGTTCCGTCAAGCACATGTATTACGACCAACGATAGTCAAGCTGAGCAAATGTGCTTGTACATGAACAAGTGGTCATGACATCAAGCCATGCATGTAGAGTGGAAGAAAAGCAGTCCGAAAAAGTAATGCTGCACTTTTGTTCATAGAAAATCATTCCTAGACAAAGCCGTCTAAAACGGTCGTAGCAGGCAAACATCCATGGCGAGCTAATGTTGCCTTCGCGGCGAGAGATGAGGAGGAGGAAGCGACATTGTGGTGCCCGGCAACCATGCGTGCGGTACGCGTCCTTGTCAGGCTCTTCAACTGCAAAGGTGTGCTAGTCGTCTACTGCTAAGCTCTGTTACATGGCGAGTGAGGTTGCAGGGCATCCAGCGAACTAATTTCTCGAGCCAGAGCAGTGGTGGCAGACAAGAAACCGAAGTGATACTATTTTCTTGCCAACTTAACTCAACGGGAGAGGGCTTGTCTGGATATGTAGCTAGTTCGTAGGAAAACAGTTATCTACCAACGTGTTTTTTTTTGCGGAATCTACAAACATGTTTCAAGGCTTAATTAACTAACGAAAACTTTGTTTGGATATAATTAACTTATTTATCGATAAGTAATTTTGGAAAAATAGATCCGATGGACGTTTTCACAAAAACGCGTTTTAGCTATCCTCGATTTCTCAGGACAACGGTGTCGCAATTGGCCTGCTAACGCCGTGCCACGGGCGTAGTTGAACACCTTACAAAAAAATAGTCTCTCCATCAGATATTGCTCCCTCTATCGGTGAACCCGGCAACCTGGCGGGCTTGCCGAACAGCCTCTCCAGCGAGCATGCAGCCGCCGGATACTATCACAGTGAACCGGCGGCATCCATGAAGCTGCCATTGCCTATGAGCAAGCCGGCAACCCCACTTGCAGTTTCGATGTAGTCCTCGTCTCCTCGACCTCCCAGTTTTGCGCCAGCTTGCCTCTGTCAAAGAGGTCGTACAGATTCAGCACGAGGCGTTTGACACGCCATCTCCCTGATCAGCTCGCATCCGTCACCTCACCGTGGTACACATGAAGCAATGGCGAGGAATCCACCATGGCCTACGAGCAAGATGTTGCCTTCGCTTGCTTGTGGTTACGCTACTGACCTCGACCTCCCCGTCGAGCATGAGCTTGCCGCCATCAGGAGCTCGTACAAGCCCATTAGGGCGAATACGGAGGAGGCAACGACGTGCGGAAAACCGTGGGTCAGCAACGACGGCTGCTAGTGTTCCATGAGAGGTAGGATTGGGGTAGCTCCGACTGGCACAAGACAAAGTTGAGCTGCACCGGCGAGGACGATGATTGGGGAAAGATGAACAAAGCAGGTGCGGGCATTACTGTTTTTGTTTTTTGCAAAAGAAAAAGCATTGAGAAAGGAAAAAACATGAACCACTCGTTGGCTGCCTCACAGGGATGGTCGCACGCGAGGGCAGCAGGCAAGGCGTGTCCGTGCGTGTTGGTATTTGAGATATACATGCGAGAGTGTTTCTAGGAGGAGGTTGAAGGGAGAGTGCGGTGGTATTTTTTGTAATTAGTTAGAGTGTGATACCAGACATTCACCACGCTTTTGAAATTAATAGTAAAAATCATAGGGCTTCCGAAAGTGGCTGAGTGGGTTAGCATTAGCCATATGCTCAAACTCCATCATGTTGTTGGAAACCTATAACTCAAAGCAAAACTTAGCAAGACAAAAAAATTAGCAACAACTAAAAGACCTATAGCGCTTAGCTCCCCGACAACGGCGCCAGAAAATAGTTTGATGACTGCAAGTGCACATATCGTTTGTAGCTAGTTTCTAAATAAAGATATCGATCCCACATGGAGCAGGAGTCTGAAGTCTAATAACTCTTGAATTAAATACTACAATAGAAATGCTAAATAAAGTTCTAAGTAACAAGATAAAATACGAGTATAGTGTAAAAAGGTGTTTTTGGGTTTTTGGTATAAGAGAACAATAAGTAAAGTAAAACAACTGAACACAGAAAGTAAGTATCCTGTATGTAAAAGAGAATGGATCTGCAATAGGGAAAATGGCGTTCTCAGGGAGTAGCGGATACACTTCTAGCATTATAAAGAATTAAGGTAAAGATTATTATCATGAACATTCTCAACTATGTATGTGTCAGAGTAACACCGTATTTGGACAGATAGGTAGCAACCACTGCTCACATCATCCTCATAACCACAACAGTCAACAATCGACATCAATCGAATTACTACGCTATTAAGGGACTTAATCCCATAGGACATATCCCATGGCATGGATAGTGTTCCGTGAGTTTCCTGTGTTCCCAAGTTGATACGTAAGATGTGCCAAGAGCTTTATAGTCATTGTAAGTGCTAACACACCTCTGTCTACCAACAGGTAGTTCCCTCCATCGAGTCCCCGCAAGAGGCAAATATTGAGAGGTCGACTTCTCCCAACATTAATATGAAGACAATCTAACACATAGTCACAACAATGAATATCATAATAAACTTTATCTTATTTTAATATCATACTAGGGTTTCTCCATCCCCAAGAACTAAAGATCTACTCACATATGGAGGCAATCAACATTATGGAAATAACAATGGAATCTATCATAGATGAATAGTACTTGTATAAATACACAACGAGTTCGGTAATGACAACAAGATCTAGACAAGATGTAGATGGAGATGGTGGAGATGGTGGTGATGCAAGCCGAATATGGATCCCCGGTGGATGAGTTCCCCCTCCAGATGCTTTTCGAAACTGAGGTTTCGGCGATTTCTCGTTGTTCTGTATGTCGTCTCTCTGATCCAGTTGCACGGGGTGAAACTATTGAAGGGAATATGCCCAAGATGCAATAACAAAGTGGTTATTATCTTATTCCATATTTATGATAAATGTTTATTTTGCATGCTATAATTGTATTAATTGGAAATGTTAATACATGTGTGTTTCATTAACAAAATACAAAGTTCCTAGTAATGCCTCTCATATAAACTAGCTTGTTGATTAACAAGATGATCAAGGTTTCCTGATCATGGACATTGGATGTTGTTAATAACGAGGTCACAACATTGGTGGAATGATGTGATGAACATTCATACGAAGTGTAGCATTACGATCAAAGTCATTATGTTTATATTGCTATAACATCATACAAAGTAATCTTAGTCTTTAGACCATGAGATCATGTTAATTGCTAACACCGGAAGAGTATCTTGATAACATCAAACGTCACACCGTAACAGGGTGACTATAAAGATGGGTTCAGTACTACGAAGGTGTTATGTTGAGGCTCATGGATCAAGAGTGGAATTTGTCAATCCAGATGACGGATAGATATACTCTGGGCCCTCTCGGTGATATCACATTTAGATAGCTTGCAAGCAAGTGATGTGATCACTAGAATGTTATATCACGGGAACGAGAAAAGAGTGCATGTCGGCAACGAGATCAAACTAGGTAGGGAGATACCAATGATCGAATCTCGTACATGTAATATATCGCGAGACAAAGGGATTTAGTTACTAGTGTTAAAGGTACTCACGATCACAGAAGTCATCGTTGAATGTGTAGGAGTTAGTATGGATCTCCAGGTCCCGGTTCTGATTATTGATCTGAGAGGGGTCTCGATCATGTCTGCATTATTCACGAACCGTAGGGTGACACACTTAAGGGATACCGACACCATTTGGAGAAAATATGTTTCAGATAAATATTTAAGAAATCGTTCGAATTATTTCAATAGACACCGAAACTGTTTCGGGTGAAATTGCTGAAATTGGTTCTGCATGTAATATTGAAATGTTGTAGGGGTTTTTATGTGAATGTTTGTTAATTAAAGTAATTAACAAAATTCTGAATAAAATTAATAAAAGAGTTTTATTAAATGAGAGAGCATTAAATTTGGAGAAATTTAATGCATTTAAAGTGGGGACTTTAAAAGAGAATGTGAAGGGGCAAATTTATGTGGAGGGAGTTACCACCACATGAATGAGGAGGTGAGGGGTCACCCCTTGGGCGCCGGCCATGGGGAGGGGCACCCCCTCCTCCTATAAAAGGCCTCCCTCACACCCCTTCTTCCTCACACCGACTCGTGAAGGATCTCTCTCCCCCTCTAGTATTATTCCCCCATGGTCTCGAATTAGCGAGATACATGTTCCCAGTGGCTTTATCTGGAAAGGAGTTGCTGCTTCTGCTGCTTTGCTGGAACGAGGGACAGAGGTTGTCGCGGTACTGGACGTGTGTGCGATCAAGGATGCACTGCTGCTTTGCGGTGCTGGACTTGGTGGTGCTAGACATGTTGGAGCTGGATCTGATGGACGTGCTGGAGCCGGACCTGCTGGACTTCATCATGATCTTGAGATCGGCAAGTGTATGACTACATCATCCACGAGTTCCATCTCATTAACAATGCTTTGTTGTCTTCGCGGGTAAGTTCACCATGGATGTATATCCACCCGTTGCTTGTATCTAGTAGATAGATCTTGGCGTATAGTTCCCATCGTAGGATTTTTTTTGTTTTCTATGCTGCGAACCCAACAGTGGTATCAGAGCCTGATCTATGCGTAGGTTCTTTGTACGGGTAGTACACATATGTTTATATGTGGGCGATGATGATCATGTCGTTGCTTCTTTCATGTATTTTAGATATTGGTGGCATAGTGGGATGAAGCGGCCCGGACCAACCTTACATGTCATCGTACATGAGACCGGTTCCACGACTGACATGCAACTAGTTTTGCATAAGTGGCTGGCAGGTGTCTGTCTCTCCTACTATAGTCAATATCTGATTTACAACGAGTTGCTAATAACTTGGTTATCCTCGTTGTGGTTCCATTTTTGTAGGTAAGAACGGTTCTATCTCCGAAAGCCCTAAGCCACATAAAACTTGCAATGGATAAATTAGAGGCGTCTAGTTTAGATCGTTGCTGGGCTAGTTTCATGATATGGTAATGTTGTAAGTAGATGTATGATAGATACTCTTACAACACACCTAACTTGTAAGTTCCATAGATCTTGGCCTTACACACAAAGAAATAATAAAGATCATACCATGATGCATATGATAGAGATCAAATGCATGGACCATATCATCTCACTTTACACATTAGATGTTTGCATCGTATATTGCTAGTTTGGCGTTTTAGTAGCATTTTAAGATGATCCCTCATTTAGATATCAAGATAAAAATGTGTTCTTCCTTAAGTATGCACCATTCTATGGATCGTGTTTTGAGACATCACGTGATGATCGGGTGTACTCGACTCTACGCTTTCATACAACGGGTGTAAGACAGTTTTACACACGCGAGTACTAAGGTGCTTACTTGGCGAGCCTAGCATGTACAGACATGGCCTCGGAACATAGACCGAAAGGTTAAGCATGAGTCATATAATTGATATGATGGCCATATTGATGCTCGCCTTTGAAGCTACATTGACTCACGTGATGATCGGACTTGGTGTAGTGGATTTGGTTCAAGTAATCACCAAAAGGGCACGAGGGATGTTGTTTTTGAGTGGGAGTTCCTTTCTAATTTGGATTAGTCGAACTCAATTTGTCATAAACTAAATCGAAGTGAATTTGCATAATTTGTTGTAGTCATTGGCGTATGTTCACTACCTTATGCTTAGTTTTAATTGAGATAATAGAACTATAGAATTCTAGATATTTACTTTACAAACTGGTATCGTAATGTTTTGAATGTCAATTTAAAGTTTATAAGTCCAGTTGCAAACTTTCAGCAAACTCTATTTACTCCATGAAGTTTAATAAGTAGTATTAAATCAAGAGTAAGAATTCCAATGTTAGTATCTAAAGTATCATGTTTGCCTCCATGCTTATTGATATTCAAAAGTTGTTTTAATATCAAGATTATATAGGAGCTGAAAATTGTTTCAGAAACCATCATGCGTGAAAGATATTGTGATATCCGAAACAATGTTTTTGGTTGCATTATGATAGAGTATAATTTAGCAAAATACATGTTCCCATATTGTATGAGAATTTGTGAAGGATGGAGATGCTAAGCATCCGGATCTCCCAAAAAGGTTTTGGGAACTAACATTATACCCGTGATTCTTCCTTACAGGCTATAGTAGCTTGATCATGAAAGTTGTCATGATAAGGATGAATAGAAGATGTAAGTAAAATATTTACTACACTAATAGATTACTAAGGAACGGATTTTTGAAAGAACTCCAAACATTTGATGATGGTGATCCACTTCAAAGTGCAAGTTCAAAAATATTAGTATTTGACTATATACACTTTGTACTATGTGTCATGTGAATGAAACCACTATTTACGTTGATAGATTCTTTTAAAAGAAAAGGAATTGTTGAAAGAGAAGCTATAAAATATTTGGCAGAAAAGAAAAGGTTGGAGATGTCCAACATAGGTATATAGAAGATATACAAGTTATGGCTGTATTCCTTGCTTGTTAAACAATGTGGTTCTGAGGTATTGGATACCGAATTGGTTGGTATGAAGTGTCATACAGGACAAAGCAATTCATTAACTACAATGGCCTAAGTAACTAGCAAGAGAATAAGTGGTGATGTTCATCAAAAACAAATAAAGTGTTATTGTGTTTTTCGTTGTCGTCAAACCTAGCCTTCAAGATTTGTTTTCATAATTGTTATTTTGTTCAGGTATTAGGAGAACAATGGTTGTTCAAATAATTACCGTATTCCATAAAGGATGGATGAACTTTTACAAGTCTAGTTGGAGAAATCACATCCATAAACATTATTGCTAAAATGTCGCTAGACAAATGATTAAAAGATCACTTATGAAGTGACATCACTGTTTTACATTAATTGGAAAGAAAACATGAAGAAACTCCATGTTGATGGAATTTTTGGAGTCTTTGATTTTGATCAATTGACGCTTGTGAAACTTTCCTCGAGATAATTGAAACTCTTTCCATAGGCCAAAGAGGAACGGATGACTAACTTATTGGATATTATGCATGTTGATGCACATAGTCCATTATGTGTAGCCATATGCGATGGATCTTTTTGCTTCATATGCTTTCTCCAGAAATTTAAGTGAATATATCTATATATTTACTTAATAAGGAAGAAGTATGAAACATTTGAAAATTGTTCAAAGACTTTCAAGATGAAGTGGAAAATCATTGTAACAAGAAAATAAAGAGTTTATGATTCGATCATAAAGGAAGATATTTGATTTACACGTTTAGCAAAAACATCTAATATTTGAGGAATTGGTCCATGATTTGTGTTTCTCGATAAACCATAGGAGTATGAAATATTCGAGAGATGAAATCAAACCATGTTTAACATGGTAAGATCAAGGGTGTCATTTATAAAACTGCCATTATGTTTTAAGGATTGAAGCTTTAGAGACTACCGCTTTTACACTGAAAAGAGCACCATCGTGATCCGTTGAAATGACACCATATAAGTTATGGTTTAGGATAAAACCCGGATTGTCTTTTCTTAAAATTTTGGTATGCTATACATAAGTAAAATGTTTACAACCAAAGTCGGATAAGCACGTCTTTGTAGGTTGTCCCAAAGAATTTGTTGGGAATTTCTCCATAACATCGAGGACAAAAGATTTTGTTACTTGGAACGTCAAGTTTCTTAAGAAGGAATTTTTCGTGAAAAGATAAGTGGGAGGACAATAGAACTTTGATAAGGTTGTTGAACCTTAGCTATATGTGCTAAGTAGCGCAGCGCCGGCAAGTGTCCCGGTGGAGGCCACAATGCTCATGGCTCCCGTGATTACAAAGGTTGTGATCTCGGAGATTAGAGTTCCTATTGAACCGTGTGGGTCGGTAAGAATCAAATAGTGTGATTTGATAAGCAAGTCGTTATTGTTTTGACAATGATGAACCGACTACATGCAAAGAAGCGATGATGGGCCCTAACTCCATAAAATGACTAAAAGTCATAGAATCCGTGATAGTATCCATACACAATAACTCAAGTTTCTGAACTTGGAAGACCCTCTAAAAAGGCGTAAAGCCTATTGGTCGTGTTTGGATCTATAAAGAAATAGACATGGATGTTTAACATCTATGAAATAGTCGACATGTCGGAAAGAAGTTGATGGCAATGTTCAAGGAGTTGACTATGACAAGATTTGATCTTTCATAGCGATATATAGTCTTGAGGGATTAATGTAGCAACCACTACATATAATTTGGTATATGGTAGTTGAATAAACAAAACAAGGTTCTTCTAATAGGACGGTTACCTAGGACGTGTACATGACATGGTCTGAAGGGTTTTGTTAATTCAAAGGGTGCGAAAAGGGCATGCAAACTTTAATAGTTGAAGTAAGCATAGCAGAGTTGGAATCTTCACCATGATGAAACTGCTAAAAGAGTTTAAATTCATCAGAGATGATGAAGATGCTTGCATTTGCAAGAAATTAAGTGGGAGCGCTGAGACATATTTCTAATACATTATATAGAGGACATATTGTTGATTGGAAATGATGTATCTTGTATTGACACAAGTTAAGAACTTCATTAAAATAAGATTTCGATGAAAGACTTGGGCAAAACCGGAATATTTGGCATCAATATCTATATGGATATATGACATATTGAAAGGGTTCAATATGGAAACAACAAGAAAGGTTCTTGCTGCATGGAAATGATTGTATCAAGAGTCAAGTGTTTCAACACTTGGTGAGTAAAATCACATGAAGATTTTGATTGATTATACCGTGATATGTATATATCCATAATGTCCTATGCTCTAAATTTTATGAGCACATACCAGAATGATTCATAAGATGATCATTGGACGATAGTAAAGATATTCTTATGAGCTTTGGAAGAACTAAGAATATATCATGTATAAGTGACAAATAGTTAAAGGTAGTTCGTTGTAAAGTGTTACATTGGTACTATTTTTGTCACAAGATACAAACTAAAATTTATCTCAATCTAGATTATGGGTGACACAATGTAATGGAAAGGATCTTCCATGATGGATTTGGATGAGTTCCAAAGTTGAGACATTGTGACAGATACTACAACGAAAGGCTAAGTATATGACTGCTATAGTAGCAGCAAAGGAGGGCATTTGTGTTAAGTAGTTTGTTATCAAACTAGGTGTGGTTCAAAGTGGGCGAATACTATGAATATATATTGTATGACAATAATATCAACATAGTTTAACCCGAACGAACTAAAGGTCTCACCAAAGGACCAAATTTATACAATGCCATCTCATTCGAGAATGAGTGATGCGTAGAGACGCAAAGACATGCAAATACACACGGATCTGAAACTGTCAGATCCGGAGATTATGTTAACCACTAGCAATCGCGTATATGCAACACCAGAAAGCCATGGGTGTTCAATACGCAAAAAAATTCAAACTAGATTATTGACTCTAGTGCAAGTGGGAGACTGAAGGGAATATGCCCGAGAGGCAATAATAAAGGGGTTATTATCTTATTCCATGTTTATGATAATTTTTTATTTTGCATGCTATAATTGTATTAATTGGAAATGTTAATACATGTGTGTTTAATAAACAAAATACAAAGTTCCTAGTAATGCCTCTCATATAAACTAGGTCGTTGACTAACAAGATGATCAAGGTTTCCTTATCATGGACATTTGGATGTTGTTAATAACGAGGTCACAACATTGGTGGAATGATGTGATGAACATTCATCCGAAGTATAGCATTACGATCAAAGTCATTATGTTTATATTGCTATAACATCATACAAAGTAATCTTAGTCCTTAGACCATGAGATCAGGTTAATTGCTAACACCGGGAGAGTATCTTGATAACATCAAACGTCACACCATAACAGGGTGACTATAAAGGTGGGTTCAATGCTACAAATGTGTTATGTTGAGGCTCATGGATCAAGAGTGGGATTTTTCCATCCTGATGACAGATAGATATACTCTAGGCCCTCTTGGTGATATCATATTAAGATAGCTTGCAAGCAAGTGATGTGATCATTAGAATGTTATATCACGGGAATGAGAAAAGAGTGCATCTCCGCAACAAGATCAAACTAGGTATGGAGATACCAACGATCAAATCTCGGACATGTAATATATAGTGAGAAAAAGGGATTTAGTTACTAGCGTTAAAGGTTCTCACGATCACAGAAGTCATCGTTGAATGTGTAGGAGTTAGTATGGATCTCCAGGTCCCGCTTCATATTATTGATCTGAGAGGGGTCTCGATCATGTCTACATTATACGCGAACCGTAGGGTGACAAACTTAAGGGATACCGACACCATTTGGAGAAAATATATTTCAGATAAAGATTTAAGAAAGCGCTGGAATTATTTCAATAGACATCGAAATTGTTTCGGGTGAAATTGCTAAAATTGGTTCTGCATGTAATATTGAAATGTTGTAGGGGGTTTTATGTGAATGTTTGTTAATTAAAGTAATTAACAAAATTCTGAATAAAATTAATAAAAGAGTTTTATTAAATGAGAGAGCATTAAATTTGGAGAAATTTAATGCATTTAAAGTGGGGACTTTAAAAGAGAATGTGAAGGGGCAAATTTATGTGGAGGGAGTTACCACCGCATGAATGAGGAGGTGAGGGGTCACCCCTTGGGCTCCGGCCATGCGGAGGGGCACCCCCCTCCTCCAATAAAAGGCCCCCCCTCATACCCCTTCTTCCTCACACCTCCTCGTGAAGGATCTCTCCCCCTCTAGTATTATTCCCCATGGTCTCGGATTAGCGAGATACATGTTACCGGTGACTTGGTGGTGCTGAACATGCTGGAGCTAGATCTGATGGACGTGCTGGAGCCAGACCTGCTGGACTTCATCACGATCTTGAGATCGGCAAGCGTACGACTACATCATCCACGAGTTCCATCTCGTTAACAAAGCTTTGTTGTCTTCAAGGGTAAGTTCTCCAAGGATGTATATCCACCCGTTGCTTGTATCTAGTAGATATATCTTGGCGTATAGTTCCCATCGTAGGAAATTTTTTGCTTTCTATGCTGCGAACCCAAAAACTATTTGAGGAGGCGGTGGCGGCGCCAACTATACGGCCGGAATATAATTCCCCCTGTATAGTTGGTCGTTAAACCATTTGTATACCTCGATCGATTCAGGTTTTCTTCTAGTGTTATTGATATTTTCCAAATAAGAGTTTTTTGTTGTTTTTTACTCCTTTTCTCCCCAATACAACTAATCCAAGAATGATGTCCATTGTATCCATCATATGTCCTGATCCTGGTGAAAATAGACATAAAATGTGTGCGCGAATACCGTAAAATACCAAGATCCTACAACTACAATGCAAAATAATAATATAAAACATGATGCAAATATGCACTCATCAATGCCCACACACTCTAGTAGATTCTGTGATGCAACCTCTGTCACACTAGTGTAACATGAAATGTGGAAGCTACTTTCCTATTTGTTGTTGGCCTCTCTGACCATGGTTTGATGCGTGGAGTCCCTAGAGTCATTGCATGAGTTATTTTCCTAAACCACATTGATCCACATGACCACACACACTCTAGTGGCTTCTGTGATGCAACCTCTATCACACTGGTGCAACATGTAATGTGGAAGCTACTTTCCTATGTGTTCTTGGGATATATGACCATGGTTTGACACGTGGAGTCCCAAGAGTCATTGCATGTGTTCTTTTCGTAAACCACATTGATCCCCTAGTGTCATTGCACGTGTTCTTTCCCAAAACCACATTGATCCACATGACCACACAAACTCTAGTGGATTCTGTGATGCAACCTCTATCACATTGGTGTAACATGCAATGTGGAAGCTGCTTTCCTATGTGTTTTTATCTCTATGACCACGATTAGAAACATGGAGTCCCTAGAGTCATTGCATGTGTTCTTTTCCTAAACCACATTGATCCCCTAGTGTCATTGCATGTGTTCTTTACCAAAACCAAATTGATCCATATTACCACACACACTCCAGTGGAATCTGTGATGCAACCTCTATCACACTGGTTTAACATGCAATGTGGAAGCTGCTTTCCTATGTGTTCTTTGGATCTGTGACCATGGTTTGACACGTGGAGTCCCTAGAGTGATTGCATGAGTTATCTTCCTAAACCACATTGATCCACATGACTACACACTTTCAAGTGGATTCTATGATGCAACCTCTATCACACTGGTGCAACATGGAATGTGGAAGCTGTTTTCCTATGTGTTTTTGGGATCTGTGACCATGGATAAACACATGGAGTCCCTAGAGTCATTGCACGTGTTCTTTTCCTAAACCACATTGACCCCCTAGTGTCATTACATGTGTTCTTTCCCAAAACCACATTGATCCCCTGGTGTCATTGCATGTGTTCTTTCCCAAAACAAAATTTCTCCAGATGACCACACACACTCCAATGGATTTTGTGATTCAACCTCTATCACACTGGTGCAACATGCAATGTGGAAGCCGCTTTCCTATGTGCTTTTGGGCTCTATGACCATGGTTTGACATATGGAGTCCCTAGAGTCATTGCATGTGTTCTTTTCCTAAACCACATTGATCCACTGGTGTCATAGCATGTGTTGTTTCCACAAACCACATTGATCCACATGACCACACATAGTCTAGTGGATTTGATGATGCAATCTCTGTCACATTAGTGAAACATGAAATGTGGAAGCTTGTTTCCTATGTGTTCTTGGGCTCTTTGACCATGGTTTAACACATGAAGTCCCTAGAGTCATTGCATGTGTTATTATCATAAACCACATTGGTCCCTAGAGTCACTGCACGTGTTATTTCCCAAAACCACATTGATCCATACGACCACACACACTCCAGAGGATTCTGTGATGCAACCTCTATCACACTTGTGCAACATGCAATGTGAAAGCTTCTTTCTTATGTGTTTTTGGTCTGTGTGACCATGGTTTGAGATGTGGAGTCCCTATTGTCATTGCATGTGTTCTTTTCCTAAACCACATTTATCCCATGTGTTCTTTTCGAAAACCACATAGATCCACATGACCACACACACTCTAGTGGATTTTGTGATGCAACCTGTGTCACACTATTGCAACATGCAATGTGGAAGCTGCTTTCCTATGTGTTTTTGGTCTCGGTGACCATGGTTTGACACATGGACTCCCTAGAGTCATTGCATGTGTTGTTTTCCTAAACCACATTGATCCGATGGTGTCATTGCATGTGTTCTTTCCCAAAACCACATTGATCCACATAAACACACACACTCTAGTGGATTATGTGATGCAACCTCTGTCTCACTGGTGCAACATGCAATGTGGAGGCTGCTTTCCTATATGTTTTGGGGCTTTGTGACCATGGTTTGACACATGGAGTTCCTAGAGTCATTGCATATGTTCTTTTCCTAAACCACGCTGATCCTCTGGTTTCAGTGCATGAGTTATTTCCCAAAACCACATTGATCCACATGACCACACACACTCAAGTCGATTCTATGATGCAACATCTGTCACACAAGTGAAACCTGTAATGTGGAAGCTGCTTTCCTATGTGTTTTTGGTCTATGTGACCATGGTTTGACAAATGGAGTCCCTAGAGTCATTTCATGTGTTCTTTTCCTAAACCACATTGATCCCCTTATGTCATTTCATGTGTTCTTTCCCAAAACCACATTGATCCACATGACCAAACACACTCAACTGGATTCTGTGATGCAACATCTGTCACATTGGTGAAACATGCAATGTAGCTGCTTTCCTTTGCGTTCTTGGGCTCTGTGACCATGTTTTGACGCGCGGAGTCCCTAGAGTCATTGCATGTGTTCTTTTCATAAACCAAATTGATCCCCTGGTGTCATTGCATGTATTCTTTCCCAAACCCACATTGATCCACATGACCACACACACTCCAGAGGATTCTGTGATGCGACCTCGGTCACACTAGTGCAACATGCAATGTGGAAGCTTCTTTCCTATCTGTTTTTGGTCTCTATGACCATGGTTTAACACATGAAGTGCCTAGAGTAATTGCATGTATTATTTTCCTAAACCACATTGATCCCATAGTGTTATTGCATGTGTTCTTTGCAAAAACCACATTGATCCACATGAATAGACAAACTCTAGTGGATTCCGTGATGCAACCTCTGTCACACTGGTGCAACATGGAATGTGGAAGTTGCTTTCCTATGTGTTTTTAGTATAATTAACCATGGTTTGACACATGGAGTCCCTAGAGTCATTGCATGTCACTACAAGAAAAGTTGGATTTTACAATGGATGAATTTCGTGGTTGAAGGCCCATTTTTCGTGGCTAAGAATCTTCTACGACGGATGTCCTTCATGGTAAAAGCCCCGTCACAAAATAATCTACCACGGTTTTTTCTGACTGTGGCAAATCGCACCCTTCAGCCACGAAAACGTGTTCCGTCGTAGATTTGTTCGCCAGCCGTGTTGAATGCTAATGTCATGTAAAATGCCCCGTGGCAAACAGGGTTAACACCCAGTTACCATTGTTAACAGCCACATAAACCGTGGTAGAAGCCAGGCCCAGCCAAGGCCTGCTAAATATTAAGTGGGCCGACCCATTAGGAGTGCCCAATAAGATTACAGCTCTTTACTGTTTCGTCCGGCACTGTTTAAAATGGGCCCAAAAGATGTAGCCAGTATCGGCCCGCGAATGTTAGGGTCATTACTATTTTAGCCTACAGAAGCCCACATTGGTCAAATTCTATGCGGCCCGTTAACAACCGGTGTCAAGTCGGCCCAATACTATTAAGGCATACGGTCAGCGCGTCACTATTCTCATACCTTGTCCTGGGCCGCCTACAAGCAGCCAACCTTTGAGAAGGTCTAATACTGTTCTGGCCTTTTACTATTCTATCTCGTTATTGTTCTGGCCATCTACTGTTTAGGTCCATTACTCTTGTGGTCCTTTACTGTTCTTTCCTACCATTTTAATGGTTTGTTACTATTCTGGCCCGTTACTGTGTTGGGTTGCCGCTGTTCTGGCCTGCTGGTGTTCTAGCCTATTGCGTTTCTAGCCTGTGACTGTTTTGGTCAGTTACTGTTCTAGCCTGTTACTGATTAGGGTTGCCGCTGTTCTGTCCTCCTGGTGTTCTAGCCTGTTACTGTTCTGGCTTGTTACTGTTTTGGCATGTTACTATTTTGGCCTGTTACTGTTTTGGCCTGTTACTGTTCTAGCTAGTTACCGTTACTGTTTCGGCCTTGCTAAAGCCCATGCAAATATCATAAATGGAGTATAATTAGCGAGCATCTTTTACTGTTCATGGAAGACGCAGTACAAGAAGGGCAAATAACAAAACGCTATAATGTTACCTGATCGACCTGGCTGCCGTAGTTATTGTACCGCCATGCATGGACGGCGTCAACTAAATGCCTACATGGCCTATGCGAGTTATCTAGATATTACATCAGCTACAAACTTCTTAAAATATTACATAATATGAACAAAAGGGAAAGATAATTCAGCATTTCAGTTGCCAATCAAGTTGATAGTAGAGTCCTCAATTTGCTTTCTCAATCCATCAACTGCATCTCCCTTTGAGTGTGATACCTACATTGGAAAACCACCTTGAGACATCATCTTGCAGTCCCCACTTTGGTGGCGATAGCAATAATTGTTAACATGTTAATACAACAAACAAGACAAACTACTCATAGCTAAGAATGAAACAGATAGGAATTATAACTGCATAATATGAACTTGTAGAGTAGGAATGCAAACCATGAATGAACTATATAGTAGAGGATAGTTATGTCGTTTCTTAGGATGAACCAGAACCAGAACCAGATACGAGATATAATGGTGTGGCTTGTGAACCTGTAGAACAGGATAAACAAGCATTAGACAAGTATGCCAACAATGAAATGAGAAATCAAACAAAGTGTTTCTTAGAATTTTAGTATAAACTATCCAGGTCATTTCAGCAAATATATATGGAAGCAGTGGTATCTCCTAGAATAATTATGCCGTTGATTCGGATGAACCTGCACCAGATACATAAAATATATAATGGCATCGCTGGTGGACCTGTAGGCTGTGCAAACCAACATGTTCAATGTTGCCTTTTTGAGCTATGCCAAGAAAAAGAAAATAATCGGTGTTGCGGCTTTTGAAGAACCGGATGGGAACAACAAAATTATAATCGAACTAGTACGAGGACTTTGAATGGGTACTATAGGATAGAAAAATGATGCCATGGAGGAAATAATAGCAGGAACTTAGCTCAGGAATAACCAGATAGAGTTAGTAACTGTGGAGCAGGGAATCCACACTAATATTTTCCACTAAAATTACATTTTTCAAGAACTACACAATAGCAGGCAATTACTGGTGTATGGAGCAACTAAGATAAGAACATGTGCATGAAAAAATAACAGACATGTGCATGACTTAAATTTTGTAGAGCAGCAACTGCAAACCAAGATGTCTAATGACCTTGTATGTACTAGCACAAAGAACATGCGTGCCCAATGACTTGTAAGTACTAGCACGATTACAAAAATGCAGTTCACTGCGACAGGCTTGAACCTGCTATACCGCTAACAAAACAAAAATGGGTTGGAGATTTGGTTACCTTGGTCGGAGAGGCGTCTAAGCATCATCGGTGCCGTGCGAGTGACGTCCAGGTCACCAAGGGTGCTGCGCTTGCAGTGGCTGTTGGCATCAGGGAAGCAGATCTTGGGCGGTCGATGTCGGTGTAGTCAAAGGCGATGACCATGTAGCTGGTCTGGAGCAGTGGACATGGAACTTGTTGAAATAGATCCCATATGGTGGACAATGGTGAAGCTGCTCCAGTACGGTTGGGTAGCTTTTGGCGGTGGGGAAGCAGAGCGTGGGCGGTCGACGACGCCATAGGCACAGTCAGCGAGACCACAACTCTGCTGGAGTGGCAAAGAGACCCGGTGAACTAGATCCGATGGGGTGGGCGTTGATGAAGCAACTCCAGGATCCGTGGAATTGTTGATGGGTGGTGCTCCCGGTGGTCGTGGAGGTGAGGGTGTGGGAGAGAATCCTGAGATTTTGGGAGGGCTAGCTGGAAAAACTATGCAAATCGGGACTATGGAGGTGAACAGAAAATTAATTATGATCATGCCCCGAAGCTACCGACTTTAGCGTGCCCATAGGGTGTCTAAACAATGGGTAGAATGGGAATTTTAAAGTCAATTTTTTTGAAATGGAGGGGCACAAAATGCTTCATAGTCGGTGTGTAATTTTCCCGCTCGACAAAGATTTTGAATTTGTCTACCGGCCAAATAATAATAATAGAAAAATGGTACTCCCCGGTGGGAGATTTCTCCTCAAAGTTTTAGAAATGGTGGGGCAGGAAATGCTTCAAAGTCAGTTTTTGATTTTGCCGCTCGATAGAGATTTTGAATTTGACTACCAGCCACATAATAATTAATAGAAAAGTGGTACTCCCCGGTAGGAGATTTGGCCTCAAATTTTTGGAAACAGTGGAGTGGGAAATGCTTCAAAGATGATGTTTGATTTTGCCGCTAGACAGAGATTTTGAATTTGGCTACCGACCAAATAATAATAATAGAAAAATGGTACTCCCCGGTGGGAGATTTCACCTCAATGTTTTGGATACGATGGGGCAGGAAATGCTTCAAAGTTGGTTTTGATTTTGCTGCTCGACAGAGATTTTGAATTTGACTACCGGCCAAATAATAATTAATAGAAAAATGGTACTCCCTGGTGGGAGATTTCACGTCAAAGTTTTTGAAACCGTGGGACAGGAAATGCTCAAAGTCGGTGTTTGATTTTTCCGCTCGACAAAGATTTTGAATTTGGCTATCAGCCAAATAATAGTAATAGAAAAATGGTACTCCCCGGTGGGAGATTTCGCCTCAAAGTTTTTGAAACGGTGGGGCTAGAAATGCTTTAAAGTCGGTGTTTTGCTACTCCACAAAGATTTTGAATTTGGCTACCAGCCAAATAATAATAACAGAAAAATGGTACTCCTCGGTGGGAGATTTTTCCACAAAGTTTTTTAAATGGTGGGGCAGGAAATGCTTCAAGGTCGGTGTGTGATTTTGCTGCTCAATTGAGATTTTGAATTTGGCTACCGGCCAAATAATAATAGAAAAAAGCTAGTAGACCATACGCTATCTGTCCAGGAATTCGAGTCCTAGAGTCACATCAACTAATCATCCATGACCATAATAATTGTGTAGACTGATATTTTGAATTTGGCTAGCGTCCAAGCAATATTTGGATAGAAGGTGTACTCCCTATTCAAGAATTGAAGGCCGAGAGTGACAATAACTTATCATCCCTAATGAAAATTGGATAACCCAGATTTAAATAGGGTTAGATGCAGGTTTTGCCACTCGACTGAGAGTTTTTTAGTTTCGTTAATGGTACTCCTTTGGTACAAATTTAAGGCTAAGTCACATCAACTGATCATCAAAATACTGACAATATTGGCATATAAATTGGATACATAATCTCCGATTCAAACAGGGTAGGCGGAAGGATTTGTCGATGGACTGAGATTTTGAATTTGGTGGTTGTCCAAAGAAGAAAAAACCTTCGTGAGGTTCATGAATCCAAGGCTGAGAGAGCGAGGTTTGGGCACAAGATTTTTGGGCATCGAGCATACGGTAAACAGATAAAAGAATGATGTGAAACAAATACTCCCTCTGTTTTTGTTACATGGCCCCAAACACAACCCGAGCTCTATAGCAGGAACCATTTCATAGGACCATTGTAATCACCTGACACTGTCATGATTCATCTTCAATTTAGAAGAGTCTCTTCATCTATGGGCTCTCGAGAATTCTACTGATCTCGTAACATCTTCAACTCCGCGTCACTTGCTAATGCTTTCTGTCTCATATCATCGATTGCTCGTCTATGCACTTCCTGTTCAGCCCGTAGTGCTACAATTTCTTCTTGACTAGACAAATACGCCGACTTGGACTTGGACTTGGACTTGCACTGCGACAACCCAACATTACGCAGGAACGTGCTTTTACGATGACCTTCACCTTTTAGTACCATTTTAAATGTTTCCAGACATTCTTCTTGGGTTTGTTCCAGACCATCTCTTCCCATGTTTTGCCATCTCCTCGTTCAATTTAATCTGTAAGGTTATCAGTTGGTAGAAGTGGGTGAGATAACAAAAGCTAATACAGAGAAACATGCATACAACACATTTAACCTGTATATGAACAAATCTTACAAGTTGGCATGGCTGATTATGCATCATATATATTGTAGTAAAAGTATAGCTATCTAATCATACTAATAAGAATTTTATCACTAGCATGCAATAACAGGACTATGCCAACATGGCATCTGTCTATTTCTTCACTGCCGGGTGCATGATATACACAAGACAACTCTTTGTACAGCTGAAAACTGAAACTCACACTAGTTAGAAATGATCTACTTAAATTAAAAAGAAAACTGGGCAGCAGTTCAGGCAGTGTTGCACATCTAACTATACATATAAATCACTGAGGATGTGTCATCAAAAAATATCAATCGAACAGAATACTTCCAATAACACTCTCAGTGGAGGGATTGAGCCCTTCTTTTTTGCTTGTCTAGCATGCCTAGAATTTTTGCTACAGACTTACCGCACCTTTCTGCAACATGGGCAGAACACATGATCAAAATATAAGAAGCACAAAGTCTGTAGAAGATTAAAAACTAATTATTCTTACTATTGCGCTCAGGTGGCTAACCAATGCACGAGATCCAGTTCGGTTCGTTAAGCATTGCCGGGACACAGTTTCACTTGTTTTTAGTGTTCATCTACAAAATGAGACTAGTGATACATATGTGCAAATAGGAATTTCGAATGTGATATGGAATCAGTCTTCACAAACCATACCATAATCTTTGGATCAAACCAGTGGACGAGAAGATCTATCTAGTGTTGGCCAGTCATAGTGTGTTCCATAGGAGACATTCTTTGAATATCCTTGCTTGCCTTACCATCAAAGTATTTACTCTTTATCCTATGGCACTACTGGCGCAAAGAACATAGTCTACATCCTCATTATCCTGATCGAAGTTGAAATTTGTCTGTCGGCAAGAATGGAACATTTGATGTGTTATGTGACTTAGAATAGAACCAAGAGCAAGCCTGAATGCTTGGGACAGAGCACGATGACTTACATGTAACTTCTATAGTAATGAATTTTAATGGTCAGGGGTCTGTTGGTGGATCTTGAATGATGCGAAGATGGGAATATCATTCCTAACATAAACACCTATTTCAGATGCTATAAAAGCAGATTCTTCTGGATCTTTTGGCCTTCGCTTTCTAGGCACAATAGAATTGATGCAATATCTCGATTGCGTTCCGGAAATTTTAGCTTCAAGCTTTTTTCCTACTGTTGGCCCCCTTTTCTTAAATCTTCGTGTAGCTGCCAATTCAACCGTTACTCAAGCTGGCACATTATATATAAGGAAGCATGCATCTATAATCCTTGGAACACATACCTTGTTTGGTGATGGGATGATCAGCAGGTTGGTGATCATCACTAGCTTGTTGGTGTTGTGCCAGGAGTGTTAGGAAAGTAGAGGTCAAAACTGGTTCGGCTATCAATTGTTGCTGGGTATCTTGATTAGCAATTGGTGATTGTGTAATGTGTGGGATGGTATTTGCTGCGTCTACTACTGTTGGAACCTATGGTGCGCCGCCAAGACGAAACTTTTTACCCATATGTGATTTTCCTGATTTTTGTTTATTGTATTTCCTGGCATGTGTTTGTGTTCCACTAGTAGCATTAGCATGATGGCTTGTCGATGCTTTGCGTTTGGTACCTGAACGTGTCTTACATGAACCAGCTGATTCTTGACACACATAAACAATACTTCAATCTGTTATAGTTCTGTATGTAATGAGATGTAGATGGAACAGAAAAATAGTAAGGCAAAATGTTCTCTATATATATGATGCATGAACTAGGCAGAGGGCATTGCAAAATATTTTGTGGGATTGAGATACAAAACATGGAAGATGCAACAAATATCACAATTAAAAAATAGAGCAAGCACATTTGGGGTGGACAAGTGGGCGGACTAGCAAGGAGGTCCTTGACAGGTCCAAGTTCCTAAGTCAGGTCTCCCTCGAAATATTGTTCATCAACAGAAACCAATGCTAAATCAGACACTTACCGATCATACTTTTTCTTGCTCCTGGTACCTGGAAGGGTCTTAGGTGAACCAGCTGATTCCTGACACACATAGGCGATATATTAATTTATCAAAGTCCTATGTAAAATGAGACGGGGATAGAATAGAAGAATAGTAAGGGAAAATGCTGAACATATATGATGCATGAAATAAGCAGATGGCATTACCCATTTGGTGGTAATTGACGTACGAAACATGGAAGATCAAACAAATATCAAAATTAAAAAATAGACAAGCACCTTGGGGGGTGGATAAGCGGGCGGACTAGTAGGGAGGTCCTCGACAGGTCCAACTTCCTGAGTCAGGTCTCTCTCGAAATATTCTTCATCAATAGAAACTAATTCTGAATCAGACACTTGTCGATCATAGTTTTTGTCCTTAGTGGTACCTGGAAGGGTCTTAGGTGAAACGGCTGACTCCTAACACACATAAGTGATACATTAATCTATCAAAGTCCTATGTAAAATGAGACGCGGATAGAAAAGAAGAACAGTAAGGCAAGATATGTTGAACATATATGATGCATGAACTAAGAAGATGGCATTGCAGAACATTTGATGGGAATTGAGGTACGAAACATGGAAGATGAAACAAATATCGCAATGACAAGACAGAGCAAGAACCTTAGGCAGTGGAGAAGCAGGCGTATTAGGGAGGGGGTTCTCGACCGGTCCATCTGCTTGAGTCAGGGCTCCGTCGGGGTTTTGTTGATCTTGAGGATCAAATTCTGCATCAGAATCCTGGACTTCATTATTGGTTGTGGTAGCTATGAAAGATCTAACTCTCTACGGGACGAGCGACCTTGCATATTTGGAATTCTTTAATAATCTATCTTCCCTAATCTTCCGTTCTCCCTCATCAGTCAGCCACAAATCACCTTACATGCATCAACAGAAAACTTATCTTATGATATTTAAGAGCGAGGTGTGTGTAGAATAGCAAGTTAGTATAGTGCTAGCAAGCAGTTGAAAGCTCTGAAGGAACAATGACATACATATGCATATACGATGCCTCGACAAGAAATTTTGGAGTACAAGATAAAAAACTCAGTGCGAGAATGAAGTGAAACCAGCGATGAACTACTTTCAGACGTCAAATGCGTAAAGAGCATATGAACTGTATGGTGGCAACCTTTGTGACCTCTATTACGCCATTTTCTTATCGTGCCTTTGTCGGACTTATGGTGAGCTACGACCTCGCCGTTCGCCCTTGAGTGGATTTGCCTCTCCATCTCTCAGGCACAATCGACAAGGTCGAGGAAGCATACCCGGTGCCCTGGAGTCAGGGAAGTGGATCCAACGAAGCTACGATGTTGTTGCTGAGCCAGCTCCTGCTCCGTGCTCCTTGTGTATAGAGGAGATGATCTGGTGCGGGCTAGTGTTGGGAGCTGGTAAACCATCTTTCGTCGCTATGGTGGCATGCCGGTGGAGAGGTTGTGAAGGGGAGATGAGACGGAAGGAGCATAGCCATGGTCGTGCAAGGTGATCTCGAGGGATTCAGCCCGAAGGGCGTGGGTGGTACTAGTCTATTTGAAAGTTTTAATTGTGTGGCGCATGGGAATTTACAAGAGAAACCATTTTTAGGAATGTCCTTTGGCACGTTGTTTCTAGACGAAAGGGCAATATGAAAATTTCGCACCGTTTGAATTTTGGACGCAATAGCCCATTGTGGTGGGTGTTTCTGGCGCACTGCTTGGTGGAAGAGGTGATTTCGGTTTGTGGTTTGTCGCCCAGTTGATTTTTTTGTACTCGATCTACTACTGCAGTCTAAAAGTTTGACTTTAGGGCCACACAAGTATATAGTGCACAAATTTATTCATGATAATTGGCACATGGACATGGTCGTTCTCGAACTACCTTTCATGGTAATGTGTTAATTTTTGGCAAAACGTGGGTCTACAAATCTAAATGAAAGTACAAAATAAGATTTCAAGTTTATCATGGGAAAATGTTGTTTTTCCATTTTTTTGAATGGCTAGAATGAGACTGAGATACATTGTCTAGATGCAGCAAATAGGTACAATACAGTTTCATAGTGTTCCAAATAAAATATCAAGCTGACAACAGAAGGAAAGTCATCCTCATTATTTGAAATAACAATCTATTCGCATGGCGGCTCTTGCATCACCCTTCGAAAATCATCTGCCTGCAAAGATGCACGAAGAATATCTACTCGTGCTTTCACCTGTTCCAAAACCGTCACGTTGATCTCATTGACATCTGCATCAGCCAAATTGGGAACACGATTTTTAGCGACTAACTTCTCAAGATCAGCAGCAGCATCAAGACAATCTTCAGTACTCCCTCTGACGAGCGTTTAACTCATCAATGCCCATTGTTATGGACTTGGATTTTGGAGAAGGAAGGAGCGCTGGCAGCATCAATCAGCTAGCAAACAAGCACAGAGGGATGCAAGGTTTACCCAGGTTCAGGCCCCATAGAGGACCCTACTCCTACTTGTCTGCTCTTGGAATTATCGAGGGAGTCGAAAGTTACAGGGGGTGTGTAGATGCAATCTGGTGATGGTGGTGGAAACTAGGGTTGTGATTGTCCTCCTCACCGCCCCTCCTAGCCTTTATATAGATAGGATAGGTCTCGGGTAGCAAGTCAAGTCGGTTACAAGTTAGGGTTTGTCCCTTTAAACTTTCTATCTTAAGCTTTGTATTGTGTAACAAGTAATCGAAGTCTCCCTGGGTCACCCGAATCCTGTATTGGGCCTTGTTAACGTCGTGGGTTCTGTCATACCTAGACCATATATGCCAAGCTCGAGTACCTGTAAGGTATGCCCACATTACCCTTCGTTCCTTAATATAAGGTGTATAGTTTTTCTTACATGAATATTAGCGCACCGGCTGGGAGGACAAATTTTGATGCTTTCAGACGTGAATACCCTAGATGATTGACATTATATAGAGGGAACATACAAAATCTGGGTACCCTCTCTGTCCTGATCGGATTAATTGCCTCCTAAATAAGAGGAACAAATCCCAAATTCGCTATACACCTTATATTATGGATTTTTTCACAAAAAACTATACACCTTATATTAAGGAACGGAGGGAGTAGCACATCCTCGGTTCAATTCTCTGATCCGCCGAGTGGCTGTGTCCAAATCCTTTCAGATAAGCCTAATCTTAGCTTCGGCCATGCACCATACTTCGGTTTGGTTCCTAGAAATGGTTATATCACTGGCACACTGAATATCTGTGTTGTGAACCTCCTTTGCAGGGACATGATCATGCAGTTGCTTCTGCAAATTGCAATGCAGCAAATCAATCAGTCAATAACACAAGCAATATGCAACAAATAGCCATGTTTAGGGTACTCGACTAGGCCATGTTTCTATACCAGTTGTGTTGTGCCGAGCGGGGCTAGATCCGCATGTCCAAAATTCTTCAGGATTCGTTGGCATTGATTCTCTGCGTACTCATTAACCAATACATCATCTTCCATGCCTTACAAAAAATATATAATAGTATAAAAAGACAAGGCAAGCAAAGGTTGAACTACTCTCGAAAATAAAATGCATAATGACATCGTGATTATATGCAAAATGGAGGGAAACCATTGTCTGGGGAGGATGTTGGGGGTTATCATTGGGCTGGCGAGTCTTCATACTAGTGCAAGATAACCAATTTGGCTTGATCACTAGCAGTTGCCTTCTTTTCTCTTTGAACTGATCCCGCAGTACTGCAACTAGCATGCATTAGAAATAATTGGTAACGACAAGGCACAACAAGGAAGCGATGAACTACATTCAGAAGTAGTAGTAAAGTGCAAGGAAAGTGAGCATAGGAAGTGTGAAGCAACCTTCGTCTCGTTTGTATAGAGTTTTAACCATCGTATTAGTGAGGGGTTCGTGTGGCGTACGCATCTCTCGGTTGTGGTGGTGGGGAAGCTAACACTCTGAGTGGGGGAAGCAGATTTGATGAAACAATGATGGTAGCATGGATGACGGTGTCGCTGAGCAGACTCCGGTAACCTGGAAGTCAGCTAAGGAGGGATGGGATAGAGGATGATGTGAGATGGATTGTGGAGTCGGTCGACGAGTGAGCGAGAGACCAAATTGCCAAGGACCTAGAACTTCTCCAGGAGTCTGACGCCAAGCTTGAGTCGGCGAACACTGAACTTGTGCAGCTTCGCAAAAGACGTGATGACTGTACCAGGGAGTTGACTCGGGTCCTCAACCATATTTCACGTAAGTTCCTTTCCCTTATCTGGCATATTTCTCCGGGTTACTTTACATGTGTTTTCTTTATCTGCTTCGCTTATCTCGTTTTCAGGAAAATTTCCAGAGGGCACTGCCATCGCGAGCGCCGCTATTGCTGATTTCCGCCGAGAGAGGGGTACTCCTGTTGGGCCTGACGCTGACGAGATTCCCTATGACATGGAGGACCTGCTGGTCAGCCTGTCATCTCGCGTGGAAATCATCAAGAACTATGGCAAGGATATCCTTGACGCTGCAGTCCGAGTCTTCAACACGTTTTGGTCCACAGAAGACACTCCGGAGGGAACCACACTTCTTGTTCAAAAATTAATGGAGTGCGAGACCTAGCTCGACCTTTGGAGGGAATTCGCTGGACGTGCCGCAGCTGAGACCGTTCTCCACTACGTACTCACGTGGTACGAGAAGATCGACCTCAACCTCTTAGCGCGCATGCGCACCGGATCCAAATGGACCAGTGACCCGGAGTGGATAGCTCGGCGTAAGGCTTGCGCCCACAGCCTCATCGAATATGCTCCCATTCACGAATGGACTGAGGGACCGAGCTTCCTGGAGGGATAGTGAGGTGATTCCACACACAGAAGTTTTATATCTGATTCACTTCCAAGGTTTACAAGTGCTCCTAGAGCTGTATTGGGGAGAGGAGGAAGAAGGGACTCTCTTACTCTCGCCACTAGCTAACCCGTACAAGACCAACCCGTAGAACCTAACCCTTCTACAGAGGCCCTACCCCTCCTTATATAGGGGTGGCTAGGTCTCCACTTAGGGCATACGTGGAGGCATATTCGTGGAATATGCCTCCTACCAAAATAGTAAGCCGACCGGGTTACTATCCCCCGCGTCACCCATGCAAAGGCTACGTGAGCCTTTGTGGCGCCTGCGTCACCCGACATTGGCTTCGTCACCTTTGTCGGCCATGCCTCGCTGGTCCTGCCTCTGTCCGCTTCGCTCATGCGGTGCGTACCAGGGCTACTTTTGACCAGCGAGATTCCTTCCTTCTCCTAGAAGCTTGACATGACCCGGATCGGAGTTGATCTGGCCACACCCGTTCCTGCATGAAAGTTAGATACATCTTTCCGACTTACGGCTTAAGTCGGTTGAGACCAAGTTAGGTGGACGCCCCCTGGTCCGGGTTACTCCATGATTCGGCCTACCTTGAGGTGGCCCGGCCAGCATCTGCTTTGACCTTGCCGAACCTCGGCGTGACCCTACCCGGGGGTATCCCCCCAACACCAGGCGTATCCGTCGTCTTCCTCACGCACTTTGCTCATGGCCTCGGGCTGCCGTTGAGCCACTTTGTCTTGGAGTTGCTAGTCACTTTTGATCTGCAGTTTCATCACCTCAGAGCCAACGCCATGTCGATGTTGTCGCATCACGCGGCTTGCTGCGAGGCGTTCCTCGGCGTTTGCCCTGACGCCGCCAATTTCTTGAAGTTCTTCCACTTCAAGGTGCTAGTGGTGGGGAGACAGGCTGCTGCGCCATCTACCTGCGGACGTCCGCGCCCATCCCCAGCCTGGAGCTCACCGACACCTTCAAGCTCTGGCAGCACTCGTATTTTTACGTGCGCAACAACACGGAGGTGTACTTCATCAAGGTCCCCGCCTTCACCAATGTCCCCTCTCGCCGGAAGGCCTGGACCGTCCAGCACTTGGGCGCCTAGGGCGACATCGACCGGATGGGTGCCTAGCTGGCCGTCCTCGTGGACAAGGAGTGGCTCACCGACAGGGACATTCTATTGTCCTGGATGGCGACCCATGTGCTCCCACTGCAGCACCGGTCGCACAAGATGTGCCACCTCTCTGGCCATCTGGATCCCACTTGGGTATCCCAGCTGGACGTGTCGTACGCCGCCCTCCGCAAATGGCTCGCCACCATTTCGAAGGAGGCGCTGGAGGAGGAGTGGCAGTTCTCCTGCCGGCCGTACAACCGCAGCCGGCTGCCGCCTAAGGTATGTTTTTTTCTTGCTCTTCTCCGAGTGGATTTTTCAGAGGGACTCCTGTTGCATGCCTCTTATCTTCCCTTGTTGTGTAGCTTTTCACGGAGCAACAAGCGGAGGACGGTATGGGGGACACCGAGCTCCCCAACTTCGCCACGGACTTCAAGCCGACCAAGGCTCCACCCGTAGAGGTGGAGCTGTTCCCCATGCGGGCTGACGAGGGCTGCGAGTTCCCACCCGGTGAGGATTTGCTTCTTGCCCTTGTCATGCTTGTAGATGTAATCTTGACTTTGTGCTTGTCCTTGGAATAGCTGCGCACGACAAGGGCGTGGAGCTGGCCGAGCTTGCCGCGCCCAGGGGCAGGGGAAACGGGCCGCCCCTACCAACGTCGCCTTGGCTGCAGGTGGCGGCAAGAAGTCGCGGCGCCTCCGCACCACGCCCGTCATGCCGAGCGTTGCCAGGTAGGTGCTCTTGTCCTTTTGGTGCTGGTGTTGCCTTACTTGTATTTTGTGTTACTCACTTCCTGTGTTTCTGCAGCGAGGCCATATCCTTGTCCGGCTGCGCGACCGCCGCCACTGCGTCCGCCCCTCCGCCTGTTGCCGAGGGGAGCACGCTGGCTCCAGCGTCTGAGGCTGCGCCGGCTCCGGCCCCCGAGGTCGTGCTAGCTCCGGCTCCAGAGGCTGCGCCAGCTCCGGCTCCGGCGTCCGAGGCTCCAATGGATCCGGCTCCCGAGAATGTGCCGGCTCCGGGCTCCGTGGTGGCAGCGGTGGATGTGGTGCCGCCGGCTGAACCCACGACGCTTCACCGAGCCGAGGCTGTCTCCCGGCTCGCGGGGGGTTTGTCGTTCGGGCATGCCAGTGCGGCTGTCCCTCCCACCGGCTCGGTGGTGGGTGCAAACTCCGGCGCCTACCGGGTGGTGGTGCCACCGCCGATTGCTCCTGTCCAGTCGTAGGTTGGACCCTCCGTGGCTACGGTGAGCGACGACGTCCTCCAGGTTACCGGCTGGATGCCGATACGTGTTGCACCGTCGCTGGACGCCCTTCTAGCACAGTTGTCAGAGGCGGCGCCGCTGGCCGTTGGCTAGATCCGTCAGCTGGTGGGGGCGCTTGAGCAGGGGCTCGGCCGAGACAGGACACTAGGGGCTTCTGTCGAGGTATGTGCTCTGTCGCCACTCTTGTCGCTTTGTCACCGTCTCGCGACGTAGTTGTTTCTCTTGGTTCTTATCTCTCTTTTCTTGCACAGAGGGCTCTTACGGATGCTGCCAAGACTTCGCGGGACCTAGGCCGTAAGATCGCTCGCTCTACCATATCTTCCCAATTGCGCGATTTCTCGCGCTTCTTGTTGAGTATTGGTTACCCTCCTGCAGCTCTGCTGGCAGACCGGGACCGCGAGGTGGAGCGGCTGAAGGATGGGGTCACCCGGCTGGAGGAGGCCAACAGGACCTGCCAGGACCAGATCGCCAAGCTGACTGCACAACAACAGCAGATGGAGATCAAGGCTGGTAGGGCCAAGAAGGCCACGGACACCCAGGCCGAGGCGCTGAAGAACCTGGAGGGGCTCTATGCCACCAAGACATATGCCCTCAAGTCCTCCAAGGCCAAGGAGGTGGCGGCGCTGTTAGAGCTCTGCCAGATCGCTGAGATCATTGTCAGTAAATGCTTTTGACTTAAGCCTCCTTTCACGGATTTGTCCTTTGTGGTTAATACTGACTGCTGCCCTCTTTTCCGGCTACAGCTCAGTACCCTGAGGCAACAGATCAGGCGTTGGGCTAGATTTCCGAGACGAATCCAGAACGGGATCTCCACCCGGGGGACCTGGTGACGGTCGTCAGTGAGGAGGCAAACAAGCTCCACACTGCCACTCTCGAGGTCTTTGACTATGTCTGGCCCGAGGCCGTCCTGCCTGCCACCATGGACGTCCTGGCTGAGCGCCCCTGGGGCGCCCCGGACATCATGAATGTGGCCCGGGATTGGGCGGCTCGATATGGCACGGAGATGGTGCAGGCGCTGCTTAAGTCCTGGTACCCGGACGTGGATCTTTGGAGCCGTTCCCATGGATTCCGCCAAGGGACCAGCTACGACTAGCTTCGCGCCGATGTCCCTGACATCTGCTTCTGTGCCGTGACGATCGGGAGCTACGTCGCGCTGGACAGGGACTTCAGCCACCCAGCCGAAACGCAGCGATACTTGCACAACTCGAATGCGGCACACACCGAAGCTCCGGCTGCGCTGCAGACCGCCTCGACGGACGTCGCCTCCTACAGCCGCACTCCAGCTGACGCCTCCGGCCCTTCTGCCCCTCAGTGAATTTGATTCCCGGTATGCCCAGAGTATTTGTGACTTCAAAATTTTGCCTTTTTGTGTGTCGTGTGAACAATTGTCCATCTGCGACATGTTGAACTTATGTGGGATCGTCGCCTCCCTTTATTTTATTTGCTTGTGCTCTTCTATTCGCACTTTCTGTTTTCCATCTTTCGCATGCCTTCTTCTTTGCGGGGGTGCGCAAGCGTACACACAGGCCGTAGTCCCTGAGGTTCGGGCCGGCTGGAGAATACAGCTGGGTTGAAGCTCCTTTATGTTCTTTGTTTTGCAGGTTTCTGTGTGGAGGCGCACGAGCGCACCCACAGGGTGTAGTCCCCGAGGTTCGGGCCGGCTAGAGAATACAGCCGGGTCGAAGCTCCTTCACCTCCTTCTACCTCCGCCTTGGCGGTGCTCATTGTTGAACTTTGGCTCATGCAAACATAGAAACAAACAAGTTGTTTGCCTGGTTAAGTATATGCAAGTCTAAACTGTAATCTTAGATGAACTAGTTTTCAGATTTCTGCCGTTTCGCGCAAGTTCAATGTCTTTGCCCTTTTCTCGGTGAGCATTGGCCAATTTCAGTGATGTGCCCTTGCTGGCTTTTAGCCGGAGTCGAAGGGGAGCTTGGTAGGCGTACTGCACGGTACTTCGGGTTTCGTTCATTGCCTTTGAGCAAGCGAGCACATCCGGGTCGTCCAGACATTTTTTTCCTCATGGCGTTTTCATGTAGGGGCCTTTGAGCGTTCTGCTCTTGCCAGATCTGTCAGCCGGCTTGCGGTCTACAGCCGGAACTGAAGAGGAAGCCTTAAGAACCGCGTACAGTACTTTACCGCATGGATCGCGCAGCCGTCTGGGCCAACTGGCAAGTCCCCGAGGCAGATCACCGGCTCCGGGGTTAAAGTAATGCAGCCAGAAAAGCCAACTTGTGCAACATGACTTGCTTATTTTATTGCAGAGTCCCCGGGACTGCGTCGAGGCTCCTATGCTTGTTCATTACATGAAAGTAGGGTACATACACTTCTTGTTCAAGTGTAAAAGGGGCAGAGCAGGCTCGCGTTCCACGTTTGTTCAGTTTCTTCGCCTGAGCGGTCCATCTTGTTCTTTTCCGGCTTGCGGGCATCGATGAGGTAGTACGAGTTGTTCTGTAGTGCCTGGCTGATTATGAATGGGCCCTCCCAAGGTGGAGACAACTTGTGCATCCCTTTGGTGTCTTGTACCAACCTTAGCACCAGATCACCCTCGCAGAACGAGACGCTACGTATCCGGTTGGCGTGATAGCAGAGCAGTTTTTGCTGGTAGATGGCGGACGTAGATAAGGCCAGTTCACGTGCTTCCTCCAGGAGATCGACATTGTCTTCCCATGCTTCTTTGGCTTGTTATTCTGTGTAGAGAAGTTTGCGGGGTGCGTCGAACTCGATGTTAGTGGATAGAACCGCCTCTGCCCCGTAAACAAGGAAGAAGGTAGTGTAGCCGGTAGACCGGTTTGGCGTTGTGCGCAGGCTCTAGAGTACAGCCGGCAGCTCCTCAATCCAGCAACCGGGAGATCTCATCAGTGGTTCAATCAGCCGGGGCTTGATTCCGGCTAGGACCAAGCCATTTGCTCGCTCGCACTGCCCATTGGACTGGGGGTGTGCCAGAGATGCGAGGTCCAGGCGGATGCCCTTATCTCCATAGAATCGTGCGAAGGCTCCCTTGGCAAAATTTGTTCCGTTGTCGGTTATGATGTTGTTGGGGTAGCCAAAGCGTGTGATTTTGTCAGTGAAGAACTTGACCACCGTTGGCCCATCCAGCTTCTTTATTGGCTTTGCCTCTATCCATTTGGTGAACTTGTCCACCACCACCAGCAAGTGGGTCATGCCGGATCTGGCCATTTTGAAGGGGCCAACCATGTCCAACCCCCAGACAGCGAATGGCCAGGTGATGGGAATAGTCTTGAGTGCTGCAGACGGGGTGTGCTTCTCCTGGCTGAACCGCTGATACCCGTTGCATGCCTTGACAATTTGCTCGGCGTCTTCTAGTGGTGTGGGCTAGTAGAACCCGTGGCGGAATGCTTTTGCCACTATGGCTCGTGACGATGCGTGGTGTCTGCACTTGCCCTGGTGGATGTCAACCAGCAGCTGGATTCCTTCCTCCTGGCCCACACATCGTTGATAGATGCCACCAACGCTGCGCTTGTAGAGCTCATTGTTGATAATGGTGTATGCGTTGGCTCTGCGCTTGATCTGTCTTGCTTGCACCTCCTCTTCGGGCAGTTCTCCGCTGGCTAGGAAATCCATGAATGACTTGGCCCATGTTGGTGTTTCCCGGATGGCACATACCGCTTGCATTAGCAGATTCACTTCTCCCTGGATGGCCGGGTCGGGCTCGTCCGGAGGCCGTCCGGGTGGGGCGATGGAGCCGGCAACTTCTAGGCTAGAGGTGGCAGTCCCCGGGTGTGGTGCAACCATCGTGGAGGTCTTGGAGCTGGCAATCCCCGAGTGCGGTGCAGCCGTCGCAGAGGTCTTGGAGCCGACAGTCCCCGGGTGCGGTGCAGCCGCTGCGAAGGTCTTGGAGCCGGCAGTCCCCGGGTGCGGTGCAGCCGTCGTGGAGGTCCTGGAGCCGATAGTCCGCAGGTCCGTGTCCAATATGATGGAGTCGGATTCGGGAGACGGTGTGATTGATGGCTTGCGTAAGTGCTCAAGGGAAGCTCCAGGCGGAATTGGTTGTCTTATTGACCCAATGCGGGCGAGCGTATCTGTGGCCTCGTTGTTCACCCTAGGAACATGGTGAAACTTGCATCCTTCAAAATAGGCACATAGCTGTTGTACGAAGAAACGGTATAGAGCCATGTTTGCATCTCTGGCATCCTAGTCGCCTAACACTTGCTGCACCACTAGATCAGAATCGCCGAAGCATAGGACGCGTCGGATGCCTATTTCCTTTGCCATTTTGAGGCCGTGTACGAGCACTTCATACTCAGCGACGTTATTGGACACGCAGAAGTGGATCTGTAACACGTATTCCAGCCAGTCTCCTTTTGGAGAGGTGATGACCACTACGGCTTCGAGACCTCCATACATTTTGGAGCCGTCAAAATGTAGCTTCCAATGCGTGGAGTCAGGGCAAGGTGGCAGGTACTGTGTTTCTGCCCAATCGACGAGGAAATCCGCCAAGGCCTGAGACTTGATCGCCGTTCTTGGCTCATACTGTATGTTGTGGGCAGCGAGCTCTATGGCCCATTTCGCCACCTGGCCTGTGGCGTCTCTATTGCCGATGATCTCCGCAAGTGGCGCTAGTGCCACCACCCGGATGGAGTGTTCTTGGAAGTAGTGCTTCAGTTTCTTGGCGGCCATGTACACGCCGTACACAAGCTTCTGGTAATGAGGGTAATTCTGCTTCGAGAGCGAGAGAACCTCACTCAGGTAATACATCGGTCATTGCACTGGCTGCGCCTTTCCTTCTTCTGGCCTCTCCACTACCAACACCACACTGACTACCCTGTTTGTTTCTGCGATGTACATTAAGATGGGTTCATTTGCCGCTGGTGCTGCCAGGATAGGTGGCGAGGTGAGCATGCGCTTGAGGTCACGGAAAGATTCATCCGCCTGCGATGTCCAGACGAACGTATCCGTCTTCCTCATGAGATGGTACAGTGGGAGTGCTTTCTCGCCCAGCCGGCTGATGAACCGGCTGAGGGAAGCCAGGAAGCCGGTGAACTTTTGGACATCTCTCAAGTTCTTGGGCGGCTGCATGCGCTCAATTGCACTGATCTTCTGCGGGTTCGCCTCAATTCCTTGCTCAGATACGAGAAAACCAAGTAGCTGACCGGCTGGGATGCCGAATACGCACTTCTCTGGGTTCAGCTTCATCTGGAACCGGCGGCGGTTAGTGAATGTTTCCTTCAGGTCCTCAAGGAGTGTCTGGCGGTCCTTGGTCTTGACTACCACATCGTCAACGTAGGCGTGTATGATTTTGCCAATCTGAGTCTGCAAACACTTCTGCATGGAGTGCTGGTATGTTGCTCCAGCATTCTTCAATCCGAATGGCATTGTGGTCTAGCAGTAGGCTCCATAAGGAGTGATGATGATGTCTTTATGTGATCAGCAGGGTTTAGCCGGATCTGGTGGTAGTCGGAATATGCGTCCAAAAATGACAAAAGTTCGCAGCCGGCCGTGGAATCGATCACTTGGTCTATCCTTGGCAGGGCGAATGGATCCTTGGGGCATGATTTGTTCAGAATGGTGTAGTCAACACACATGAGCCAAGTCTTGTTCTTCTTAAGAACGATTTCTAGGTTTGCCAGCCATTCTGGGTGGAAAACTTCCGTGATGAATCCGGCTACGAGCAGCCGGGTTATTTCCTCCCCAATTGTTCTTCTTTTTTCTTCCGTGAAGCGGTGCAGTGACTGTTTGACCGGTTTTGCATCCGGCCTTACATGTAAAGAGTGCTCAGCAAGCTCCCTCGGAACACCTGGCATGTCCTTGGGGGACCATGCGAATATATCCCGATTCTCACGAAGGAAGTTGACGAGCGCGCTTTCCTATTTGCTGCCAAGGCTGTCTCCGACCAGGACGAACTTGTCCGGCACGGCCTCGTTCAGAAGGATCATCCTCGTGCCCTTAGACGGCTTGAATTGTGCCCCTCCGGCCAGCTTGGGTTCACCAGCTGGCAGGTCCTTCTACAGGGCTGCCACGTTCTGCAAGATTACGCGTTTTTCTTCCACGATGATCATGGCTTCAACTATTTTGGATCTGTCTGTGGTGCATTCCACGGACCGTCTCTAGCAGCCGGCCACGGTGATGACGCCTTTGGGCCCAGGCAGCTTCATATTGCGGTAGGCATAATGTGGCACCGCCATGAACTTGGTGAGCGCTGGGCGCCCCAAGATTGTGTGGTACGCGCTGTAGAGGTTGGCCACCTTGAACCAGATGGGCTTGCGGCGGAAGTTGTCCTCCGTGCCGAATATGACGTCCAGCCGGATTTTCCTGATGGGAGAGTGCGAAGGGCCGGGGACGGCTCCATGGAAGGAGGTGCTTGACAGCTCCAGCTACGACTCACTGATACAGAGCCGGTCGAGCGAGATGCGGTACAGGAGGTTGATGTTGCTCCCTCCGTCTACAAGGACGCGGGAGAATCTGCAGGAATGCTTCTGGGACACAATGATAGGTCCAGAACCTTCGCGTAGGTGCCTAGGTGAGGCAGTTCAGCCGGCTGGTCCTTCCGGCTCCATGCAACTTCTTGCTCTGACCAGTTGAGGTACTAGGAACAAGAGGAACAATTGTGTTCACCTCCGCATCGCGACGCCTTTTATTGTGCTTGGTGTCTGGCTCCGTGGTGAAGATGTGGTAATTTCCCACCTGGCGAGGGTAGTTTTTGTCATCATCCTCCCTTCGACGTTGGTTGTTGCGATCGCCTGGACGCTCGCCGGCTGGAGGAGGCGGCGCCTGTCCAGCCGGTGCGTCAGCAATTTCCGCCATCTTCTTCGTCCAGTTGCACTAGCCTGTGGTGTGCGTAGCTGGCTTGTTGCCCCTGCTGTGGAACTTGCATGGCCCATCAAGCATAGACTCAATGGTGTACTTGGGCCTTGGAGGCCGGTCATCAGGCTTTTGTCTCCGGCTTCTGCCTGCAGCTGGATCTTCCTCCACTTCTGCCACCTGCCTAGAGCCATATTGGTTATCCGGCCGGTCATCTTTTCTCTTGCTGTGGCGGTTGTCGTGTTGCCTAGAATTGTGTACATTCCCTTCTGGCTTGTGTCGATTTACGACGATGTTGATGATTATTTGCCCTTGGTCGTCCACCCGGACGGATCTTTTCATTGTCACGTCAGCCGTGGCATACTCGAATTTTCTTACCTTACTCGAATTTTCTTCCGAGATGTAATGTTTTCCACTCTATTACATTATCAAAGCTAAGCAGCTCTTCAAGGGTAAGGGGAAGGGAACTTCTTCGAAGCCCCTCCGACAGACAAAGCTGACCATAGCCTCTCCTGCACGTGGCTCCTCCGACTCCTGCCCCCCAATCCTCTGCAATGCTAGTGACCACTACGTCGCCGGCTGTCGCAGAAGATCCGGCTCCTTCAACGGAGCCAGCGATCCTTGAATCGCAAACTGACGTCACCATGAGTGAGTCAGGTTTAGATAAGGGTGAATCCTCTTCGGGTAATGATCCCTCGGCAGAGACCTTTGCCGAAAACCTTCTCAGCAATCCGGGTCTTGCCAAGTTTGGCTTGTCCCGGAAATCTGCGGAAGAGATCCAGCGGCTGTCCAGGCAATGCCTGGAGAAAAGAAATATATCTGTCGAAGAAGAAGCACAAGAGGCAGAGGACATCAAGCACTCTGAACTTCTTCAACAAGTGTGTCTTCGCGACGAGAGGATAAGGATCGGTGAGCTTCCAACAGTGCCAGTGGTTCCTCCAACTCTCGTCGAGAAGGTTGCTGTTGAAGTGAATGCGAGTTTGGATAAACTTACTCGCAAACAATATGTAAGTCAGAATTCTAACTCCTGTTTTTCCTTTATTCCATATCATATCCTCTAGCCCCCAAGCATGAAGTAGGATATATAATCCGTGTTTATGCTTCCTTAGGATGCCAAAGAATGAACTAGAGTAGCCCCCAAGGCTCGTGCTGATATTAGCAAAAATATTAGCTTGAGTATTTAGTAGACTTTTGACTTTGGGTATTCTGACTTACAGAAAGTATATTCCTATCACCAGGATTTGTTGAAAAATGTCTGCAACAAGCGGAGAGAGATCAAAGCTCTCCGACTTAAGAATGTTGAACTTAAGGTCGCCAAGGATGAGGCCGAAGGTAAACATTCCGAGATTCAAACCTTGTCTTTCTCATTTTCATAGTCGAACTTTTAGTGAACTGTTGTTCTTTTTTGACTTACAGCGCTGGTAAAACAGTCTTGTGCAATGATTGAAGAGGCCGAGAACCTCAAAACCTTGGTGGTGGAGAACAAAGAACTTCACCAAGAGCTGGATAAGCTCAAGGCAGATCATGAGAAGAGCATCGCTCAAGTGCTCGAGTCCTCCTCCATGGCTAATGACGAGCGTGATCGTAAGATTGCGACTCAAGATCAGAAAATCTCGGACCTCAATAATGAGCTTTGCAGAGAGAAGGACCTTTCTGAGGCGCTCTAGGCTGAACTCCGGAGTCTTCGGGAAGAGAAGACCAAAGTTGACGACATCATCTTCGGTATGTTCCATCTGTCTGATTTGTCTATTTTCTTCGACTTCTTTCAATGTCAGATTTTCTTAACTGTTTTTGTCTATAGGTCCTCTGAACTTGACGGACTCCGCCTCTGCCAAGCCTCACACCCACCGTATTAACCAAGTCGGTGACCTACTTCATGACTTCCGCCAATCCCTTGAGGATATTGGCGAAGCTCTCAAGATTCCGTACATGCATAGTATGTCGGATTTTCAGGTGCGGGACAAGGCGAAGGAGATGCCGCAACTTGTTCAGGATTAGAACATGTCCTACGCGCGATCCGCAGCGCAGAATGCTCTCACCATGGTCATGAGCCACCATGGAAGCATGGAGATATGGCAAGTGACTAGAGGGTATTCTATAGTGGATGAAGACGAACAGGAGCAAGACATCAAGGCCATTATGGACTCCTGCGCCGGATATGGATGTCATGTAGCTGACTTGACCAGCTACGACACTCCTTTCTTCAACCGTGTGGATACTCCGCCTCTGCCTCCCGAAGAAGTAGCCGAAGTTTCCGATGATGACCACGTTGTTTCGGATGTGGACACCTCGGAACGATATCAAGGCGATGTATCCAGCGAGTTGGCAGCTCCTTCGTCTCCTCCTGCATCATAGATTGCCAGAAACATTTGTATTATTCTGAGAAACATGATGGGTCCGTAAATATGCAGTACTATAATTTTGCTAGTGCTAAGTTTTTGATCTATTCAACACTTTTGGCTTTATGTTTTTTCTGTGCCTGAAATGTTCACATAAGCACTTATACTTTTTCGTCTATACTAATCATTTATCTGGCTTTCCGCCTCATCCCTTTCGTGAGCCGGCTAAACCTTATGCAAGGATACTTTGCCGAGCAACGGAGCTCAATTGCTAAACCAGTTTAAACTCGGAAACAAAGCCAGCTTCCAGTACCAACAATTCACTACTCGGAAAATACCCGCATCCGGCAATCAGACAAATAACCCAAGTATAGACTAGAAACTTTAGAGTTATACCCGAAGGTAGCAGTTTTAGAATCAGAAATCTAAACCATAACAAGCATGAGCATAATGTACTTTCAAGTATTATGGGTTTTTCGACTATGACATGATCATTAGGAAATAAGATGGTAAAAAACTTCTCAGAAAAACTTGAGGCAACCAAAACTTTTATTTCTCATAGAACATGTACATATGTATGATTACAAACAAGGATAAACTAAGAATAAAAGGGATGTAGCTGAGCAATATTCCATGGTCCGTCTAACTCATCCGGATTTGTACTGCCTCCAGCTCTCTTTCTCTTCTTAGTAGAAGGTCTTTCTTTGACTGGCCTCATATCAGTTAAGTAGTACGAACCATTGTGCAATACTCGACTGACTAAAAAGGGCCCTTCCCATACTAGGGAATGTTTGTGCTTTCTTTGTTGCACAAGTCGGAGAACCAAATCGCCTTTATTGAAAGATCTATTTCGGATTCTCTGGCTATGATACTTGCGTAACTTTTGCTGATAGGCTGTTGATCTCATTTCAGCAACGACGCGAACTTCTTCGACTAAGTCGAGATCATTTTGTCGAGATATATTAGCATATTCTTTGATATACGCGGCCACTCTAGGAGAAGTATGAATTAAATCACTAGGAAGAACTGCTTCTGCGCCATAGACCAAGAAGAAAGGTGTGTATCCGGTTGACCTGTTCGGAGTTGTTCGTGAACTCCATATTATAGAGGGTAATTCCTCTGCCCAAGCCCCCGTAGCACGTCGTAGTGGTGCTTCCAGTCTCGGTTTTAGTCCTTGAAGGATTAAACCATTTACTCTTTCGACTTGTCTATTATCCTGTGGATGTGCGACTGACACAATGTTAAGCCGGATATTTTGTTCATTGTAGAATTCGGACAATTCTCCCATAGAAAAGTTACTCCCGTTGTCCGTGATAATGCTATGCGGATAACCATACCGGATTATAACATCCTCGAAAAATCTTTTGGCTGTAGCTCCATCACAACTAGTGACGGGTTTAGCCTCAATCCATTTTGTGAATGTATCCACCATCACTAAGAGGTGAGTAAATCCACAAAAGGCCATGTTATAGCTATTGTTCGCAATTGATCAGCCAGAACATGAGCTTGTTTGGCGTACTTTTGGCAGCCCTTGCACGTCTTGACTACTCATTCGGCATCTGCCTGAGCTGTAAGCCAGAAAAATCCTTGTCCAAAAGCTTTTGCCACTAAAGATTTGGCTGTAGCGTGGTGACCATACTCGCCTTCGTGGATTTCTGTTAAGATTTCCACTCCTTCTTCCGGAGATACGCAGCACTGAAAAACCCCAGAAACACTCTACTTATAGAGCTCACCTTTAACTATAGTATAGGCTTTCACTTGTCAGATAATCTGCCGGTTCAGAACCTCGTCTTCGGGTAATTTGCCATCTACCAGATAATCAAGGTAGGGTTGAGTCCAGCTGGGAATTATAGCCAGAACTGCTATTAGAGGTGAGTCGGATTTGGTCGGATATTCCTCATCTACTCCCTTTATTGAGGTAACTTTGAGGTGCTCAAAAAGAGCGCCATCCGGGACCTCTTTCTGCGCAGAGCCTATCCGAGGTAATGCATCTGCTTCCTCGTTTTCTGCTCGAGGGATGTATTTAAGCTCAAACCCTTGGAACGATTTATATAAATCATCCACGACAGATTTGTATGCTGCCATGTGTTTATTTGCATTACAAATATCCGAAACTTGCTGAGCAACAAGATCCGAATCTCCATAACACATCAAACGTCGGATGCTAGTATCCTTAGCGATCTAAATTCCGTGTAGCAATGCTTCATACTCGGCAATATTGTTTGTCGCCATGAAGTGGATCAGCAACACGTATAGAAGTTTATCTCCTTGGGGTGATTTGAGCACCACACCAGCCCCCGAGCCCCCTCGAGCCTTAGACCCATCAAAGTAGAGGGTCCAATATTCCGACTCAGGGAGGGTCATATAGTCCTTCGTCTCTATCCAATCAGCGACAAAGTCGGCAAGGATTTGGGATTTGATTGCTGTCCGGGGTTTATACTCAATATCAAAAGCTGAAAGCTCTATGCCCCATTTGGCGACGCGTCCTGTGGCATCACTATTGTTGATTATATCTCTAATGGGAGCTGTGCTCACCACGGTAATTGCATGCTCCTGAAAATATTGTCATAACTTACGAGATGCTAGAAAAACACTGTAAGCCAACTTTTGATAGTGCGGATACCGCTGTTTTGATTCTGTCAGGACCTCGCTGACAAAGTAAGTCGGACGCTGCACCAGGCGTTCCTGATTTTCCTCCGGCTTCTCCACCACCATGACGATACTAACGACTTCGTTTGTCGCAGCAAGATAAAGCAACATCGGTTCCTGCGGTGCCGTCACAACAAGGATAGGAGCAGATGAGAGTACTTTCTTCAGGTCTTGTAGTGCAGCTTCAGCTTCGTCAGTCCAAACAAAATCCTTGGTCTTTTTCAGGAGTTTGTATAATGGTGCGGCTCTTTCACCAAGCCGTCTTACAAACCGACTGACTGCAGCGATGCAACTAGTTAGTCTTTGTACGTCCTTCAGGCGAGTTGGCCTGGAAATATTGAGTATAGCCTTGATTTTGTTCCGGTTCACCTCTATGCCTCTTTGAGACACGATGAAACCTAACAATTTTCCGGCTGGTATTCCATAGAAGCACTTCTTCGGGTTAAGCATGATGTTGTATTTTCGTAGATTGGCGAATGTTTCCTCCAAGTCGGAAATCAGTGTTTCCTTCTTTTTGGACATCACCACAATATCATCCACGTATGCATGTACATTGCGTCCGAGTTGGTCGTGGAGGCAATGCTGCATCGTGCGCTGGTTGGTAGCTCCTGCGTTGTTCAGCCCAAAGGGCATCGTAACAAAACAGAAGGTTCCGAAGGGGGTTATGAATGAAGTTTTGACGTTGTCAGATTCCTTCATCCGTATTTGGTGAGAATCGGAATATGCGTCGATAAAACAGAGGAGTTCCGAGCCTGCCGAAGAACCGATAACTTGATCAATCCTAGGTAGAGCGAACGGATCTTTTGGGCAAGCATTGTTCAAGGCAGTATAATCAACACATATCCTTAAATCAGTGGTGTCCTTTTTAGGGACCATTACAGGATTGGCCGACCACTCGGTGTGGATGACCTCTTCTATGAATCCGGCTAACTCGAGCCACACTAGTTCCTTAGCTATTGCCTTACGCTTTTCATCGCCGAAACATCGTAAGGACTGTTTGATGGGTTTAGCGTTCGGGTTTACATTTAAAGAGTGCTCGGCAAGTTCCCTAGGTACTCCGGTCATGTTAGATGGCTGCCATGCGAAGATATCTTGATTTGCTTTGAGGAACTTGACAAGCACGCTTTCCTATGCGCTATCTAGGCCTACACCTATCTGGGTCACCTTGGAGGGGTCATCATCCTTCAACATCGTCTTCTTCGTCTCTTCTGAGGCCTTGAACTCTGGGTTTGGATTTGTCACCTCCTTCTTCGTTGTGGGCATCTCGGACAGATCTATTCTCTTCTTGATCTCCTGGTACTCCTCGGCGTGCAGCACGGCTTCAGCAAGGGCGACATTTCCATCCTTGCACTCTCGCGCTTTCTTCGGATCTCCCTTGATGGTGATTACACCGTTGGGACCTGGAATTTTCATCATATTGTAAATTTAACACGGACGAGCCATAAAATCCCAGTAAGCCGGACGTCTGAATATAGCATGGTACGCGCTCTTGAACGGGACCACTTCGAAGGAAAGTGCCTCCGTCCGATAGTTCTTTGGAGTTCCAAAGGTAACATTCTAAGTGATTTCTCCCAGGGAAGTAGCTTGTCTTCCTGGGACAACTCCGTGAAAGATCTTAGAGCTATGGTTCAACTGGGTCTTTGAGATCTTCATCCGGTGTAGCGTTTTGACATAGAGAATATTGATATTGCTGCCACCGTCCATGAGGGTCTTGGAGAAACCATAACCGTCAATAAGTGGATTGACGATTAAGGCATATTTTCCTCGCCTGTGTAGCTTAGGCGGATGATCAGCGCGGTCAAAAGTGATTGCCACTTCCGACCAGTCCAGGTATTGGGGGACAGCCGGAACTATTGCATGGAGCTCATGTAGAACTGCTTTCTTGACCTTTGCTGGTTGAGATCCCAGGAAGGCGTCGGCTTCCTCCATATCGGAATCTTCCTTGGTATCTTTATCCTTTTCAGGATTCTTCTTTCCCTTTTTCCGCTTATCTCTGTAGCCAGCGATATCGTTTCTTTTGATGTCATCATTGAAACGACATTCTGCGTTTGTGTGGGACGAGCCCCTATTGGCATCTAAGTGATGTACGCATGGGTTATTGGCAATGTCGGGCCAAGTGTAGGTTTTGCCTGGTTGTTGGTCTCCTCTACCTTGAACTCTCGAAGTCCTACGGCCATGCTCGCGGCCTCCGCCGCGTCCTCCTCGTCCTCCAGACCCGAAAGTAGCAGTAACAACTGCCGTTTCCACGTTGGGTTTCTCTTCCGAGGTATTCTTGCGCTTCTGAGCTTGTTGCTTTGGTTGTTTTGCCGACTGTGGCACAGCTAGGGCATTGAGTAGTCCCTCTGTGTCGTTGTCAGCATCTGCATACTTGCTCGCTGTTTCTATCATCTCTCCCAAATCAGTGACCTTGTCACACTTCAAGCGATGACGTAGTAGACCAAATGGGAGACCTGCAATGAAAGCTTCAATCGCAGTTTGATCGTTTACTCCTTCACGGGAGTTCTTGGTGTCGATCTATCGTCCGAGGTAATCCCGGCAAGTTTCTCCGGCCTTCTAGGTGCAATGATATAGGTCTCCAACCATACAGGGCCTCCGGTATGTGCCTTCGAAATTCCGAAAGAACGCACTTTGCATGTCATACCAGTTGTGAATGGTGTTCTCGAGAAGTTCATTAAGCCATGATCGTGCCATCTTCCGCAACATGAGTGGGAGATATCGGGTTGCGACCAGGCTGTTTCCGCCTTTGGTGATGCAACAAGCTTGGAAGAAATCATGTAGCCAGGTATCTGGTCGAGCAATGCCGTCGTAGGCCTGGATATGTCGTGAGATAGCAAATCCTTCCAGGAATCTTGTAGCTCTGAAGCGTGGTCCGAAGCACTTTGGGCCCATGTAGATATCATCGTTTTCATAGCACTGCGCCTCTATATTGGAGTTGATCCTGTGCCGTGCGTCGTTTGGGGATAGAGATCATCCCGAATGTCGGTTGTGGCTGCGGTGCCCTGGAGCTGGACTTCGGCTTCTGCCGCCACCTCCTCCACCGCGACGCCCTCCATTGCCTCCCTAGGGGCCGTTGTGATGGCTACTTGGTGGAGAGGGTGGAGCAGCTGGATTTTTTCCGGCTGATCGCCGGCCTCCGTCCAGAGCGTCATGATTCCGGTTCTGGGGAGGGTCTTCGTCATTACGAGCCCCCTGCCGCCTTGTCCTAGCATGGTGTCCGTCGTTCCTTCATCCGTCATCTGGACGGCTTTCATGTGTAGGAGGTGGCATCCTTTGTCGGTTCTCCTCCTGACATTTCTCTTTATCATCATCCCTGCAGTCTTTGGACTCTCGCCAGGGCTAGTTCCTCAGATTCAGTGCAGCAATTGCCTCTTGCTCCACAACTGGGTTAACGTTACGCCAGCCACGGGCAGCTTTGTGGTGCTATCCCGAAGATTCGGTTCTCGAATAATTTTCTTCCCGCCGTTCGGAGCGATGATGCTGCTCCGGAACGCGCTGGATCTTACGTTAGCCCATGCTGGATCTGTGCGACATTTGTCGGAATCAGAGTCCAGTTTTTGACTTCTGGACATGGCAAACTTTTGCTGCTCCAGTCCCTTGTTGAGTAGTTTGATTCCCAACCGGATCTCCTCCGGACCTAGATTAGCCGATAGAATTTCTCGGGCCGCCACCGTATTCTGTACTGGGGTCGGATACACCCAATCCCCTCTGCTATCTTTCCGAGGCTTCCCCATATCTTCTTCGAAAAGGACGGCGTGAATTTGTGGGAATTGGTTGTCATTGGTATGACACTTCCTGGTCTTCTGGTATTGCATGGAGTTGTATTTCTCCGCAGATGCAATGCGTTTCTTTTCCTCTTCAATGTTTTTGGCTTCATCGACGAGTACTTGACGACGCGCTTCAAGGGCCTCCGCCCTCTCGTCCAGTTCTTCCGCAGTAAGTTCTGCAGCTGTGGGAATAGGTGTGGTTAATGCAGCATCGATGCACCTTCAGTGATCATGTGTCCATCCACTGATTCTTCTTTTTTGGGATCGTCTAGGATAAGTGCTCCATTCAAGTCTTCCTCGTATTCCTTGGCAAGCACCTCCTCTACCAGAGGGTCTTTTGCCGGGGTCTTGTTCTTCCTGTTCTTCTTCTTTGCCTTCTTGGCAGCGCCGGTAGCAAAGACGGCTTTGGGTCCGTTTCCCGGAGTCAAGCTCTGATCTGTACTTTCGGACATCTAGACATCGGGATTATCTCTGACTTCCATATCATCCTGCGCTTTGGGAGAGTGTTCCCCGGATCCTTCATCCATGGCTTCTCCTTCCTCTGCAGCTTTGGAGTTATACTCCTCTTCCTATTCTGCGGAGAACTTTCGGAAATCCGCTGGCGTCATCGATTCATCCGAGGATGCGGGTACGTCGGTCTTTGTTCCAATTGCCTCCAGCACAGAGTCAGTGTTGTCACCATCATCGGTAGAGCCGGATCCGGATCCCACATATCCGAAGAAGTGCGACGCGTGCTTCCTGAGGTACATGCGGCTCTCGCGTTCAGCTTCGTCGAAACTTTTGATGGTCTCGAGAATTGCATCTGTGCTTGCGTCTTGCATTATCATATGTCGCCGTGTGTACCTTAGGAAAGGCCTGTCTGTCCTGGCATCATCAGAGCCAGAATCAGTGTCGTTGATATGCTCCTCCTGGATTTCGACTTCTGCGGGTGGGTCGATCTGGGATGCGGCCTCTCCAAGGAGAGCCACTCCAGATTCGACTTGGACAACTAGGTCTTCTTCAGGCTCGAATTTCTCCACTATCTTCGCAACTGGTGCGGGCTGGGTGGGATTAGGGTTTTCTGAGATCCGGAACTCTGCCCCGCCGCGAACAAAGGGGACCCAGAAGATTCTTTTGCCTCTATCATCACCGCTGGGGTGGGTGGGACAGGTTCAGCAAAACCGATGTAAACATCGATCTCGCAAAAATACATGATGGTGTAGGCAGTCACAACCCCCCTAGCCGGAATCCAGGTCTCGTTGAGAACGATGAGAGGGACATCGCTGGCGTAGAGGACGCGACCGACAGCGATAGTTTCGCCGATTCCGATTCTTGCAGATTCCGCTCAGAACGCAGATCCGAAGCTCACTTGCCCCATGGTGGGCGCCAACTATCGTCGGATTGATGACAAGTACGCCATGAGGTGATCCTCGAGGTGTGTGTGGAAGAGAGGGGTGTGAGACGTACGGTGTTTTGGGACGGTGGGCACACAAGTTTACCCAGGTTCGAATCCGCCGGCTTTGGACGGATCCTACTCCTGCTAGCAATCCAGTAATACGGCAGAGCCGGAATATGGGTTCCAAGGGTTCGCCTGTGCGAGTTGAGATTGTAGACTATGAGGGTAGGTTCCCTAAAGGCTCTCCCTAGGACGGCTTATATAGATATCCGTCCTAGGGTTTACAGGAGAGATCTATCCGGCTACGACTAAGAGTCGTTTACAGAGTACATCTTGAACTACAAGTAACACTATGGGCCTAAGTCGGTATGTCTTCTGGGCCTTCTCGTAGCCAGATTGGACTCCGTCTTTTCTCCCTGACTAGGCCGCCCGTGAAGCAAAGCTCTAGCCCGAAGTAGGCCACCCTGGTCAGTGAGGAACTGTGAGGATACCCGGAAAGTATATCCCCAACAATAGCAGTAGCGGCTCTTTTTCATGAGGTGGACAATAGATGCTTGAGGTCCTCGAATGCTTCTTGTGCTTCATTTGTCCACTCGAATTTGTTGGCCTTGCGGAGAAGTTGGTAGAAAGGCAGTGCATTTTCGCCCATACGACTGATGAATCGACTAAGCGCTGCGATTCGCCTAGCCAACTACTGGACGCCTTTTACGTTCTTCGGCTTCTCCATGGCCAGTATGGCCTTTATTTTCTTCGGGTTTTCCTCAATCCCTCTCGCGGAGATGAGATACCTGAACATCTGCCCAGATGGTACGCCGAAGGCGCATTTGTCCAGATTTTGCTTGCTCTGGTAGAGGTCGAGGTTATCGAAGGTCTCACGGAGATCATCGAGTAACGAGGCTTCCTCCTTGGTTTTGACGACAATGTCGTCGATGTAGACTTGGATACTGCGACCAAGTTGATTCTTAAGGCAGGCCTGCATGCACCGCTGATAGGTGGCTCCTGCGTTCTTCAACCCGAAAGGCATCGTTGTGTAGCAGAAGACACCGAAATGCATGACAAATGCCGTTTTCTCCTGTTCCTCCTCCTTCATTAGAATTTTATTATAGCCTGATTAGGCATCGAGGAAGCATAGACGTTTGCATCCTGCAGTGGAGTCGATTATTTGATCGATCCGTCACAACGGGAAGTGGTCCTCCAGGCAATGCTTGTTCAGGGAGGTGAAGTCCACGCACATCCATAGGATATCCGTGTCCTTTTTGGGAACGAGCATGGGGTTTGCGACCTAGGTGCTTTCCTTGATCTCGCATATGAAATTAGTGTGGAGGAGTCTGTTGACTTCCATACCGACTGCTTTTTCCCTTGACTTCGACAGTCGTCGGATTGTTTGTTTAACTGGCCTTGTGTCAGGATTCACATTGAGTGCATGCTCAACGAATTCCGTGGCAACTCCTGGCATGTCCGTTGGACACCAGGCGATGATTTCCCAGCGCTCATGGAGGAATTCGACGAGCGCAAGTTCCTATGCGGGACTCAAGTTGTTGGCGATGAGGGCCGTCTTGGTTCGATCCGTTGGATGGACTTGGACTTTCTTGGTGTGCACCGACGTGTCGAAGGATAGGTCGGGTGAGCTTGGCTTGCTCGGGGGAGGCAGACTGTTGTTTGTCGATTCCTTCAACCTTTCCATCTCCTCTGCATGCCGAAAGACTGGGAGATTCTGTTGAACTCCCTATCACAGCTGTTGGATCTCTCGAAGCTTCTATTGACTGTGATGATGCCGTTTGGGCCCGGCATTTTCATCTACAGATAGGCGTAGTGTGGCACTGCCATGAACCTTGCGAACGCGACACGTCAGAGGATGTAGTGGTATTATGAGGGCCAGTCGAAGACTTCAAATTCAATGCGCTCTCGCCGAAAGCTCTGCAGTGTGCCAAAGATGACATCGAGGCTGATCTTGCCAAGGGGATACACGCCCTTCCCTGGGACGATGTCATGGAATGTTGTGTCTGAAACTTCCAGACATGTCAGAGGGATCCTCATTGCCCGCAAGGTACTTGCGAACATTAGGTTGATGCCGCTTCCGCCGTCCATGAAGACGCGACTCATCTCGAAGCCCGGGATTTGTGCCTCGAGTACGAGGGGATAGTGGCCTGGGCGAGGTACTTGGCGCGGGTGGTCGCGCTTGTCGAAGGTGATGAAGGACTCGCTTCCACTGAGGTACTCAGTGGTCGAGGGTAGAGAATTCATCGCCAAATTGACTTGGCGAGTGATTTCCTTCTGCACGCGATTTGAGGGGTGTCCCTTTTGGATCATCCCCATGTTTCCCAGCGCTCGTGGGTACGGTTCTGCACTGGCGCAACCGTAGGTGGTGTTGGCCCGGGTGGTGGCAGTGGTGCTCCATGAGCCACAACACCCGGGGTAGCTCCGTAGCCTAGGTTGATCGCGTCACGATTCATCTGGGCCAGACCTTCATGGAGCTTGAGGAACTCGCGGCAGTCCTTGAGAAGGTGCTTGGACTTTTTCTTGCCATCGTGATTGTCGATGTAAAAGTGTATGTCGGACGGTCCGGACAGTTTGTCCTAGATGGATATTTCGGGTGCCTCATCGCAAGTGCGGCGCTTCCACACTTGCGTGGTTTTCCCGCTGTCGTGGTATCCACCATCGCGGTATCCACCGTCGCGGTATCCCATATTGTAGTATCCGCTATTGCGGTTGTCGTCGCGTTTGTCGATGTAGCCAACCTCGAACATGTCGACCTCTTCGTGGTCCTTGTAAACGTGCATTCGACGTTTCCCTCGGCGATCGCGTCTGCGCCCGAGGTCGTCATCATCGTCGGAGTAGGCACGGCTTTTCACCGAGTCCTCTCCATCGGCCCACCGATTCACGATCTCCATCAGGTGGTCGATTTTCTTGGGTTCGAGCGGCTCAGCTTCTCCCTAAGATCTCTGCGGCGCACGCCGCTGTTGAACGTGTCGATTGCGCGATCCTCAGAGATGTCTTCTGTGGAGTTCTTGATGATGGACCATCTCTGGATGTATGAGTGCAGTGACTCGCCAGACCTCTGGTGGTAGCCTCTTAATTCCTCGATTGATGCAGGCCTTTTGTAAGTGCCCTTGAAGTTTCGCACGAAGCTGTGGAACTGCTCTTCCCAGCTGTGAATTGATTCGCGCGGGAGGTTGTTGAGGCAAGCACGGGCGGCGCCTTGCAGTTGTAGCTGGAGGCATTGCATTGCCATCTCGAGCTTCCGCCATGCAGCCTGACGGAGGAGATGTGATTTCTAGCCAGATCTTCGGGTCCTGCAGGCCATTGAATTTCAGGTTCTCCAATGGGAGTTTGAACCCCTTAGGCATTCACTTATGTTTGATGGCTCTGCTAAAGCATCTAGCACCGCAGAGCTCTACTTCGTCATCTTTCGAGTCAGTCGAACGGGCATGCCTCGCGCGCATCTTGTCGACCTTGTGATGTGTGATGTCATCATGTGCGTCGTAGTCGTGGTCATGCCTCCGTGAGCAACGTCACTGAGACAAGTTGTGGCTATCATCGCTAGAGGAGGGCGATGAATAGTGCCTGGCTAGAGCTTTGCTTTTCTTCGGCTCCGGTGTTGGCTCCTTGACGAGAGCAGCTTCGACTAGACCCAAGCCTGTGATCGTAGATCGGTGTATGGCCGCTCGCGAATTCACAGCCGATGTCTCGTTGTTGAGGAGGTACATGGTGGCCACCATCATCGCTGCTTGCGGTGTCTTTGGGAGCACGTTGCCCCGCGTATCCACCATCATGGAGCTGAAGTCGACGTAGCTTATTCTCGCTCCTTATCGGTGAGGTGGGCCAGTCGAGAGCGCCGTTTGGCAGCCACGTAGTCGTTGCCCTTGGAGGAGGATCCTCCCATGGAAGAGAGTTGAGCCCGCCGAAGACTCGACTCGACCGCAGCCTTTCTACGTGCGTCGAGTTGCATGATTACTTGCTGTTGGCGCTGGTACTCCTCCTTGAGCAGCCAATGGTAACCCATCAACATGTGTTGTGATGATTTTAGGGGGAGGGGATTGCCTCACAGAGCTTCTCGGTAGAGGGCCCACTCATTGTCGTTGAGCTTGATCAGCACACGCTCTTCGGTGTGCTCATTCGCCGTGAGGTCTGGGTCTCCTTCTGCCCCATTGTTGGTGGGCATGCCATTGGAGGGGCCACCGTTTTCGCTTGGTACAGTACCGGTGTTGTCGCGATTGACACCTGTCTCGCCTGTGTTGATGACAGCGCACATGAAGTGATTAGGGAAGTTGTTGCTCCCACAACTTTCAGATCCAGAGCCGTCGGCTCCATCTTCTGTGGCCAGATCACCAAGATCAGATCCGTGACTATTGTCGATGTCCATGCTCCCAACTGTTGTCAGGCGTTGATCTCGCTTAGGGTGCCGATGGGCAGTGGAAACCATGATGTTGGAGCAATCGCGGGAACCGTCGGCTGGTCAGGGAGGTGAAGTGTGCCCTGCTGACCAACTTGGAAGTGTAAGTTCCCGATCGCCGGGCCGATTCCATCGCCCACAGACTCAAAAGATGGGCGAGTGGTCAGTGTATGGACGGTGAAGTTGAAGGCGCCGAAGAGGAGGAAAATATCCGTTGTTATATAGTTGTAGATCGTGGGTCACAGGGCCGAAGGAGCCACGACATCAGCACTCCCGATTCCCACAAACGACGCCTATTGACGAGGGTTTAACTCATCAATGCCCATTTTTATGGACTTGGGTTTTGGAGAAGGAGGGAGCGCTGGAAGCATCAATCGGCTAGCAAAAAAGCACACAGGGATGCAAGGTTTACCCAAGTTCAGGCCTCGTAGAGGACCCTACTCCTGCTTGTGTGCTCTTCGAATTATCGAGGGATCTGAAAGTTACAGGGGGTGCGCAGATGCAATCTGGCGATGGTAGTGGAAACTAGGGTTGTGATTGTCCTCCTCGCTACCCCCTCCTAGCCTTTATATAGATAGGCTAGGTCTCGTCTCGGGTAGCAAGTCAAGTCGGTTACAAGTTAGGGTTTGTCCCTTTAAACTTTCTATCTTAAGCTTTGTCTTGTGTAACAAGTAATCGAAGTCTCCCTGGGTCACCCGAATCCTGTATTGGGCCCTGGTAACGTCGTGGGTTCTGTCATACCTAGACCATATATGCCAAGCTCGAGTACCTGTAAGGTATGCCCACGTTACCCTTCGTTCCTTAATATAAGGTGTATAGTTTTTCTTACATGAATATTAGCGCACCGGCTGGGAGGACAAATTTTGATGCTTTCAGACGTGAATACCCTAGATGATTGACATGATATAGAGGGAACATACAAAATCTGGGTACCCTCTCTCTCCTGATCGGATTAATTGCCTCCTAAATAAGAGGAACAAATCCCAAATTCGCTATACACCTTATATTATGGATTTTTTCACAAAAAACTATACACCTTATATTAAGGAACGGAGGGAGTAGCACATCCTCGGTTCAATTCTCTAATCCGCCGAGTGGCTGTGTCCAAATCCTTTCAGATAAGCCTAATCTTAGCTTCGGCCATGCACCATACTTCGGTTTGGTTCCTAGAAATGGTTATATCACTGGCACACTGAATATCTGTGTTGTGAACCTCCTTCGCAGGGACATGATCATGCAGTTGCGTCTGCAAATTGCAATGCAGCAAATCAATCAGTCAATAACACAAGCAATATGCAACAAATAGCCATGTTTAGGGTACTCGACTAGGCCATGTTTCTGTACCAGTTGTGTTGTGCCGAGCGGGGCTAGATCCGCATGTCCAAAATTCTTCAGGATTCGTTGGCATTGATTCTCTGCGTACTCATTAAGCAATACATCATCTTCCATGCCTTACAAAAAATATATAATAGTATAAAAAGACAAGGCAAGCAAAGGTTGAACTACTCTCGAAAATAAAATGCATAATGACATCGTGCTTATATGCAAAATGGAGGGAAACCATTGTCTGGGGAGGATGTTGGGGGTTATCATTGAGCTGGCGAGTCTTCGTACTAGTGCGAGATAACCAATTTGGCTTGATCACTAGCAGTTGCCTTCTTTTCTCTTTGAAATGATCCCGCAGTACTACAACTAGCATGCATTAGAAATAATTGGTAACGACAAGGCACAACAAGGAAGCGATGAACTACATTCAGAAGTAGTAGTAAAGTGCAAGGAAAGTGGGCATAGGAAGTGTGAAGCAACCTTCGTCTCGTTTGTATAGAGTTTTAACCATCGTAGTAGTGAGGGGTTCGTGTGGCGTACGCATCTCTCGGTTGTGGTGGTGGGGAAGCTAACACTCTGAGTGGGGGAAGCAGATTTGATGAAACAATGACGGTAGCATGGATGACGGCGTCGCTGAGCAGACTCCGGTGACCTGGAAGTCAGCTAAGGAGGGATGGGATAGAGGATGATGTGAGATGGATTGTGGAGTCGGTCGACGAGTGAGCGAGAGACCAATAATCCTCTATCCCATCCCTCTAAGGATAGTGGAGTCGGTCGTCAGTATGGAGGTAGCTAGCGTTTGCCGAGAAGTGAAGGAAGGGTTAAATTTTGGAAAAGGTATAAGGGAGGGAACCGCCAATAATCCTCTAAAATTTTGAACTAGAAGATCCCGCCAATATCACACGAAAAAAGTGTTGAATCGTGCTTGTCTCACCTCCTGAGTAGTATTAACAAGAAGGCTCGAAAAGCAGCATGCATCGAAATCTATGGGATAGTGGCGTGTGCAGCTTGTGAAGAAAGGTGGGAGTCTAGTACGATGGCGGATATATGAAAAAAAAATTGGGGTGGTGCTGGCTGCCAGCCGTGGCCCTCATAAAAAAATAAAAATATATTTAAAATTCGTGTAAATACATCAAATAATTGATCCAACAACCAGCATTCAAAGTTATTCGTATGAAGGGGGCCATATACTGTAGTGAGCTAAACGGCTGAGTGGAGTTGTGTTTCTTAGCTAAACGGTGCACATATGCATATGCCAACTCATTTGACCTAATTTAGGAAGATAATACTGTAATTTAAGTTATTTAGTTTAGCTACGAACCTTAAAAACTCATAGAACCTAGGAAATCACAAGGAAAACATGCATGCTCCGCAATGTTCGGAAACATGGTGCGCTTGTTGCATTCCGAGCCAAATTCTTCTTATTTTCTTGACTAGTACGAAACATCCTCGTAATCACTTGGAAAGGTGAAAAATGTTATTTCATAATTGTTCGAAACTCCCACGGTCAACATTGTTTACTATGCCAAGACGCACCCATCTTCCCGATGTGAGAACCGTATCATAAAGTGTAGCCAGGGTATCGATATATATGGCCATGACCTTATTGGTCCTTCGGACTGAAACCCAAGAATGTTCATACATTGTAGGCTACTAGTAAATTGCACGTGCCATGCACGCGAGACTCAGATATTAGACATATGACATATCATCATTATATAAAATTATAATAGGTAAAGCACAAAAAATTATAAATTTGATCAACATATATAAAGTATGGGTGTATATTAGGTTCTTGTACTTTCCATCGTCATGTAGAAGTCAAAGATTATTAGCTACCTAAAACATGAAATTTTTAGTGACATGGTCTAGAGTAACGAGGCAGACGATTCTAGGAGTATGATGGAGAAGTGTGTTTTGAGGTTTGTCCATAGCATTCATTATGCTGAAGACTATCTATAGAATCTTCTAAATGTTGGAATGGAAAAGAAGATCTAATGGTTGGAAATATTGGGATTCGTGAGTCTTGATCCAACGGTTAGCATTCAAAGTTATTTGTATCTTACCAGTACTAGTAAATTGCACGTGCCATGCACGTGAGACTCAAATAATAGACGTCACTATATAAAATTATGTAATAGGCAAAGCATAAAAATATAAATTTGATGAACATCTATAAAGTATGGGTGTATATTTGGTCCTTGTACTTTGTATCATCATGTAGAAGTCAAAGATTATTAGCTACCTAACACATGAAATTTTTGATAACATGGTCTAGAGAAACAAGGGATAAGATTATAGTATGATGGAGAAGTGTGTTTTGAGGTTTGTGCATAGCATTCATTATGCTGAAGACTATCAATAGAATCTTCTAGATGCTAGAATGGAAAAGAAGATCCAACGGCTAGAAATGCTGGGATTCGTGAGTCTTGATCCAACAGTCAACATTCAAAGTTATTCGTACACTATATAGTGGTTTGTAATGAAGACTATCAATAGAATCTTCAAGTGCTAGAATGAAAAAGAAGAGCCAATGGCTAGAAATGTTGGGATTCGCGAGTCTTGATCCAACGGTCAATATTCAAAGTTGTTCGTACACTATATAGTGGTAAGATTATGTAGAAGTCAACAATTATTAGCTACTAGTAAGTTGTACATGCCTTGAACGTAAGAATCAGATAGTAGACGTATGACATATCATCACTATATACAATTATAATTGGTAAAGCATAAAAAATTATAAATTTGATCAACATCTATAATGTATGGGTGTATGTTTGGTCGTTGTAATTTGTATCATCATGTAGAAGTCAAAGATTATTAGCTACCTAACACATGAAATTTTTGATAACATGGTCTAGAGAAACAAGGGAGAAGCTTCTAGTATGATGGAGAAGTGTGTTTTTAGGTTTGTGCATAGCATTCATTATGCCGAATACTATCAATAGAATCTTCTAGATGCTAGAATGGAAAAGAAGATCTGATGGCTAGAAATGTTGGGATTCACGAGTCTTGATCCAATAGTCAACATTCAAAGTTATTCCTACACTATATAGTGGTAAGATAAGATCATGTAGAAGTCAACGATTATTAGCTACGAGGGAGAAGATTCTAGCATGATGGAGAAGTGTGTTTTCAGCTTTGTGCATAACATTCATTGTGATGAAGACTATCAATAGAATCTTCTAGATGCTAGAATGGAAAAGAGGATCCAACGTTTGGAAATATTAGGATTCGCGAGTCTTCATCCAACAGTCGGCATTTAAAGTTATTCATACACTATATAGTGGTTATATCTCTCCTACTATAATGGAGTAGTTTTGAATTGAATCCATAGCACCAATCCTGACCATTGGGCAGTTAGATCCAATAGTTCAGAGAAGCTGGATTCGTGTTGAATAGTACCTAGAGCAAACTCCACCATGTATGTTCTAGAACCATCATGTCACCACCCCAAAATTTGATAACATAGTAGGTTGTATTCTCTCTACTACTATATTGGAGCAGTTTTGAATTGGATCCATAACACCAATCCTGGCCACTGGGCTATTGGATCTCATGGTTCAAAGCAGCTAGATTCATGTTGAATAAAGTACGTTCCTAGAGCAAACTCCACCATGTTCTAGAACCATCATGTCACTACCCCCACAATTTCATAGCACATTAGGTTGTATTCTCAATATGTGTAGATTGTTATTATTAATAGACTTAATGTATGCATTTTTCTCTAACAAGACTATTGGTTAATAACAACTTAATGTTTGTTAAATCACATTTCATACATTAGAGAAAAAATGGATACATTAAGTCTATTAATTATAACTATATACACATATTGAGAATACAACCTACTGTGCTATGAAATTTTGGGGTGGTGACATGACGGTTCTAGAACATAGTGGAGTTTGATCTAGGTACTATTCAACATGAATCCAGCTGATCTGAGCCATTGGATCTAATAGCCCAATGGTCAGGATTGGTGCTATGGATCCAATTCAAAACTGCTCCATCATAGTAGTGGAGATCTAAAACATGAAATTTTTGGTAACATGGTCTAGAGGAACAAGGTAGAAGATTCTAGAATTATGGAGTAGTGTGTTTTGAGTTTTGTGCATAACATTCATTGTGATGAAGACTATCAATAGAATCTTCTAGACCAAAAAAATAGAATCTTCTAGATGCTAGAATGGAAAAGAGGATCCAACGACTAGAAATGTTGGCATTCGCGAGTCTTGATCCAAAGGTCAATATTCAAAGTTATTCGTACACTATATAGTGGTAAGATTATAATAGGTAAAGCAGAAAAAATATAAATTTGATCAACATCTATAAAGTATGGGTGTATATATTTGGTTCTTGTACTCTGTATATCATGTAGAAGTCAACAATTATTAGCTATCTAAAACTTTAAAAAAATTGTAACATGGTCTACAGAAACAAGGAGAAGTTTCTAGAATGATGGAGAAGTGTGTTTTGATTTTTGTGCATAGCGTTCATTGTGATTATGACTATCAATAGAATCTTCTAGATTCTAGAATAATGGAAAAGAAGATCCAATGGCTGGATACGTTGGGATTCGCGAGTCTTGATCCAACGGTCAATATTCAAAGTTGGCAGTACACTATATAGTGGTAAGATGATGTAGAAGTCAACGATTATTAGCTATCTAAAACATGAATTTTATGGTAACATGGTCTAGAGAAACGAGGGACAAGAATCTAGAATGATGGAGAAGTGTGTTTTGAGTTTTGTGCATAGCATTCATTGTGATGAAGACTATCAATAGAATCTTCTAGATGCTAGAATGGAAAAGAAGATCCAACGGTTCGAAATATTAGGATTCACGAGTCTCGATCCAACAGTCAGCATTCAAAGTTATTCATACACTATATAGTGGTTAAATCTCTACTACTATAATGGAGCAGTTTTGAATTGAATCCATATCACCGATCCTGACTAATGGGCTGTTAGATCCAATGGTTTGGAGAAGCTAGATTCGTGTTGAATAGTACCTAGAGCAAAGTCCACCATGCATGTTCTAGAACCATCATGTCACCACCCCAAAATTTCATAGCATAGTAGGCTGTATTCTCGCTACTACTATAATGGAGCAGTTTTGAATTGGATCCATAACACCAATCCTGACCATTGTGCTGTTAGATCTAATGGTTCAGAGCAGCTAGATTCATGTTGAATAGTACGTTCCTAGATCAAACTCCACCATGTTCTAGAACCATCATGTCACCACCCCCAATATTTCATAGCACATTAGGCTGTATTCTCAATATGTGTAGATAGTTATTATTAATCGACTTAATGTATGCATTCTTCTCTAACAAGACTATTGGTTAATAACAACTTAATGTTTGTTAAATCACATTTCATACATTAGAGAAAAAATGCATACATTAAGTCTATTAATAATAACTATATACACATATTGAGAATACAACCTACTGTGCTATGAAATTTTGGGGGTGGTGAAATGATGGTTCTAGAACATAGTGGAGTTTGATCTAGGGACTATTCAACACGTATCTAGCTGCTCTATACCATTGGATCTAACAGCCCAACGGTCGAGATTCGTGCTATGGATCAAATTCAAAACTGCTCCATCATAGTAGTGGAGATCTAAAACATGAAATTTTTGGTAACATGGTCTAGAGAAACGAGGTAGAAGATTCTAGAATTATGGAGTAGTGTGTTTTGAGTTTTGTGCATAACATTCATTGTGATGAAGACTACCAATAGAATCTTCTAGACCAAAAAAATAGAATCTTCTACATGCTAGAATGGAAAAGAGGATCCAACGACTAGAAATATTGGGATTCGCGAGTCTTGATCCAAAGGTCAATATTCAAAGTTATTCGTACACTATATAGTGGTAAGATTATAATAGGTAAAGCAGAAAAAATATAAATTTGATCAACATCTACAAAGTATGGGTGTATATATTTGGTTCTTGTACTTTGTATATCATGTAGAAGTCAACAATTATTAGCTATCTAAAACTTTAAAAAAATTGTAACATGGTCTACAGAAACAAGGGAGAAGTTTCTAGAATGATGGGGAAGTGTGTTTTGATTTTTGTGCATAGCATTCATTGTGATTACGACTATCAATAGAATCTTCTAGATTCTAGAATAATGGAAAAGAAGATCCAATGGCTGGATATGTTGGGAGTCGCGAGTCTTAATCCAACGGTTAATATTCAAAGTTGTTCGTACACTATATAGTGGTAAGATCATGTAGAAGTAAATGATTATTAGCTATCTAAAACATGATTTTTTTGGTAACATGGTCTAGAGAAACGAGGGATAAGATTCTAGAATGATGGAGAAGTGTGTTTTGAGTTTTGTGCATAGCATTCATTGTGAGGAAGACTATCAATAAATTATTCTGGACCATTCAAAAAAATATAATCTTCTAGATGCTAGAATGGAAAAGAAGATCCAACGGCTAGAAATGTTGGGATTCGCGAGTCTTGATCCTACGGTCAATATTCAAAGTTATTCGTACACGATATAGTGGTAAGAGGTAAGATTATAATAGGTAAAGCAGAAAAAATATAAATTTGATCAACATCTACCAGTAAAAATACTTGAAAAACTCACTTCACGGTATGGCCTACTATATCATGTACTCCTATGTATGAACTTTATTGGGTTTCAAGCCAAATGACCAAGGCCATGGACATACTCTGTCTTCATCAAAATAATGACGGTGTTCCCCTATTCTGGTAAGGGTAGGTGCATATGTTAGAAACGTAAAGAAGTAAAAGTATTTTTGGAAGTAATTACGATTAATACGGCTTAGAGTTCATAGCATGTGCCATTTATTTACTATAGTACATAAATGGATTAGATAAATTACATGTTATATTTTTCAAGCTTAATTTTCTAGCTAATTTCACCCACTCGGACGGCTTTCCGTTGATTTGTCGAGTTAGGTCTAAATTAATATTATACAAGTGCGTGTGAGCAAGTTCAATAGTATAACCGAGTCTTAGGTATAACAAGTGACACGCCATGTATTTCTAGCCTTATACTAGCATGTACAATACCTAGCAATTGAACTATAATATAGCAAGCATTACGATGCAGCAATATCATCAAAAAACAAGAAGAATAAACATGAATAAAATGAAAAACATATCCTTGCCTGCCTGAAAAAACCTAAAACTTGAGATTTGTAAGAAAGCATGGTAGACTTTGTCTGGATATTGGGGCAGTGGCATTGTTTATTTATTTTTTGGAACCGGGGTACCATACGTCCTAAAGGAGCGAGACTCTCCAATTATCGCCCTAGGGTTTGTAGTCGTCGCAAGGTGGTCTGAGGACCTTTTTGTAATTATTACTATTACTTGTCAGCCTTTTGTACTAGTGTTGATGATTATTAATCCAGTACTAGATTGCTTGAATTTTAGTGGGAAAAACGGTTGCTGGAAGTAGATCAGTGTGCAGCGCCACGTTGTGGACGAGGAAGAAACAAGCTGGACGGTGCGCCCATGGCTGTAGAGAAGCAGAGATCGATGGAAGATGGCTAGTGTAGTGTACCCTGTACCTCATGTCAGCAGCCCATCATAGCTTTCCTCTGACATCACACCCACTTCTACTTCTCTTCTTCGCTGCTCTCACCTTGCCTTCCTTTTGGAGTAGTAGTACGGAATAAAAAACTATGCTCATTTCGAGCACTATTCTTCCTATGAAGTAGTGGAATACTTCCTTTACATGAAAAACATTTCCATCGCTTAGAAAATTGGAGTTGTTTCTTTTCCTAGTATTTGGAAACTCCCATTGGCAACATTGTTTACCAATGTCAAGATGTGCACATCTACTTTCTTGTAGTACTACCAAATATGGGAAATTTACCATAAACTATGATGTGGATATGTCCATGACCTTGCTTGGTTGCTCGGCCTGAAACTTGTTCATACTTACACGCTAGGCCTCCTAAAATCTTAGGTGTTTTGCTAAATATCTTCCTTTATGATCAAATCATAAACTCTTTTATTTTCTTGTTACAATGATTTTCCACTTCATCTTGAAAGTCTTTGAACAATTTTCAAACATTTCATACTTCTTCCTTATTTAGTAAATATATAGATATATATATTCACTCAAATTTCTGGAGAAAGCATATGAAGCAAAAAGATCCATCGCATATGGCTACACATAATGGACTATATACATCAACATGTATAATATCCAATAAGTTAGTCATCCGTTCCTCTTTGGCCTATGAACGGAGTTTCAATTATCTCGAGGAAAGTTTCACAAGCGTCAAATGATCAAAATCAAAAGACTCCAAAAATACATCAACATGGAGTTTCTTCATGTATACTTTCCAATATAATTCAAACAGCGATGTCACTTCATAAGTGATCTTCCAATCATTTGTCTTACGACATTTTAGCAACAATGTTTATGGATGTGATTTCTCCAACTAGACTTGTAAAAGTTCATCCATTCTTTATGGAATACGGTAACTATTTGAACAACCATTGTTCTCGTAATACCAGAACAAAATAACAATTATTAAAACAAATCTTGAAGGCTAGGTTTGACGACAACGAAAACGCAATAACACTTTATTTATTTTCGATGTACATCATCACTTATTCTTTTGCCAGTTACTTAGGCCGTTGCAGTTCATGAATTGTGTTGTTCTGTATGACATTTCACACCAACCAATTCGGTGTCCACTACTGGTATCCAATACCTTAGAACCACCTTTTTTAACAAGCAAGGAATACAACCATAAAATGTATATCTTCTATATACCTAAATTGGACATCTCCAACATTTTGTTTTCTACCAAATATTTTATAGATTCTCTTTCAGCAATTCCTTTTCTTTTAAAAGAATCTATCAGCATCAATAGCGGTGTCATTCACATGACACATAGTACAAAGTGTATATAGTCAAATACTAATACCTTTGGACTTGCACTTTGAAGTGGATCACCATCATCAAATGTTTGGTGTTCTTTCAAAAATCCATTCTTTAGTAATCTATTAGTTAAGTAAACATTTTACTTACATCTTCTATTCATCGTTATCATGACAACTTTCATGATCAAGCTACTATAGCCTGTAAGGAAGAATCGCGAGTATAATGTTAGTTCCCAAAACCTTTTTGGGAGATCCGGATGCCTAGCATCTCCATCCTCCACAAATTCTCATACAATATGAGAAAATGTATTTTGCTAAATTATACTTTATCATATTGCAACCAAAAACATTATTTTAGATATCACAATATCTTCCACACTTGATGGTTTCTGAAACAATTCTTTCAGCTCCTAGATAACCTTGATATTAAAAACAACTTTTGATTATCAATAATCATGGAGGCAAACATGATACTTTAGATACTAACATTGGAATTCTTACTCTTGATTTAATACTACTTATTAAACTTCATGGAGTAAATAGAGTTTGCTGAAAGTTTGCAATAAGACTTCTAAACCTTATATTTCAAAACAATACGATACTAGTTTGTAAACTAAATATTCAGAATTCTATAGTTCTATTATCTCAATTAAAACTAAGCATAAGGTAGTAAACAGATGCCAATGACTACAACAAATTATGCAAATTCACTTCGATTTAGTTTATGACAAATTGAGTTCGACTAATCCAAATTAGAAATGAACTCCTACTCAAAACGACATCCCTCATGCCTTTTTGGTGATTACATGAACCAAATCCACTACACCAAGTCCGATCATCACGTGAGTCAGTGTAGCTTCAAAGGCGCGCATCAATATGGGCATCACATCAAATATATGACTCATTCTTAACATTTTGGTCCGTGTTCTGAGGCCATGTCTGTACATGCTAGGCTCGCCAAGTAAGAACCTTAGTATTCGCGTGTGTAAAATTGTCTTACACCCGTTGTATGAAAGGGTAGAGTCGAGTACACCCGATCATCACGTGATGTCTCGAAACACGATCCATAGAACGGTTCATACTTAAGGAAGAACACATTTTATCTTGATATTTAAATGAGGGATCATCTTATAATGCTACTAAAAGCGCTAAACTAGCAATATAGGATGCGAACATCTAATGTGTAAAGTGGGATGATATGGTCCATGCATTTAATCTCTATCATATGCATCATGGTATGATCTTTATCATTCCTTTGTGTGTAAGGCCAAGGTCTATGGAACTTACACGTTAAGTATGTTGTAAGAGTATCTATCATACATCTACTTACAACATTACCATATCATCACACTAGCCCAACAATGATCTAAACTAGACGCCTCTAATTTATCCATTGCAAGTTTTACATGGCTTAGGGCTTTTGGAGATAGAACCGGTCTTACCTATGAACATGGAACCACAACGAGGATAACCAAGTTATTAGCAACTCGTTGTAAATCAGATATTGACTATAGTAGGAGAGACAGACACCTGCCAGCCACTTATGCAAAACTAGTTGCATGTCAGTCGTGGAACCAGTCTCATGTGCGATGACATGTAAGGTTGGTCCGGGTCGCTTCATCCCACTATGCCACCAATATCCAAAATACATGAAAGATGCAATAACATGATCATCATCGCCCACATATAAACAATATGTGTACTACCCATGCAAAGCATGTACGCATAGATCAGGCTCTGATACCACTGTTGGGTTCGCAGCATAGAAAACAAAAAATTTCCTACGATGGGACCTATCGCCAAGATCTATCTATTAGATACAAGAAACGGGTGGATGTACATCCATAGAGAAGTTACCCTCGAAGACAACAAAGCTTTGTTAACGAGATGGAACTCGTGGATGATGTAGTCGTACACTTGTCAATCTCAAGATCGTGATGAAGTCCAGCAGGTCCGGCTCCAGCACGTCCATCAGATCTAGCTCCAGCAAGTCCAGCAGCACCAAGTCCAGAACCACAACACAGCGGTGCATCCGTGATCACACACACATCCGGTACCCCGACAACCTCCGTCCCTCGCTCCACCAAAGCATCGGAAGAAGCAACTCCTTTCCAGATAAAGCCACCGGGAACATATATCTCGCTAATCCGATACCATGGGGAATAACTAGAGGCGGAGAGAGATCCTTCACGAGGAGGTGTGGTTTGTGAGGAGGAGAGGGGGGAATTTTATAGGGGAGAGGGGGGCACCCAAGGGCCATGGGGTGGCAGCCATGGTGATGCCCCCACCTCTTCCACATTCTTGTGGGTGGAGCTCCCACTCCCATAAAAAGCCTCCACTCAAAATTCCACTCACACATGCATTAAATTTCCACCAAATTTAATGCAAGCTCTCATTAAATAAAACTATATTATTTATTTTATTCAGAATTTTGTCAATTACATTAATTAACAAACATTCACATAAAACCCCCTGCAACATTTCAATATCACATGCAGAACCATTTTCTGCAATTTCACCCGAAACTATTCTGGTTTCCATCAAAATGATTCCAACGCTTTTTTAAATCTTTATCTGAAACATATTTGCTCCAAATGGTGTTGTTATCTCTTAAGTGTGCCACCCTATAGTTCACGAATAATGCAGACATGATCAAGACCCCTCTCCGATCAATAATCAGCAGCGAGACCTAGAAATCCGTACTGACTCCCACACATTCAACGATGACCCTTGTGATCGTGTGAACCTTCAACGTCGTAACTAAATCCCTTTGTCTCGCGATATATTACATGTCTGAGATTCGATCATTGGCATCCAAATACCTAGTTTGATCTCGTTAGTGACATGCACTCTTTTCTCGTTCCCGTGATATAACATTCTAGTGATCACATCACTTGCTTGCAAGCTATTTCAATGTGATATCACCGAGAGGGCCCAGAGTATATCTATCCGCCATCGGGATGGAAAAATCCCACTCTTGATCCATGAGCCTCAACATAACACCTTCGTAGCACTGAACCCACCTTTATAGTCACCTTGTTACGGTGTGACGTTTGATGTTATCAAGATACTCTTCCGGTGTAAGCAATTATCATGATCTCATGGTCAAATGACTAAGATTACTTCGTATGATGTTATAGAAATATAAACATAATGACTCTGATCATAATGCTATACTTCGGATGAATGTTCATCACATCATTCCACCAATGTTGTGACCTCGTTATTAACAACATCCAATGTCCATGATCAGGAAACCTTGATCATCTTGTTAATCAACGAGCTAGTTTATGTGAGAGACATTTACTAGGAACTTTGTATTTTGTTTATTAAACACAGATGTATTGACGTTTCCAATCAATACAATTATAGCATTCAAAATAAACATTTATCATAAACAAGGAATAAGATAATAACCACTTTATTATTGCCTCTCGCGCATATTCCCTTCAGTTTTCCCCAGCCGCTTAGTTTTTCCTTACTTTTGCCCTCCCTCCATTCTAAAACCCTCACATGCGCTCGGACAGGGGGATGCTGTCAGGTCAAAGGCTTGCCCGCTACATGCTGACCGGTGGGAATTCGTTGGGGCGGGTCGTGCGTTGAGCGTTACGTTATGTCGCCTCGACCGATACATGCTGACAGAGGGGGCTAGGATACATAGTACCATCCATCTCACACTGATTATGGGGGATATGGTGTGGGACCATGTGGGGCGCGTTTGGTGGTTACGTGTGCTTTGTCGCCTAAATTGGAAGTTTTCTTTTTTGTTATTTTTATGATTGTCCTTTTTAAGAGTGCCTTTTCTCCTCTCTCTCGCTAACAGTTGCATTTTTTTGCCCAAAAAGGTAGGGAATCTAGAGCAGCTTCTCTCTTTATTCATTGTTCCTTTTGGCCCTCATTTTTCCCCAATTTGGTAGCAAATCTAGAGCAGAAAATCTAACGAGAACCATAAATAAATTTAGTAAATAGAGCAGATGTAGATAAAGTAGCTAATATAGGTCATATCGAACGGTACTTAACGAGGTTCGACAATTAGGCTGCTCAGTAGCAGCATCGGACAAGTTTAACATAGACAAGACAAAAGAAGCTGCTTTACAACAGCAACAATAGCACAAGATCAGTGGCCCCTCATGGACTCTTCCAGGAGGGCCTCCGCCTCCTCCCTCTGGCTCCTCCTCCACTTCTTGTTGCCTAATCCCTTGTCCTTGGGTGCCTTGGGCTTGATCGGGGGCATGCAACCCTCCTCGATAGCCACCTTCTAGAGGTTGCGGAGGTGAAGACCAAGCGCCTGGTGCTTGGCTATAAAGTCGTGGACGTTCACGGACTCACTGCAGGTCCTCACGTCCTCGGCATGCTTCATGAGGAAATTAAAGTTCATGGCACGCAGCCTGATGGTGGGGCACAAGGGGCACATGTAAACGTCGCCGGTGAAGAAGTTGTTATACTGGCCAGACTTCAGCCTCCTTAGCACATGATGAGTCCTGGTGTCCTTGGACTCGTCGTTGTTGCGAACGTCGCTACTGCCGATGTCGCTGCTATCCTGTTGTTTGAAAAACAGAGTGCAGTAAGGACATGATTGAGACACTTTGATTATCAGGATTGTTTATTTGCGTAAATTAACCGATTGAGATCTCCTGATTATTCCCCAAATCTCAAACCAAATCAAATATTGATCCCACTACGCACAGGGGGGTTCAAATACGAACAGGGGGTTCAAATACGAACATGGGGATTCATCAAAATACGAGATCCAACACAAGAGGATTATCTACTGTAAAATTACGAACATCCGAGCCCTAATAACATACGATCTAGCCTCCAACGATGGGAACAGGGGAAGAACAACGGAAGGGAGAAATCCCTGGTTACCTCCAACCATGGGTCAATGTTGCTGGTGTCGTAGGGGTTCTCTGGACTTATTTAATCGACCTCCTCAAAGGGGTCCTAGCCAAGCGGGATCTACCCGAGACCGGCGGGGGCCTCCTCGCCGGTGGCTACGGCGGATGCTGGGATGGGGACGGCGGCTGCTTCCGATGCCTGGACGGGGGCCTCCTCACCGACAGCCTTGGAGGCGCCGATGGCCACCGCGCCGTTCTTCTCCATCGCTGGCATGGTTGGGGTTTTCTTGGGGGTTTGTAGAAGGTGACGGGACAATGGAGACGGTTGAGTGATCAAGTGACTGATCAGTGAGAGTGAGGAGACCTCTATTAAAGTAGAAGGGAAACAACGTTTCGTTGCACCACCATGCACCGCGTACGCTACGGCACCGTGCACAGCCACACGTGTCTGCTACCGCCCCGTGCACCGCACACGCGTACCGTGAGTCACGTTTTCCCCTCGTGTCTAACCCTGGTGACTTAGTTGTGCTCAGTTTTTCCCTCGAGTGTAACACTAGAAGTTTGGTAGTACTCAGTTTTGCCCTCCAGCACTAACACTGTTGTGTGCAGTATACTCAGTTTTACCCTCCGATGGCTGGTCAACCAAGAGTCAACGAATAGGTTTTAGCTAGCTAATTGAGTCATTTTATGCACAACAAATTCAAAAAGAGCAAAACATAGTGCCATCTACCCAAGGAGTCTTATTATGTGACCTACCACCATAAGAAATTTATATAAACCAAGTTTTAACCTAAATCACCACATCTATGAATGTTCATGGCTTTCTACTCAGTTTTCCCTGTCTTAGTATCAATCTCTCACACTTGTGCTCATCTTCGCTGCTACGCTCTGATTGGTTGAGACAGTTGTCACGTGGATCGTGCCCACCAATCATTGATCCTTTGTGATCTAGCGGACAGGATAACCCCTATATTTGTCGGGTGGCACCCCTGTATCCATGCAAAATAACGAGTTTTCCACCGTTACTTTAACTCCATAAACAAATGAATTTGAATATAATTTGAAGGGAACATGTTCAAAGGTGTATAATTTGTGCATTACATTCCACTCTATGAAAATGGTAATCTCTCAAGATTTTCTTAGCACAATATTATCACGTATTAAGTGTGATTTCGAAGAGTTAAAATGTGTATAATTTTCATATATGCAAGTTTATGCATTACATTCCACTCTATGAAAAAGGGTGAGAAAATGATAATCTCTCAAAATTTTGCTAGCACATCATTATCTCGTTATTAAGTGCGATTTCACAATGTTCAAAGGTTTAAAATTTTCGTATACGCAAGTTTATGAATTATATTTCACTCCACGGAAATGATAAATGATCAGGATTTTATTAGCACAACATTATCTGACCTAAGTCCAATTTCAAAGAGTCCAAAAAAGGTGTATAATTTTCGTATATCCCAGTTTATGCATTACAATCCACTATATGGAAATGACAATCTCTCAAGATTTTCTTAGCATAACATTATCACGTATTAAGTGCAATTTCAAAGAGTTCAAAGGTGTATAATTTTTGTATATGCAAATTTATGCATTACATTCCACTCTATGAAAATAATAATCTCTCATGATTTTCTTAGCACAACATTATCACATATTAAGTGCGATTTCAAAGAGTTCAAAGCTGTATAGACTTCATATATGCAAGTTTATGCATTACATTCCACTCTATGAAAATGGGGGAGAAAATAATAATCTCTCAAAATTTTGCTATTACATCATTATCACATATTAAGTGCGATTTAAAAGTGTTCAAAGATTTATAATTTTCGCATATGCAAGTTTGTGCATTACATTCCACTCTATGAAAATGATAATCTCTCAAGATTTTCTTAGCACGACATTATGACGTATTAAGTGCGATTTCAAAAATTTCAAAGGTGTATAATTTTCATGTACGCAAGTTTATGCCTTATATTTCACTCCATGGAAATGATAAAATGATCAAGATTTTATTAGCACAACATTATCAAGTATTAAGTGCGATTTCAAAGATTTCAAAGGTGTATAATTTTTATGTACGCAAGTTTATGCATTATATTTCACTCCATGGAAATGATAAAATGATCAGGATTTTATTAGCACAACATTATCATGTCCTAAGTGTGATTTAAAAGAGTTCAAAGGTGTATATATGCATTACATTTCACTATATGAAAATGAAGCTAGACAAAGGGCTTGGGCGCGGGACTGGCTCGGGATCCCATCTTGCAACGCCAACCTAGGTAAGCTGTGGGTCCGGTGCTCATGTGGATAAGATGTGGGTCTAGCGCTCACGTGGATAAGTTGTAGGTCTGATGCTAATCTGGATAAGTTGAGAGAGGCACACACTACGAGAATCGACTGAACGCGGCCCCACTTGTCAGCATGTAATGGGAAGGGTACAAAACGGGACCTGACAGAACGCGGCCCTACTCGTCAGCACATAACAGCGAGGGTCCACTACGGGACCCGGCTGAACGCGGCCCCACTTGTCAGCACGTAACGACAAGGCTGACGGACGGTGAGTTTCGGACCATGTGAGAGTTTCGTACAAGGAGATGGGCAAAAGTGAGAAAAAACTAAGAGGCTGGGCAAAACTGAGTACAACTAACGAACTGATGGTACATAAATAGAAATCCCTTCAATAGTATAACTGAGTGTTAGGTATAACAAAGTGACACGTCATCTATTAGCAGCATTATACCAGCATGTACAATACCTATCATTTGAACTATAGAACAACGAGCATTACATGCAGCAACCTCAGCAAAAAGCAAGAAGCAAGAAGATTAAACATCAATAAAATGAAAAACATTTCTATGCCCGCTTGAAAAATCCTAAAACTTGGGAATTGTAACAAAGCATGGTACACTTTGTCTGAAAATTGGGGCGATGGCATTCTTTATTTATTTTTTGGAATCGGGATACAGTAGGTCCTAAAGGAGCAAGACACTCCAATTAGCGCACTAGGGTTTGTAGTCATCGCAATGTGGTCTGAGGACCATTTTTTAATTATTATTATAACTTTTGACACTTTTTGTATTGGTGTAGATGACTATTAATCTAGTAGATCGCTTGAATTTGGGAAAAAATGGTTGCTGGAAGTAGATCGGTGTGTCATACTAAGGCACACGTGTGTAACGCCACGCTATGGACGAGGAAGAGATAAGCCGAACTATGCACCCGTGCCTGCAGAGAACAGATCAATGGAGGATGGATGGTGAGAGCCAGCGAAGGAGAGAGAAAACACAACTTGTTGTGCATGCATATTACTAGTAGTAGGTCCATATATTTACTACTAGTGGAGTGTACCCTGTACCTCGTGTCAGCAGCCCATCATAGCTTTGCTATAACATCGCATGACATTCGACTCATCCTCGCGCTGCCTCCTTTTATTGGAAGGAGTCGCCTCCCTTTTTGAGTAGTACTAGTATGGATGTGGACTACTTTGCTTTACAAAAAAAAATTTCCATCACTTAGAAAATTGGAGTTGTTACTTTTCCTAGTATTTGGAAACTCCCATTGGCAAAGATGTTTACCAACACCAAGATGCGCACATCTACTTTCTTGTAGTACTACTACCAAATTACTATAAACATGGATATGTCCATGACCTTGCTTGCTCGCTCGGCCTGAAACCTGTTCATACTTATACATGGTAGGCCATTTTTGTGAAGCGGGTTTTTTCAAAAGTTGTGAAGACTCATGTTTATTATTTTTCATGGCAGGTAATACAATCAAAAGGACGCCCTGCATGAGTCCACCTGTTTTTTGTTTGCCTATTTCTCTCTCTTTTTTCAAACCAAGGTCAACTTTTTCGGCATGCAAATTTTAGAAATATGTCGAATCTGTCAAAACTCTCGGACATCTTCTGGATATATTGGCTGTTTGGTGGGTAACTTCAAAAGATTTTTGTAAAATTTTAAGAGCAATCGGCAGCTCACATGTGGTTCGAACTAATTTGACCTAATTTTGATAGACTCCCTCCGATCCATATTAATGTTCATAGATTCGTCTATATTCAAATGTATCTAGTCATGTTTCTATGCTAGATACATATACCCGAATCTAGACAAATCTGAGAAAAATAATTTGAATCAGAGACAGTAGTGTAATTTAAGTTGGTTAATTTAACTACGAACCTCGGAAACTCAAAGAACCTAGGAATCACAAGTAAAACATGCATGATCTGCTATGTCCGGAGACATGGCACGATTGTTAGCATGGTAAAGAAGTAAAATAATTTTCAGAAGGTATAACGTTTAATATGGCTTAGAGTTCATAGAATGTGCCATTTATCTTATCTTACCTCTTACCACTATTTAGTGTACGAATAACTTTGAATATTGACTGTTGGATCATGACTCTATGCCGTTGGATCTTCTTTTCCATTCTAACAACTAGAAGATTCTATTGATAGCCTTCATCACAATGAATGCTATGCACAAAACTCAAAACACATCTCCATCATTCTAAAATCTTCTCCCTTGTTTCTCGAAACCTTGTTACCAAATTTTGAAGTTTTGGATAGCTAATAATTGTTCACTCTACATGATATACAAAGTACGAGAACCAAATACACACCCATACTTTCTAGATGTTGATCAAATTTATATTTTTTCTGCTTTACCTATTATAATTTTATATAGTGATGACATGTCAGACGTCTATTATGTGAGTCTCACGTGCAGTGCACGTGCAACTTACTAGTTTACTATAGTACTACATGAATTGGTTGGATAAATGACATGTTATATTTTTCACGCTTAATTTTATAGCTAATTTCACCCGAAAGTGCATCCTGCTTCAATCAACACGATCGGTGGAATTAAAGGTTACATCAAAAAATAGAAAATTATATACAAGTCCATACAATTGGCGCAAAGGCCTCTAACATTTAGCTTGGAAAGGCAGCCGGGTCTGGCTCAATTTCAACCGAGCAGCTAAGCCATACTCTTCTTTCTATTGTTTGCTTCACACATGAAACACAGTGCGCTCCTGCGTGTTGATCATGGTCGAAGCGACAAGATTGCTCAGAACGAGTAGAGGAGCACAACCAAGAATCTGGTAAAACCAATTCGAGGACTGAAGTCACTGCTCTACATGGTTAATGTTAGGCGAAGGTCCGAAGAGGTCGACATGCCCCCCTACCGAGTCGATTCCCCCAACCGCACCTTCGCTAGCCGCCGGTTCCTCGCGCTCGAGCTCGAACACGAGCATGTCCTGATGGTAAGCAAGGGCTAGAATAGGCTCGATAGGCTCGAGGGGACCTAGGATGGCGTCGTCTGCCACGGCCACGGTGACTTGGCGCCCACCCGAGTTGTCTGCCCCAATCGCATGCTCGCTGGCCACAGGTTCCTTGCGTGCAAGCTCGAACTCGAGCATGTCCCAATTATAAGCAAGGGCCAGTATAGGATCGATAGGCTCAAGGGGACCCAGGACGACGTCGGCCACGTCCAAGGCAACCTGGAGCCTACCCGAGTTGTCTGCCATGATCGCATTATCGCTGGCTGTAGGTTCCTAGTGGAAGGATTGGCTGTTGTCTCGCAGGCTTAACTTGGCCACGGTTGATGTCCAGCCAGAGCGCCCACCCAGACGCAGCTCTATCACGGTTGAAAGGGAGGCACACTGGGACCGGAGCTTTGTTGTAGAGGTCCACTTTCGTTCGCCTACCATGTTGATACCACCGTGATGTGGCTAGTGCAGGGTTGGTAGCCTCGAGGGGGCCCAAAATCACGTCGTCGGCCGGTAGGGCCAACGTACGTTTATCGTGGGCGACCAAGTGCTCTACAGACGTGGCTCCACCAGCGGAATGTTCCTGCCGGAATAACTGTTCCTGGGCCTAGCCTTGAGCAGAAGCAGACCTCCGAGGACGACGCAACTAATCCACCGAGAATCCTGCAAGTATTTGTGAGGGTAACATGCCTTTCGTGGAAGAAAGAAATTTCGCCAGAGAGTAAAATTAAGAAGTTGAGTTGCTTTTTGCGAAGGAAAAGTCTACTACAAGTAGTACTACTAGCTATGATACTCAGGTTTACTCGCACCGCTACAATGAATAAACAATAAGGGGACCTCTTTTTTGGTGTTTTTTCTTTGGCCAGGCATTTCTCCAAGGAGTACTTTTTTAGATGCTCCAAGCAGTATGCAGAGCAACCGCTTAGCGGTGTGTGAGTTTTTTTGCAGTCGGTGGTTGTCCGGGGCATTAACTCACAAGAGAAATGTCATATCGGTACTTGTAGCGGCCGTACTTTCAACTGGCCGTAGTCTAATCGGATAGTAGGAGTACTATATATTCTCGAAACAGAGGTGGCGAGTAGCTGACAGCTCGAGCAACAAGTCTGGTAAATTCTTGGAGTATGTACTCCAATATACAGTACTCCCTCTGACCCAAATTAGTTGGCTTGGTTTTTTCTAGATTCGGAGGTATCTAGCACTAAAACAAGTCTAGATACATTCGAATCTATACAAATCTATGTCAACTAATATGTGTCGGAGGGAGTACTAGTATAGTAATAAGTTGCACAAGCCTTAGTACTCTGGCACGAGATAGAACTATAGAAGTATGTCATATTATCACTATATAGAAGTACTCTGGCACGTGAGACTCGATAATATTCATATTTTTGGAGCTTTACCTATGATATAATCTTACCACACTATATTATGTACGCAGTACTTTGAACATTGGAAAATCGATCAAGTCTAGAAAATCCCAACATTGCAAACCGATGGATCTTCTATCCATGCTAGTATATAGAATATTCCACTGATAGTCTTCGTCACAGTGAACGCTATGCACAAACCTCAAAACACACTTCTCAATAATTTTAGAATCATCTTCATCATTTCTCTCAAGAATATCGAGTAATAGGTAGCTAATTGTAGTAGGGTGATTTCTATATGACACAAGGTACAAGAACTAATTATACACCCTATACTTTATGGATGTGGCTCGAAATTTTAATTATTTTTCAGCGTCACCTATTATAGTTTTATATAAATAAAATATGATATGTCATATGGTACTTCTATTACTATCTAATTCTCACGTGCAAGGCACGTGCAACTTACTATAGTCCTACGACTCCGTGCAAGGTACGCACTACTCCATTCTTGAGTACTCCTCTCTCTGTTTTCGATTATAAGGCCAGATACCTTTTTAAAATTGCTTGAGATTATAAGCCATATCTCATTAGTTCTTCTCTATTCACCAATAATGCATTTATTTTTTCTCTCTCTCTTCTATGATGCAATTGAAAATATTTGTGCACGAGGCAACAATGAGATAGAGTAATTAACTTTCTTAGTTTTATTAACTTGGCTCTATGGCCTAAGGCTGGTCATAGGTGGGAGTAAATTAGAGTACTCCCTCCGTTTCGATTTTCTAGTCCTGCGCGTATATCTAAGTTATCAATTTGACCTATATAATTTGAATTATATAATATAAAAATTATATCATTGGAAAATACAAAGTTTAAAGTTTCTGGTGATATTCTTTTTGTGATATATACCTCATACTAAGTTGCTCAATTTGGCGACATAGAAGTATGGGCAGGACTTGTAAACCAAAACGAAGGGAGTAGTACCATATTACTACTACTCTAAGTTACTACCTTCATACTAGTGGGTAGTGTTATAAGTGTAGTAACATAAGTAGCAAACCTTATTTATTATTTTGTAGACACATTTTGTATTGGAAAGTGTGATGTGATGTTAACATATTACTTACGTTACTCTAGTATTTGCTTCTCTCTTCATTAATTGCTTGTCACATCAATTTTTTTGCGTAGGTGGCATCTATGTAACTCTGCCCGTCCTGGTTTATTAGGCATGCAAGTACTTTAAGAAAAAAATTGACCATTAATTTTTTTCAATTTTTTTACATAATATGTCACAAAAATTATACCATCGGATTCATCTTCAAAAGAAGTTTTTAATGGTATATTTTTGAGACGCATATTGTATATTTTATTGGCTAAAATTGATAGTCAAACATTTTCTTAAACTACGTGCACGTCTAATAAACCGGGACGGAGGAAGTACCACTAATGTTACTCCCACTATGACTAGCCTTAGACTAGTCACAATAGAGAGGAGTATGATACAGTAGTATCACGTACTACTCCCTCCGTCCAGAAATAACTCTATTACATTTGTCTAGATTCAAATGTATTTCGACATATTTTAGTGTGTAGATACGTTCAAATCTATACAAATCCAAGTCAGCTATTTCTAGACGGAGGGAGTATACTATGATAATAGTCTCTGATACCATCTCCACAATACGTAGTACTACTATCACGTACTGTACGATATTTAGTACTAGTTGTATCATAGTCTTAGTGTATTTATTGTTTTGTAATCTCAAGGTAAAATTGTGTACAAGATTTATTTGAGATTATTTTCTCTGTGATACTCTACCTGTGATACCAAAAAAATATCTTTCATCATTAATTCCCGTGGCACATAAGCATTTTCTATGCATGTAATATTGCATGATACGTACCACCTGATAACCCCATAATGGGGCTAGTCTTATCCCAAACAGAGGTAGAGTAGTAGGCTGGTTATAGTGGAGAGTAATTTAGAGTAGTAACATTCATATATTACTAGTCTAAGTTACTACCCTCGTAGTGGAAAATAACTTAGTTGTAGTAACATGGAATGTCACATTAATTAGGTTGTAGACACACTTTATCTTGATATGTGTGATGTAACAATAACATAGCTAGTTACTCAATCTATCTATCTCTTTATTAAATAATTGCCACATAAGTAAAAATGCTGACTTAGACTCTTAGTTAGTATTGAAGTTACCCCCACTATGACCAGTCGTAGTACTAGTACCTCCATCCTGGAGTAGTACTGGAGTACAGTATTTAGTCTTCCACGTAGCCCTAGGTTGTCAAAGCGACGTGTACACCACATCAGAGGGAGATAATTACTTGGGGAACACAATGCTTCCCTAGTTTTCTCCGCGCCAGTCTTTTGCCAAAGAGATAAGGTATTGACTCATGGCTATTGAATTTGGATGGACAGATGATATTGCCTAGAGTGAGATGTGGAGTCTAGTACTCCTAGTATTTAACTATAGTGCATGTCTCTCTCGCTCGCTCTCATCTACCCTCTCAGATATGATCTCCTCCCTCTTCTCTCTCGCTCGGTCTCAAAATCCCTCTCAGATGAGGAGTCTAGTACTCCTGGTATTTAACTAGTTGAAGAAGGCGGCTCTATGGAGGACGAGTGGTTTGAAGCTATGATTGACATGAGTGCAATGAGGCAGGTGTTTAGCTATCGGCTATGTTCTCAAATTGTTCGTCGTCCCACATACATGGTTATTACTTCTTTCTTCAAGATGTTTTCCATAGTGGTTCGATACAACTCTTGTTTTTGGGGTAAATCTCTTTTCCTTGCACTAGTAGTGCTTTGGCAAGGCCACAACGCACATTGCATGTGCACAGTGTGTTGGAAAATTGTCCGATGGCTAGTGCCCGGGACATGAATACAAAGGTGTCTTTGAACCAACCACTACCGTGGATCAGATGTCCTCGAGAATGAGGCTCAAGTGCAGCAACAAAGGTTGCAACATGGCTGGCATCTTCCTCGAGTTCATCGAACACCAGACGACGTGCCCGCACGGGCAGAGGGCGACATAGGTTCTTGACAAATAAGAACCGTATGATATTCGGGTGTCTATGTGTGTGCTGATTCCATTTAGAGTATGCTTTAGTTTATGTTGTGGTTGTGTTGTACCTATACTAGTTATGTTATATAAATAAATTGAATCAACATCACATCCACATAGTTTCTCTCTTTTACCGATAGTAGGGGAAGTACCACCAGCCTATGCATCTACATAGTTTATCTCTTTTAGCTAAAAAGCTTGAAAATCCATAGAACTTGGGTGGCCCTCCACAACGTATGCAAATATCGGTGCCCAAACCACTTCTCATCCATCCGGCACCGGTGCCTACACTGCACAGCCGATGTCACAAAAATAATTCAAGCAACCGGAGCAGCTACTTGCTCCGATGCCCAAACTCAGCATATGTTAAAATATTAGTCTTCCATGTCTAGCTTAACAACCCTTCCTCTATTTAACGCAGAAACAACATCCATCCCTCTCGTTAGGTGGGAGTAACTTATTAGTACAAGCTAGTAACTTGCAAGTACATGCAATGCCAATTAAGCAAATTGGTGACATGGCATGATAATTAATGATGAAAGAGAGGGAGGTATTACCATAACATCACACATATCAATATTATATGAGTCTAGGACCTAATTAATTATGTCTTGCATGACACCACACATATGTTGTCATCCACTATGAATGTAGTAACATCTACAAGTTACTATATTTAGCACTATTACCAACCTAAATAGAACCATCAAGAGAGGACGAGCGAGGGCTGATGCTAGGGAGTGACGTGGTAGCGTGGCCCCGCCTTTTGTTCGAGCAGTGCACTCTCACCCATTTCCCCTGGCCTCTTCCCCCTCATCCAGGCGAGCACCATTGACTAGCCCCCGCCCCCCACCCCCCAAAAAAAATCCCTAAATGGCGGCGCCGCTGGAACTAGAGCGTTCCTCACAAGAGCACATCATCGAGGCTGGCCCCCATGTATTCCGTGCCTACCGCCTCTCCGCAGACACAACCGACTTCTGTATCGTCGAGTCACAGTTAGTTAACGAGGCGATGTCGTACACAATTACACTAAAGATCTTCTTCTCCAGGCGTATGAGCTCAGGAGGATGCTTGGCTCCATCCTAGCCCCTCTGGAGGAGGAAGATGTCGCGAACACACCCTAGGAAGAGGAGGTGTTGAATCTCAGCCTGCCTCCCAGCAAGCTGCGAAGAGCGAGCAAGGTCATGGGAACTATGCGCAAGGTTCTTGGCCGTGTATGGATGCTGAAGAACCTACAACTCACGGCGGAGGCGTGGGACATCATCATGCCATACGACATTCTACATCGGCTCTTGCATGAGACATGTATGTGGGTCGACGGGTTCCACTTCGACCTAAACCTCAACATGGATCTTTGGCTCATCGTCAACCTGACGGCGCTTCATGACAGTTGGTACCTGGTTGAGCAGGAGGATGGACACTGCAGCATATGCATGCAGGCGCAATCGAAGCGCACAATGGTGTGTCTCTAGGGATGCAACCATCTGTACCACCACAAGTGCATCTTCACTTGGTTTGAGACCAACACCAGCTGCCCTATCTGTCGATACAATGTGCTCGCCCATCTCTACTAACATGATGTGCATATGCCCCCTTCTATATGAAACCTTGTCCTGTGGTTGATAATTAATTAATTTACTGAACCAATGTATCTGCTGCACGCCAAGTGAACCTGATCTACATATGTTTGCACTTGTCAAATTAAGCTTAATCCAATTTAGAGAGGGAAAACAATTAGTTTAGGATTACAATCCAACAGGAAATTGTCATCATGTCTCATACATTTTACAAAGAGAAAACCAATACGAATAATTGTTCATCATATCACTGCATAATATGAAACAACGGTCTAATCATCATCACCATCATCGCTTTCAGCACCGCGCAGTCTAGATCCACATATTCAGACTGGGTTGGATCTTCTTCCCCTTGCCATTCATCATAGCTGTCCTAAGATTCATCAGGTAGAACCATTTTATTCCTGTCTTTGTCGACTACACTAACCTCGATAGTGAAATCTACTTGTCCATCATGCGCAGAGCCGCCTCTAGCAATCAAATTTTCATCAACATCAGCTAGTTCAGTACCATACAACCACTAGGATCATCTTTGTGGGCAACATCTGTGGTGACTGGCTCGTCATACTCATTCACATCATAGGTGCTCCTTGCCTCAAACTTTTGGACATATTGTCAGTCCTTATTATCTCTGTCATCCAAGAATATTACCTTGGAAGCTTGAGTTACCAAAATATAAGGTTCCTCCTTGTACCACTCAGCAGTAGTATTGATCGATATGAAATTCCCATCATTTCTGGGGCCTCTTTTCTTGTTAGGATTTTGGTCATACCAATAACACTTGAATAGAACCACATATCGATCACCAGTCTTGTCATTATAATTCAACTCAATAACCTCTTTTATGCGACCATAATGATCATAGTCATCTAACTTCTTCATTTTGGCTATCAAGTGCTCTCCACTGGTCGTGATGCCACTGTTTTGTGTCTTCAGATGTTTCTCATGCTCATAAGTGTTGTAGTGGATACCATCATCATTGCAAGCTGAAGTTGTCTGCACCCTCGTTGCCAGACCACGTGATAGGGCATAGAGACCATCACTAACATCGCCCGGATTCTCTTCACGCAGCTTCATGATCTATGGTTATACAAAATAATCAAGAGGTCATCTCATGTGCACAATTCATATGCAATTCAAATTTCAAATGACCATCTTACATGATTCCTAAACCATTCCTGAAACCCACCCCCATATACTGGTGCAGCATAATCTTTTCCTTTGGTTGCTTTAAATAACCTACAAAAATGATACTCAAGTAAGACATCTGAACATATCTTTCTACAAGTTTCATTTCATATATGTGAGGATATGTATGAATAGTACTCACGCAACAAAGTTTTCAGCCTCATCAGCATTATTCAGCACATACCAAGTAAGTTGGTCATATTCGTGTTGCATTAATGTTCTATGTTCCTTCTTTCCTACTAGGCGAACAACATGGTTAAAAACAGATTTTTCAACTTCTTCAATTCTGCCACCCAGATTGGATCTCATTTTATGATCAGGAATATATCTTGAGAGAAATGCAAATGCTTCAACAGCAATGTATGCCTGTGCAAGCCTCTACTCTAGCTTTGTTCCTAACAGTAACCTTGAAAGTGCAAAGTCGACGTTCCAAAGGGTACATCCATCCCTACTTTACGGACCTCTATAAAGTGTATCTTCAGGCAGATGAATAGCCAAATGCACCATCACATCAAAGAAGGCTAGTGGATATATCAGCTCAAGCGTGCACTAGATTTCTACTATGTCTGTCTGAAGATGCGCTACAACTCTTTTGTCCAGAGTTTTGCTATATATTTCCCTAAAGAACTTTCCCAACTCTACAAGCACGTTGTACAAATCTTTGTTCACTAAACCTTTAACGCCAAGAGCTAAAAGCCTTTGTGGTAGGATGTTGCAATTGTGAGTTTTCAACCGTTGGAGCTTGTTCCCCTCTGCATTGATACAATTTGCAATGTTGGAAGCAAATACGGATGGGAACTTCACACCTCGGAGGAAGTCACAAAATAGTACCCTTTTATTCATTGGCAAGGTACATTCTGCACCTCAAAATTTGTAATGTTTTTCACTGCCCTTATCAACCATATCTTCAGGATGCAACTTCAAGTTGTTGTTAATGTTGAGTTTTTCGCCGTCAAGCCTAGCATTATAGCTATCTTTTGGCTTAGATGGAATGTTGAGTAATGTGCCTATAATGCTGTCACATATATTTTTCTCCATGTGCATGACATCAATATTATGTCGAAGTGTCTTACCAGCCTAATAGGCAAGTTCCATAGAGTGGATATGCGCTTATAAAATATTCTCGATTCCTTTTCCTTCCATTGGGCATCTGCTACTATCTTCTGCTCTCTTCCGTTTCTATGTTGATCCTACTATCAGTGCATCTTCTGTATTCTTTCTTTTACCTCGTCTTGCAGGTGGTTGTTTTCCTGGTTTGACATTTCTGACCTTTTGTAAATGAGCCTGCAACTCAGCTGCAGTGAAATTTTGTTGTGTAGTGCCATATTCAGTCCTCTTTCCATAGAACTACAAGTTTTTTAAGTTTTTTTGGAATTTGTGGCCTTAAGGAAGAAAAACCTGGTGGCCAAGGAAACCAGTCTAATTTTGTAGCCTCACTGTGACCTGTTTTGTCTCATAGCATTATTACCTACTATCACTATACCTAACATAGTGCCCAAAGTTGGAAAATCATGGGTGCAGAATAGCACAGAAAAATGCATAGGGAACTTGGCATCTTCAGGTTTGCTGGAAAGGATATCAGGAGTCATGACACCCTTCCATAGTTCCTGCAAGTCTCGTATAAGAGGCTGCATGAATAGATAGAAATCCTTCCCAGGTGACTTGGGACCTCGAACGAGTAAAGCCAGCAAGCAGTTTGACTGATCAGTGCATTCCTAGGGAGGTGATACGTCCATTTTGCATCACTATTCTATGTCTTAATTCACTATTATTCAGTGATATATTTCGTATTGAGATGTGATACTTATGTTATTTCATCTATTTTTGCATGGTTGACTTTTGGAGCATGGACCGCTGCAGTCAGGATTCTGATGGAAAAAGTGTTGTTTGGAGGCAAAATTCGCGAAGATCAGATAATTCGGGAAAATATAATGAAAATCCTATTTTTCTAGAAGACTAAGGATGGCAGAAGACGGAGTGGAGATGGGCCACAGGGGGCCACACCACCCCCTGGTGCGGGCAGCCCTAGGCCGCGCCAGCAGGTGGTGTGGCCACCCTGGCCAACCTCTGACTCTCTCCTCTAGCGTATATCCTCCTCCCGAAACCCTAAGACTCGAGGAGCGACCACAGAAAGATTCCGCCGCCTCTGCGGGGCGGAAAACACCAAGAGAGAAAGATCTCTCCGGCAGACAGATTTCTGCCGGGGGATTTCCTTCCCGGAGTGGGGAGATCATCGCCATCAATACCATCCTCAAGCTAGACTTCATCGGGATCATCATCATCATCATCATCACCACCATCATCACCATCAGCACCCTCATCACCATCTCCATATTGCTGTAACAATTGAGTTGAATCTTGCATTAGTTCATAGGGAAAACTTTCCCAGTGTTCATTACTCTTCGTAGTTGATGCTATTGAGTGAATTGTTGAATTATTGTTTATGTTCAGATTGTTATACATCGTTATTCCATCTCTGATCATGATCCATATGATGTATTATGAGTAGTTCATTTTGTTCTTGAGGACATGGGAGAAGTCATGTTGTTAGTAGTGGAGTTGTGTTGAGAAAGATTCAATAGATTGTTATTTAAGTTGTGGTGTACTTCTTCTGGTGGTGTCATGTGAACATCGACTACCTGACACTTCACCTATATGGGCCTAGGGGAATGCATTGTTTATTTGGCTACTAATCGTAGGGGTTGCCAGAGTGATAGAAACCTGAACCCTCGTTAGGAAACCATTGCACAAGGGACGTAAGGTTCTTAGAGTTTAAAGTTGTGGTTAGGTTTCTACCTTAATTACTTTCTTGTACTTACGGATGTTTCCAAGGGGTATAATCATAAGTATGTATTACTCCTGGATGGGTCGGTGCATTAGCACAGGTTCACCCACACAACACTTAGCAAGCTAGAGAAGATTAATCAACTATATGAAGCGAAAATCACTTGACAGTCTTCCCATGTGTCCTCGAGAACGTTTCGTCATCTTAAGTAATACAACCGGCTTGTCCTTGGCTGCATAAAGGATTGGGCCACTTGCTGCATTTATTCTTACTGTCTTTTATTTACTCATACTTTGTTTACTTGCTTTATCAAAAACCCCTAAAAATCCGTTTGCTAAAAGTATTTGCAGAGAATTCCTGATCCATACCACTAGCTAGCATCTTCTGTTCCTTGTTGGTTCAACACTCTTACTTATCAAAAATACTGCGATACACCCCCTATACTTGTGGGTCATCAAGACTATTTTCTGGCGCCGTTGCCGGGGATTGAAGCGCTATTGGAGAGTGGAACTGGTAAAGGAAACTTCTAGTGTGAGTATTGTTTACTTCTAGGTAGTAGATAAACCACCACCTGCTGGCAATGATGTTTTTAAAATAACTACAAGAATTATTGATCGTGTTATGGATAACTACTATGTTGGGGATGGAACAGTCCATCCCGGTGATCATTTGCTCTTTATACACGAATTATGCAGGTTGTTCAAGAGTGCAGGTATTACTACAGATCAAGTTAAGAAGAAGTTATTCTCATTATCATTGAAAGGAAGATCTGAGGAATTGTATAAGCTGCTGAAGAATGGTCAAGCCCTGGAATGGGAGCAAATAGTGCCTCTCTTTTATTCAAAGTTTTATCCACCGAGTGAGATTCATAAAGATCGGAATCAAATATACAACTTTTGGCCTCTTGATGGAGAGAGTACAGCTCAAGCTTGGGGGAGATTGAAGTTACTAATGCTCAAATGTCCCATTCATGAGCTCCCTAACAATATTATTATCAATAACTTTTATGCAAGGCTCCCTCTACATGACAAGGATTTATTGGATGCTTCTTGTGCTGGATCATTCACTCGTATAGAAGAAGAAGCTAAATGGGATCTTCTGGACCGTATTCAAGACAATGTTGAAGCTTGGGAGAATGAAAAAGGTAGAAAGTCAGGTATAAATTATCATTATGAGTGCATTGAATCTTTTATGGGAATTGATGACTTTCAAAATATTAAAAAAGCATATGGTCTAGATTCTCAAGCTATTGCTTCTTATTTTAAGGCTTTTGCTTCCTATATTGAAGTGCCTAAAAAGAAGTGGAATAAGTATCATGAACCTTATAAAGATATTGCTAAGAGTGTTCCTGCAAGAAATACTGAAGTTTATACTGCTAATCATGTTTTACCTAAACCTTACATTGAGAAAATGCCTTTCCCATTCAAGGTAAAGGAACATTCTATGATAGCTAGTATGGTTAATGAAAGTACAAGTAAAGCTATTGAACCTGATAAACAAATGGTTGGTGAACCTATAATAGCAAATGTGAAAGACTTTGTTACTAAATATGAAGAAGAGGGATACACTATCCTTTGTAAGGATACCTCTAATATTGTTTCACATAGTAGTGTTATGAGAGCTAGTATTCCCGTGTTTTCTGTTAGAATAAGTGATCATTGCTATGATGGTTCTTGTGATAGTTATATTGTTAAGTTTATGCATGATACTGAAAGTTATTATGAGAGAGGGAAAAGTGTTCTTATGCATCTCAATAATATCAAGTTTCCTCGTTTTATGTTGAAAGTCTTTATGTTCCACTTCTTTTGCCTTCTTATGCAAGTAGCCTCTGGTTTCAAAGAAAGAGCTTTTTAGGAGACAACCCAGTTTATTTTTGCTTTTAATTTGTTTGTCTTCTTTGAATATTGGAAGTAATTACTTTGGTAATAACCGCTCCTTATCCGTTTTGTTTGGTTTTTGTGTCAAGATCAAGCTCTAATGAGAGAGAAGATTTGGGGAAATTGATGTCCCGAAACAGATTTTTGTGCTTCACCGTAAAAATTCGTGAGAGATCTCTGTATGTCGGATTGAGCTGTAAGTTTTTGTGCTTCTGCCCCAGGTTGTTATTTAACTTTCGTTAGTTTTGCACTTTTTGATTTGAGCAACAGAAGATTTTCGAAAAATGGATCTTTACCTGCTGGTCTGTTTTGACAGATTTTGCCACTCTTGCATTTGCTTCTTTATTCGATTTCCTTTTTGAATTCTTTTTGGGTTTTCGGAAGGAGTTGCTACAGTAGCTTATGTTTTGATGGTTTTCAGTTGAAGTTGGACTCAAAATGTTCTATCACTTCACTTATACTAATGTTGCTAATGAGAAGTGGGTGAAGTTTTGTGTGAAAGGAATTTCTAGGAAGTGGAGATAATGGTGTAATAAGGAAGAGAAGGGTTTTATGACTCAAGTAATAAGTGTATGAAGATAAAGATACTGATGATTATTCAGGTGGAGGCTCCGGAAGAATCTACAAGATACCAAATTCAGAGACCTGCAGAGTCCATGTTCAAATAGGTAACAATTCTGGTAAGAAAAGTTCCGTGAAAATACTATCCAACTATATATTTGCAGTTTTTAGCCAACAAGGAAAGTTATGAAGCGAAAGAGGGACGTAAACGGTGCCAGGGTGGCTCACACCACCCTGTGGCACGGGCCCACCCCTGGCCGCGCCACCAGGTGGTGAGGCCACCCCGGACTCCGCCTCTGACTCGTTTTCTCCCAGTACCTTCCTTTTGTTGTGAAACTTCGTAATATATAACCCCTCGGATCCCCCGAGGTTCGTACATCGTGTTTTCGTCGTGTTTTTGTTTCGATCTATTTCTGCCAGGAACTATTCCTGAAAGCGTAGAAGCACAATGGTGTCCGCCAAGGATAAAGGGAAGGAGCCTATGGAGGAAGACCTCCAAGACCCTAGGAGGGAGAAGGAGATCAAGAGTGAAGGTGAAGAGGAGCAAGGCCAACATCCGCACACCAGCACTACTATTGCAAGCATTGGAGTGGTGACAAAACCTGCCAGGGTTAGAAGGATGGCACGGATGCAGACTGGGGGGAAAGCTCCCCATCACAGTTTGGCTCCACGGTCACTTCCTCCACACACCAAGAATCCCTTCCATACCTTTATCCATAACCATGCAGGAAAAGAAGACTCCAAGAGGGAAGAACAGAAAAAGAATCACAAAAGCTGGGATCCACAAACTGAAATGATCATGAGCCGCATTGAGCACAACTCGGAGTTGATTCGTACTCTCACCTTCGAGATTGAGGACTTGGGGATATTCATCAAAGAGCTCATTGAGAGGATACCACCACCACCGAAGGAGTAATTCGTCATCAGGTTTGGCATCCCCTTGGTTTGTTCCAAGCTTGGGGGTGTGCCGCGGTATCACATCACTATCTTCTATCTTTTTACCTTATTAGTAGAGTCATATCATGAATAGAGGAGTTATTATGTAGGATGGTTTGCATTATGGAAGTGTCCCCTCTCTCGTTAGATATGTATCCCTTTGTGTGAGTTGTCGTTATGGAATATTAATGAGAAGTTCTATCATTTACTCTTTTGCATAGCTTATGTTAGTTTTCAATTCGTGGTTATATTTGATCTTGTTGTTAGTATTGGTATCACTTTGGGATCATTGAGTTAATTTAGTTGGTTTTGGAAAACCTGGCTCGGTCAGTAGCAACACCATTTTTGAGAGTTGAATGAAAAAGATAGAAAGTACTGTAACATCCCAATTTCAGCAACCCTGATTAGTTGTTCAGAATGCAAAAATCAGGGGGACCAAAAACTTTTTCTTGTGCTTAGTGCAGTGCTTTCTTGTTGTTTGCTTGCGCTTGTGCTTATGATGTGTATCTTAGGATAGTCCTTACCTCAACCTCAGTTGGCAAAAGTTATTTACCAAAACTATCTAGGCTTATTTTACATATTCTCAAATGTTCTGGCATTTCAAAACAGGAGCCAAGATGCCTATGTAACCAAAAATATTTTGGTAGCTTCTATTGAGAAAACTATGGAGAGATATATAATACAATCTCCTTATGTTTTCAAGATAGAACACTCAACTAATCTTACCTCTAGTTTTCCCAAAACTCCTGTTCAAAGCTTCTGAATTCTACTCTTGGTAGAGATACCAAGAAATCTCATCTTATTCAAAATCTCAACCTCTTAAAAATGCCCCAACCTTACCTCCAAGCTAGGCTTGATGGTGAACCCCAGTAATAATTGAGTAGTGTATAAGATGAGTTGCCTTGATCTACTGTCTGATGAGTTGCCTTGATCTGTTGATTGATTTGTCTGCTTAGGAAGTAGAATGAGCCACTCTAGGAGCTCATCACTAGGACCTAGAGGTTTCCAAATCCTCCCCCCCTAAGCAAGAATGCAAACCTTGTTATGATCCCTAGCAACTAGGTGATCATATAAAACCCTTAACCATATCCATTTTGAGTACCTCCATTCTTGATGTTTCCAAGTCCTTGAAGCCCAACATCAAGCAAGGATCTCTTCTACTCACTCCACACTTCCATGTCAACCACTTGTTAAAGCTCTAATACTTGCAACTCCTCCAAGAACACTCCCTCTCATACCCTAGTCAAATTCCTCGAAACTGCCAATTTTGGCTAGGTCTGGAAACAGTTCTAGCATCACCTTTTTGCATGCCTCCTTTTCCCAAACCCTTTGAATTTTTGGAAATGCACTTGAACCCTCTTGTTAACCATCCTAAGGGCTACCAAGGCCCACATTTTCCCTTGGATAGATCCTCCTCCAACCCACTGGTCCATGATGGTTTTGAAGACAACAAAATAACTTTTCCTGCAAAACTAGTTATGATGCCAACTTTGCCAGAAGCTCACACCACCATCCAAACCCCTTTGGACCAACTCTCTGCGTGGTTGTGTTCTACTCATTGAGGTCTACCAAATCCTACCTCACTTGTCCCAAGTGAACCTTTGAGCTTATTAAACCCACATGGTTTGTAAGGCATCATGACACATATTTCATGGCAGCCTTAATTTCAACAGAGTTTGCCATCACCCCTAGATCACCTCAAATACAATTAATTCAAACTCTTTCTGCTATGGTCATCTATATTACCTGGTCTACCTATCCATCTATCTCTTGCACCAAGGTGAGCTTTAAGCCCCAAGATGCAAGCATGTTTTGGAGGTATAAAAATAACCCCACCCTAGATCATCAACTCCTTGTTTTCCATCCCTTCAAAATTGGAATTTCACCCCACAAGTTTGAAAATGCTTGCTACACCTTTTCTATCTCATCTACTTTGGCCCTCACGATTTATCAATAATTATCCATAATTATTGTGGCCCCAAAACTATTTAATCACTTAAATAGTCAAAATCTCCAAAACTCCCTCCCTAAAGGAAGGTTTGGTTTTTACCAAACCACTTCCCCAACTTTTGACTCATGTGAGTCCCACAACACATAGCCACCAAACCACTTACCCAAATTTTGACTCATGTGAGTCCCACAACACAGAGCCTATCTTTCCATCTCAAAAATAAATATTTTTGAGAAGCTTCATTATTTCTTTTTGTCCATTTTCTTAAATGGCTGAATTGGAATAATAATTGTTTAAAATACTTTTAATCCCCAATAAATCTTGGGAAAATTCCCCTAAGTGTGTATTCACATTTGGGACCCTCCCACACAAAAATACACCCTGGTCCAATACAAATTTATGAAATGGTCTTCTAGAAATCATTTCTGTCCTTTTTGAATAAGTGGGTTTAAGTGGACTAAAACCCCACCTAAAAATCCCAAATAAATCCAAGGAGTCTACCTTGACCTCACCTATCTACCAGTACCATTTACTCCTCTGGTCCAATACAAGATTTTGTACTTCCTTCACAACCCTCCATTTTGCTCAAATTCATCCATTAAACAAATCAGCACTCTAAGCACTTCCAAAATCCATCAAACCTTGATCAGTGCTTATACTCAACATCAAGACACACCACAGGTCGACCACCGTTGTAGCTCTACGTTAAGCATTCCCCAATTTGCCCTTGTCCTAATGCTAAGAAGGGAAGTAATCCCAAATTCTTACAAGGATCTTATCCATTAATCACCACAGCTTCCCTCTGTGATCCAGCTCAAATAAATTACCCTCCTACCCCTCTCCACCTCCCCTAGGCTAATCACTGGCCAACCCTCCCTCTCCACCATGCCCAAAAGGGTAATATACTACCTCTACTCCCTCTCCTTGGTATATAAGGCCTTGGGCCACCCTAGCACCCCAGCCTTGGCTCATTTTCTCCCCTTCCCTTCCACTGCACACCACCCAGAGCCACTCCTCTCCCTTCCCCTGTCTTGCCCGAGGAAGGAGAGAAGAACTCTCTCGGCCATGGAAAATCTGAGCATAGCTCTGTCCCTACTCCCTCTTTCCCTCTAGTTCTTACACTGAACTGATCTACTCCTCAAATCTGGCCTGACCCTCCTCTCTACTTCAACATGCAGCGTCCCTGGAAGCAGCTCCGGTGAGCTCCCAAAGCTACCCCTCGGCCGGCGTCGCGCTAGTCCCTCCCCTGAAGCGAACAGCACCTTGCCGCCCCTCTCCAGAACCACCATGGAGAGCCGCGTCTCCCCCCAAGCCACGGTAGCCCTCAAGCCCTTAGGTGAGCCCCTGGGATCTCCCTCTGCGTGCTAGGGTTTCAGATCTGTTCGCCCTCTCAATCTACCGCACGTGAAATACCACGTCTGCATAAATGATTGCATCATCTACTGGGGTGAGGACACGGAGAAGACCACGAGTCTGGTGTGCATGACCTCTCGATACAAGAGAGGGACCAAGAAAGCTCCTAGAAAGGTGGTGTGGTACTTTCCTCTAACTCCTCGTCTATAGCGGTATTTCGCAAACCCTAAGGAAGCACAGCTCGTGCGTTGGCACACAGAAAGAAATAGTCCGATAGACGATGATCCAAAGAAGGAGGAAATGCTGAGGCACCCTTCAGATGCTTGCCAATGGAAGGCGTTAGACCTCCAATATTACCAACATTTCGGGAAAGAGTCAAGGAACCTCAGGCTGGGCGTGAGCACCGACGGACTCATTCCGTTCAGAAGACAGAGCAGCACACACAACACCTAGCCCGTGTTTGTATGGATCTACAACCTCCCCATGGTTGTGCATGAAGAAGTAGTATGTAACCAAGAGTATGTTGGTTCAAGGGCAAAAACAACCTGGTACAGACATCAATTTGTATCCCACACTGTTGGAAGAGGAATTGGCCACGTTATGGGAAGAAGGAGCCGATATGTGGGATTCCTCGAGACAAGACTATTTCGACATGAGAGTGGTGGTGATCACGACGGTGCAAGACTATCCCGGTTACGGATACTTCTCGGGGTAAGTGATCAAAGGATTCTATGGGTGCATTAGGTGCAAGGATAATACAACGTACCGCCAGTTACAGAAAGATCATGCGTCCGGGAAAATCATGTTCCTTGGTGCTCGGAGGTGGCTTCCCAAGAATCACGCTTGGAGAAAGCTAGGACATCTATTTGATGGGATGATCGAGATCCGAGGAATCCTGGACCAGAGGAGCGGGGTGGAACTCTACAAGCTGTTGAATAACTGGAAGGAGTGCCTTGCAACAGGAAAGACCCAGAAGAAGCCTGAGTGGTTGCTGAAGGTATGGAAAGCAAGGTCTGTTTTCTAGGACTTGCCATACTGGACGATCCTCCACATGCCTCATAGCCTCGATCTCATGCATATCACGAAGAACGTGGGTGAGAGTCTGCTTGCCACCCTCAACACCAACAATACCAAAGATGGGCTGAAGGCAAGGAACTACTTGAAGCATATGGGCATCAGGGATGAACTTCAACCACCACCTAGTGATGACGAGTAGGAGGACGAGGAGGAGGAGACAGAAATGCAGAATAGCCATCGTCGCAAGGGCAGAAAGGTCAAGAAGGGCAAGGTTAAGCTCAAGTCCTCATTCTTCACTCTGAGTAAGGAGGCCATATAGTTTATGAAGTGCCTCCTCGGAGTCAAATTTCTGAACGGCTACACGTGGAAGATAAGAAGATGGCTAGACGAGGCGAAGCATCACTTCAACAGGATGAAGTCTCACGATGTCGCCGTGCTGACGACGCAGGTACTCTCAGTCGCAATCTGAGGTATAATGTAACACCCTCAAATCGGCCCTATGCAAGTTTTAGCCCTTTCTGCCAAACCCGCATAGAAAGGATTCAAGGACGCCCACCAGGCACTTTCGTGTGGGAGGAAAACGAAGTAATACCATTACACAACAGTCCACGATGGGACCCACAGAACAGATATATATATATACAGCAGCGCCCCAATGGGTCAAGAATACAGATATACAATACAAAGATCCAAATCCCCTTGAAAATGCTACAGCGTCCGAGTACGGACAAGATGCAAATGGGGCCAAGAGCCCTGAAGAATAACCAATGGCGTCCATAACCCTGCCCAGGCCAAGCCGAAAGGGTAACCCAGCTAACGACGTCGATCTCAAACCTGCTAAAACAAAAGGGGGTGTCGATAAAGGGCAGAGGAAAAAGAGGAGCGTCAGTACTGATACCAGTACACGGCGAGGCTAGAATTCGGCGGCTCTCGCCTACATAGGTATGGTGGACTGAAGCAGCAATGCGGTAGCACTAAATAACCTATAGAGACTCAGTAAAACTGGCGGCTATTAGAGAGGGCTAAGAAAGACCTGTTTGGATCCAACCTGATAGTAACACCAAACATACCCATCCTGGTATTCCCCCCCCCTCAAGACCAAACGAGGAAGTCGGACCAAGGAACTCACACAGTGGGCAGTTTTACTCATTCCATTATAGTTGCAGCATTTACTAATCAGATATATAGCATGAGTCATCCTGATAGCATAAGTAGTGGGCAGTTTTAGTTAACATTCCGTTGTAGTTGGCACATTTACTAGTTAGATATAATGGTCCTGAGGAATCCCAAAACCCAGCAATTGTTGGCACTTTTATCACATTCCATTGGAGTTGTAAAACTTACTAGGCAGGTATATCAGAACACAATTACGACCAAGCTCCACCAGTTGTTGGCATTTTTAATATCCATTCCGTTATAATTGAGCTAATTACTACTCACATATTAAGTCAAATTTATAGCACTACTTTAGTTATGCTTGTCTATGATCGAGATACTATGCTCCAAGTCGTCCATAACCGCGGACACGGCTTTCAGAAAGATTTACCCTGCAGGGGTGCACAAATAGCAACACGCACTCGATCAACCTCGGAAAAACCAACTCAAAACCCAATGTGGCATTCACGACAAAGCGATCACAGGATTCATAAATATTTCAGGGGGCCACCCCACTAAGCTACCCACAACAAAGTTGGCCGGCTCCGGAACAGACCCAGGGTTTGCGTCAATGGCTGTAAACAACTGGGAACCCGAAAATGTGACTGGGCTTGTCGATACCGCGAAAACACTCCGCGATCCTACACAGTACAGGTGCTCCACGCATAATCTTAAATAAAGCAGTAAACATGGCATAAGTACAGGATAGTAATAAAGCCCCAAACTACTTTGTGGCCCCAAGAAATACAAATGAATCAAGCTCTGGCTCAGGGGGGTCCATAAGGCCTCCCGGATGTGGATAGTGCGAAAAATCAAGGAACAGGTATCAAGTACTCGGGGTCCTATGGGAAACAAGTGAGCGTGGAAGAACCAAATAACATCTATTGCCCACCGATGCCTCTGCATTAGTTATATCTAGCAATTTAATAGTTGTGTTTAAAGTCATGATCAACTCCACCGTAAAACATCTCCGCCATAAACATCTGCCAGCATTCCAACAACTATGGTTCTCGACAACACGAGATCGCACCTGAGCAAGCAACTACGACTCGCAAGACCAGCTATCTACCAAACAACAGGTATTAGGAGGTGTCCATGGAAATATAGAGGTTGCACGGGCTATAACTGGTGCACGCAAACTAAAGCATCACGACACGGATAACAATAGATCAACAGGAGGAAATAAAGACTATAAATGCAAGATAGGTAGAAGGGGAGAGATGCTCGCCTGGGAAACACTGCCGAAGGTACATTATCCGGAGAACTTGTCGATACTCGCATCCACTCATCGGCCTAATCCGCGAAGAAGCAAACACTAGAAGAAACACCGGATACAATGTTTAATACTACGGGAGAAGATCCGGCATGATTATGATATGATGCAGATGCGGTGCAATTAGGCAGTATTAAGCGGAACCAGGGTCCCGATAATTAATTAGAAGGGTCAAGTTATTTATCTACCCCACAAATTAAATGTTGTATTAATAGGGCGAAACATGGCTTCGGTTCTCTACACCAATTTAAATGGAGTCCGGAATAAGACAAAGGTATCCCGCATATTGACTCCATATTTAATTATGAGGTGAATCGGCATAATGCCCCCCAACCACAGACATATATGCATGCAACAAGATCAATTTATATGCAACAGATGATAATGTCATATTATAAAAATAGGGGCTTAGGGTCACACATCTGGATTCGGCAGGTATTGGGTTCCGGGAGTTCGGGGTTCGACAGGCTTCGACGGGGATCGGTCTCGGCGGGAATGTTCTCGGACAACGGAGTAGATATTGGCATTCCGGGAAGAAGGACTTGGCGTTCTGTGTCGGCGACCTTATCGTCCGGGTTCTCGGCCATCAGTGCGGGAAGGAGGTCTTGTCGTTCCGATGGATCGGTCCTTGGGGTCGAAGAACTTGGCGCGCCAGGGTTCGGTCTTCGGCGGGATCGGTGTTCGCACTCCGGGATCGGTCTTTGGGTTTGTGATGAAGGACTCGGTGTTCCGTGTAGAAGGACTTGGGGTGTTCAGTGATGGAGATCTTGGGTCGGCGCCGGTGGTCTTGCATAGGCCTTCGGGCATCGTCCCTAGAAGGGCACCGGAGATCTTGTTGGAGACTCCTGATGTCCATGTTCAACTTCTCGTTCTCGTCCACCGGGAGGTTGTGGCCGAGAACATGGTGTTCCGCAGCACCATCTTCTTGTCATCGTACCACACCCGAGCAGTACCAACACCACTAGGTAGTTGAACAAGTTGTCGCGCTTTTCCTTCGAGAACATGTAGCAGCAGCATCACATAGACTCCATCGAATCTTCACCACATCGTTACACTTCAACGGACAGATCCAACACTAAAAGGGAAAAAAAATAGCACGAGGCATTCACGAACGACAGTGAAACAAAGGTCCACGGGGAAAGGCGTGCAGATGCGGTGGAGAGGTTCCTGCACATGGTGGTGCGAGGTGCTCGCAGAGAGGCGAGGGAATCCGGAGGCCGCGGCGGCGTGCGGGACGCCTTCCGTGGTGAAGAAGCGACCGATGGAGGAGAGGGCACCAGAGACGAGAACGGAGGCGGGCCCACGCACAATAGCGGTTCGTGGGGGCGCTAGGTCGGTGATGAGGAAGAGCGGCGGCGCGGTGCTTGGCGTCGGGGACGGAGGACCACGCGCGGGCGACGGGACGGCGACGGTTATTGAGGAGGCACGGCGGAGCCGACGACGAGGCCCGGGGCAGAGAGCTGGTCGGCGGACGACCTAGGGAGGAGAAGGCGGGGCTGCGGACGGCAGGGCGGAGGCGGGAGACGCAGGGGGAAGAGAGGCGCCAGGGAGTGATGCGGTCGGCCGGCGAGGTGGAAGAGACGGGACGGCGGATTCTGCGGCCCCGGTCGAGCAGAGAGGACGGCCGCAGTGGTGGAGAGGCACCCGGCTCAGGCGGCCGGAAGCATAGGATCCCACGCGTTGGGAGGCAGTCAGGGCGGTCGAGGTCGCGTATCGAGGAGGCTTGGTGACAGCCTCGGGGTTGCAGAGGGCCCGGTGCGGCGGCGGACGGGGAATAGCGAGTGGGGAGGAGAGAGGAGACGGGGTAGGGATCGAGGGAGATGGGGGTCCCGTGGAGGGGACGCGGAGTGGTAGGGGCGGGGCGCGGGGATCAGGGTGGGCTGTCCATCCCGGGAGAGGTGGTTCTACGGGCAGGTGGCAAGGTGGGGCCCGACTCGATCGGTGCGTGGGGGAGGTGGCATCGGGATTGGGGTGGGGTTGGGCAGGAGGCGTCGTGTGCATGTGTGGTGTGCATGTGTGGTGAGATGGAGGGAGCAGGTGAGGGTAGCGGCGGCTGGGAGGGAAAAAATGGTGAGGGATGGGGTTGGTGGCTGTGTGGAGAGGGGAGGGATTAGGGTTAGGAGTAGGTGGGGTTAGATTAGGTTTTTTGTACGGGCCGGGGTTTTTAATTTGAATTAAAGACGGGAATATTTAGAAGACAAAACTAGGCGTTTCGAAAATAGTTTTAGACAAACAAATGCATGATGACATGATGATGCTCAAATGCAATGTGGAATGATGACATGAGCATGCGGTCATGATGATGCAATGTACAAAAACACAGCGATTTTCTAGTAGTGGTTTTAGCGGGGTGCCACATATAATGGACAAGCACGTCCGTGAAACGTTGTTTGGCCTCTGCGACTTTTTCGACGTCATCTCTCAGAAGTTACTAGGCATTAAGCAGCTCATGGGTCTATAGGACGAGGTCATGGTGATAATATACAAGCTCAAGATCTATTTCCCTCCCGCTTTCTTAGATGTCATGCTTCATCTGCTTCTCCTTGTCGAGGATATCGTCCAGCTCGGTCCTCCGTTTCTGCGAAGCATAATGCCGTTTGAAAGGCTCAATGGACACATTAAGGGATACGTAAATAACAGGTCCCGTCCCGATGGAAGCATAGCAAACGGCTTCCTGGCCGAAGAGTCCATCTATTTCTTCTCGAACTTTCTACAAACCAAGACCCCTCTTGGTCTGCCATTCAACAAGCACCTCGGGGGGCTCGCTGGATGGGGTCACCACGAAGTTCGGTGCGCAAAGCAGGCCGACTTCGGGGGCTGAACCAAGGACTTTGAAAGAGCAAACCTGGTCACGCTGCAGCACCTGCAGGTGGTCGAGCCATACATACATGAACACAAAGAGTTTATCAAGAAGAATTACACTGACTAGGGGCGCTAGGTCCCGAGGGAGGAAGATGTTTCAAGGAGCACAACTCCGGTTTCACGTGGTGGTTCAGGCAGAAGTTCATTGCTAATCCACCACAGGGCGGGTATTTGGAGGAATATAAACTTATATTCGCCTTGTCACAAGGCCTCTCACACAACCTGATGACCTATTAGGCATACGATATCAACAGATATATGTTCTACACCAAGGAAAAGGGCAATAACTACGATTACCAGAACTCAGGAGTAACGAGGATTTTCTACACCAGCGACATCCTGGAAAGATATACGGAAGGATCAAGGAGATTTGGGATCTTGAGTATGTTACAGATAAGGTGTCGGTGTTCCATGTCAGGTGGGCCAAGAGTGTCGAGAAAGATGGCTGGTATTTCACCACCATGGTTATACAATCAAAGACCACCAGCGCGAACGCACCCACAAGAAATTAGCCTTGGGTTTTCGCTAGCAAATCGACCAATGTTGGTACATCACAGACCCGTTAAAGCCTAGCCGGGTTATCCTAAGGAGATGCAAAAGGAACATCATCGGAATGGATGGAGTCGCCAATGAGCAGGACTTTGACTAGAATGGCGACCCGAAGATGGAAGACGGATACGGCAACCAAGCAGCGTACACCACAACCCTACCTAAGAAAGGACTCCCGTTCAAGAGAAGTAGTGAAGATGTCCCAGACCTAACCTATGCAACCGCGACAAAGAAGGGAAAGAAGACGACCATTGTCAAGAAATGCTAGCGCGCTCCAACCATTGTCAAGAACCGTCGTGTGTGTGGCCTACTATTATGTATCGAAATATTCATAATTATCATTTTTTGTATGTTATAATATTGCAATGAGAATTTTATGTATCGACGAGACACATTCATAATACTGACTTTTGATGTTTTGGCAATATTTGAATATTTAAAATATTTGCAGTATATTTTATAGTTCATATTGTGTTTGGACAATGTTTTAAATGAAAAATGGCCTTTAAAAAAGTTTCCAAAAAATTGTTGCCCCCAGGATTCGAACCTAGGTGGCTAGGGTTGAGAATAGGACAAGGCACGTAACCAATGGGCTGCTGTGTCTTTCTTGACAAAAACTAGTGCACTGCGCTATTTGACTAGGATTGTAGACTATACGAGACGCATTATGGCCAGATGTGCCTCGTGTAATCTTATACGAGGCGCATTTTTAAATATGCGCAACCTAGTACCTTCCTAAAATGATTGAGGGCGACCTCGATTCCTCTTTCTCTCGATCGATCTCACGCACAGAGCCTTCCTGCCGCGCCGGCCGCCGTCATCCCCTTCCTGCCGCCGTCCGCACCTGCAGCAGCCTGCTATCCACCATCATCAAGGTGAGCCCCGACCCCCTTCCCCTCTCCCTCCCATTCCCCCTACCCCTCTTCCCTCTACCTGACATCTCGGCGACCAGCCATAGGGGTCGACGAGGACCAGGAGCACCTTGCCCGCGACCCGCCCGCCCTGTGGAGGAGGAGCCCGACGCTGCCCGCCTAGTGGAGGAGGATCCCACCGCCGCCCTATGGAGGAGGAGCCCGAAGCTTCTGCTCGAAGACCTGCTACCCGTGGACAGCGCCTATCGCCGTCCACCTCATCTGCAACCTCACCTTCATCCTTGCCAAGCACCCCAAGGTAAGCGGCGCTCCCCCTCCCTTCCCCCCTCCCCGGCATGTCCAGTCAATTCAGTAGTTTAGGTTGAATCCAGTAATGGTGACCCCAAGAATGAATCCAGTAGTTCAGGTTGTGTTACTATTTTTCATTTGGGGTTTTATGGTCCAATATTTATTCAGGTTACTCCAAACCTAAAGTTTGTTTTTTAATCCAAGTTTTGCATCAGATTCAGGTTAGTTTTATTTTTGCATTGATGGCAACAAAGTCATGTCTAGGTATGAAGATTTTCATAAAGCTTGATTCACCTTCTGCATGTAGCTATGGAAAAACTTCATATGTCCTCCATGGAATGAATTGTTGATTTTTAATCCTAGAAGAGCTTACCGATTCTTGAAACAAACATAATTTTCTATTTACTGCCCAACCTTTGATTCTAAGTGGGAGATCCTTATCATCACCTTTGCTTACGATTCATAGTCATCGTTAATCTATTTTCTTGTCTTTCAGAGCTATAAATTCAAATATGATTAATTTCTTCATACTGGTTCTTTATACCACTATAAAACTAGCTATCAAAAAGCTTGCTTGAACCATTTTTAAGTTCTAAGAAGTAGAAGATAGTACAAAAATAAGAAAGAAAATTACAATCAGGTTAGCTATAGCAATCTAAACCAAAGGCATAATTGTACAAGATGCAAATTATACAGTGGCTGCTAAAAAGGACAGTATAACTAAAGTAACCATTTCTAATATATTTTTTCAGTTTGTGCATGTGAAGAGAAGGACATAAAATCTTACCTTTGTATAGCAAATCATATATGTGGTGTATGATGTCCAGATTTCTTGTATGCTGCTGGCAGCAAGTTGTGTATGGTTGTGCTTGTGTATGCTGGCAGCAAAATGGCTGTTTTTGTGCCTATTTAGGCTTTTTTGTGCAGGTTTTTATTTTTTACTTACCAATGTTTCACCGGAACGTGGATTTATTTCTGTTCTGGCGACTTTCTAGCACTCCTAGGCATATAAAATTAGCAAAGGTGATGCCGAAATTTTCTGTGAATTTTTGTGCTTATTAGTTCCATTTATTTGTGTGTTTAGAAATGTTGGTAGAGTCGGGCCCTTCTAGCAAGAAGCCCTTTTGGGAGAAGTAGACAGAGATGGAATCCCAAGAGGACCCGGAATTCGTTTTGCGGGACGATAAGATGGAGGAGGACGAGGATACCTCGTCGGGAGATGAGGAGATGGGGGACACCAATGGCGATGCCACTACCACTAATGGTGGTGGTGAAGCTACTATGCACAGTGGTAGTGCATCGAAGAATGCTCGGAAGGATCGGACCCCGATCATGGTCGACATCAAAAGGTCCATCATCACAAGCGTGAGCGCTAAAGGTGTGCCTTTAGAGCCAGGTGAATTTGTCGTGGGTTACTCAAACCAGTTCACGGCAATTCTCCGGAACACTGCCACGATCAACACGCAAAACCTGAAAGCCGAAGATAACAAGGGTTTCCTCATCCAGCTCTTCTAGAAGCTTCACGCAAGATACACGTTCTTGGGTGATGAGGAACACAAGTACAATAATGACAATCTCACAGGGAATCCAGTGAACAACTACGTCCTCGGGAAGAAGACCAAGGCCTTGATGAATTGGAAGGTCCGGGTGAAGAAGCTGATTTTCGAGGACAAGCTAAGTTATTCGGAGGTCGTTAAGAAGGAGCCTCTAGTCAAGGAAGAAGACTTCAAGGTGTTCAAGGCCATATGTCAATCTGCCATGGGAAAGGCCAAGAGTCTGTACTTCAAGGAGTTGTACGAGATGAACATTGGTACCCACCATGTCGGCTCCGGCGCGATTCCCAAATGGGAGAAGGAGGACACTGACGCTCGTGCAAAGGGGTTGACACCTCACTTTGACGACATAAAGGAGAAGGAGGCAAAGAACTTTGTTAGGGCCCGGTTTGGAAAGCCAAAAGGGAGTTATGATTATTCCTTGGAGCCTACCGGCCCCTTCACTCCGAAGGTGACGGAGTTCATGAAAAAACATGTAAGTAGTTTGCATTCAAGTCGATTAATTGCGTTCACGATTAATCAATGAAGTCTTGTTTTTTGACCAAATGCTTTGCGTTCCTTATGCGCAAGACGAGGAGTGTAGGAGCTCCTCATCCCAGGGGTCGGCGCCTGGCGCCAAGTGGGACACCACTTTTAACAGGGCGCTGAACTGGACCAAGACTATCGAGCACCTAGTGGCCCCGTCGTTAGCTGGTGATGTGGTCGGCTTTGGTGGCATAACATGGTCCGAGTACTATGGCACCCCGGAGCGGAAGGGCAAGAAGGTCGAAAGCGCTGAGGTAAAACACCTAAGGGAATAGCTGGAAGCCTTTCCTAATATAGTGCAATATGCCGTGAACAAGGGTATGTCGGCTGCCGAGACAAAGTTCCAAGAACGCGTTCGGACACAAGTCCTGGCACAAGTCCAGTCACAAGTGAACGAGAAGCTGAACACCATCCTTCCTATCTACATGGAAAAGTACAACAAGTGGCAGAAGGGTGGTAAACATGGGCCTCCACCGATTCCCAACCTCGATAGCGCCCAACCGGACAACATGGCGTGGCCGGAGGCGCTGGTGACTCCTCTAGCGGGGCCGGTGGTCGTGGAGACTCCTCCAGCTCTAGAGCTTAACTTACCCGCTGCGGCGAAGGCGCCGGCCCGCACCGCCATGCCATCAGGCAGCCACTCCGCCACTTGAGCACTCAAGCCTGTCAGTGGAGGTGACTCGACATTGGCCGAGTTTGAGGCCCTCAAGGTAAGTAACTAATTAAAGCGAGAGTTGGGAGGCTTAACCACACTGATAACTTGATCTCCGTTTTACTAACACCCGACCTACATGTCTTTTGGAGGGAGACACTCCTTGCACTCTAATGCACTAGGTGGGCGGCTAGTTGAAGGATGTTGCCAAGGGTACTATCGTTCAACCAGAGAACCGCAAAATGCACAATGTCACAATGCCACCCGACATGATGAGGGTCAGATGCAGTATGGTGCTTCAGGGCTACGAGCAAGTGGAACCTCCCTCTCAACCTCAAGGATGGGATGATGAGGAGACGATTGTGGTCCTCAATACCAGCTTCGGCTACATGTACCTATGGCCGAAGAGCTAGATCCATTTAGGGATGGAGGACCAGATCAACAACACCCTAGAGGCAGCACAACCAGCACATGATGAAGACTTCGAGATGGCATACTTGGACAACATGGCACAAAATCACGATGATGATGATGGAGAAATTGACCCGAACTTTGGCGACTAGTTCGTTAACACAAGGTTTTCTGATTGGTATGAGTTGGCACCATCAGGCACACATCAAGTTGCCGATACCCAACCAGCACCGGCAAAACCCCCTTGCAAGGTGTGTCTCTTCCCAATTAGTCAGGAGACGCCACCACCCGCCCCCTTCATCGAGCCTCTGAGGCTAGCAGTTCCTTTGATCAGCCCTAGCACCCTCCATAAGGTGATTGGTGAGGTGAACATGGTGTGTGACACCGTAAAGGGCAAGAAGCAGGGTCGCAAAAAGAAGCATAAGGGTAATTGGGGCCAGGATCCAAATCTTGTTTTCCGGGCTCAGGATGGTGCTGCGGGGCAAGCTAGGAATCAGCAACACGTGGCAGGTGCACCGATTATGTGTAACTCATTGCTCGAGGTCGCACGCTCACAAATGCGTAGTCTTCATTATTGCTGTCTCACAATTGAGGGGCGCCGCATTCGCGAGAACGACCAATCGTACCTCATTTTCAAGGCTAAGGTGCCTTCTCATATGCCGAGCTTCGTTAGTCTACCCCTCGGGGATATCTTATATGTGCGGCATATAGACCTCTTCTACATGTTGAACGGGTTCCGGCTGCACAATACCCTGGTCCGGCTGTTCTCCCTCAATATGGGCATGGAGATCACTAGAGACAAGATCCCGAGCATCCAGATAGTGGATCTCTACTTCGTACGTGACGCCGTCCTGAAAGATGCTGAGGACATAGTGCTACCGACCAACTACCTCTCAACCTTCCTGCAAACATACTCGGACAAGGATGTGATTCTCCTTCCCTACCATCCCATCACGATGGGTGATCGGACAGGTTGTGTGCTCATATGCTTGAATTTTTAAAACGCTGAACAGTCGTGTACCTCGACTCAAACAGTGTGATCCGGAAAAACTACACCAATATCAGGAAAATTGTTGACGGTGCTTGCACCGGCTACATCACAGTGGGAGGCATCAAACTGGCAACGCCACATGTGAAGTTTGGAGCGCACGTGTTCCGCCACACGATGCAGTTCTCCTACATCAAGCAGCTGCCTAGTAACGGTAAGGATGCCTTCTACGCCCTTTACCACATGAAGGAGTTCTTTAATGCCATGGAGAGAAAAACATTGCCATCTGACCTCGTGAGGTGGGCTGAAAGGCTTGCATGCATACATGATCGCAACCTCGGGCAACACTTCTTTGACATCCAGGAGGAGATCGCGACAATCGTGCACCAGGGAGTCATGAAATCTGGGGGCACCTTCTATGGCGTTTATACACCACCTAACAGGGAGATAGACGAATGCTTAGCACAACAGGTTAACAACAGGACGTTCATGCAGATGGCGAAAACTTGGTCGGGCTTCACCAATGCCCCCCAAAGCCGACTCAATAGCAAAAGAAATCTTGATGATTGCATTGCCTGGGTAGCTAGCTGTTAGTCCTGAACTCTTGTTGTAACCTCTTATCACTATGTTAAACTTGCCTAGCAAAACCACTTTATTGTGAGCGACACTAGATAGTTATTTATGTTATGAACTATCTTAAGTGCTTGTTGCTTTTCATTCGTTATTCCTTCCTACTTCTTGTGGTTTTCTTTCTTTGTCTTTCTTTAAAATGCCGATGATTAAAACGTCTTGTGGCGTCATGTGTGTGACCATGCCGTTGCTAGATCTGGTGTGCCAAGTAGACTAGACGTTTGTGCATATACTCTACTTGCCGCACCAGATCCATCAGCGGCATTCACTGCAAGAAAATTTTCCTTCTGCAACCACTTGGCCAAACGGTCATCGTAGAAGGCGCGTCTTCCGTGAAGAAATTCTCGGCTCGGCCATGGCTGACGGAAAACTTTTTTCCGGTTTCGCGCCACTCTACTACGATGGATCCGCTAAAAACATGGAGGAAGCTCGTGAAGCGCGTGGCAGAAGCAAGATTTTTGTTTCCTCGCGCGACGTTGACTCGCCGAAGTCTTTTGAGGCGTGTTGGTCTTGGACATCAGTGTCTCTAGCGGACCATACTTTTCGGTCGTGCCTCCCTGATTTGAACTCGATAACGTTGCTCGATGTGTCTACTGTTTAGCCAGGCTGCAAGGTCCCACATGTCAGCCTCTCATTAGAAGGATCGTGTGTATGATGGAATTTTTTTCCTTCGCCCATGCTACCGTATTCCAAAGTTGATAGTGCTGCTCGATGCATCTACCGTTTATTCAACCTCCTAGAACCCACATGTCATCCTCTCATTAGATGAAACATGCGTATGATGGAATTTTTTCCTTCGCTGGCGCTACCATGTTCTGAAGTTGATAATGCTGCTCGATGCATCTACGGTTTAAGCAACCTTCTGAGCCCCACATGTCATCCTCTCATTAGAAGAAACGTGTGCATGATGGATTTTTTTCCTTCGCTCACGCTACCCTATTCCGAACATGATAGCGTTGTTCGATACATCTATCGTTTAATCACGCAGATGGGCCCCACATTTCATCCTCTCATTAGAAGAAACATGTGTATGATGGATTTTTTACCCTATGTCACGCCTTCGTGTTCCGAACTTGATAGCATTCCTCGCTGCATCAACTTTTTATTTAGGCTGGTGGGACCCTTATGTCAGCCTCAGATTAGAAGAATCGTGGGTATGATGAAATTTTTTCTTCTCTAGCGCTACCCTATTCCGAACTAGATAGCGTTGCTCGAAGAATCTACCGTTTTTTCACGCTGCTGGGTCCCCCATTTCAGCCTCTCATTACAAGAAATGTTTACATGCTAAATTTTTTTCTAGCTCGCACCTCCCTGTTTCGAACAGGCTATGTTGCTCAATGCAGCATCTGTATAAGGTTTCGCTGTTGGGTCCAACATATCATCCTCTCTCTAAATGAAACGTGCGTATGATGGACTTTTTTTGGTCATGTCCGCTGTTTTGACCTTGGCAACTTGCTAGATCCTAGATATCTATGTTGGGTCCCAGCTGACAGCCTCTATTTGAAAGAAACGTGTGTATGTTGGACTATTTTTTGGGTCCCAGATGTCATCCTCGGAGTACAAAAAATGCTCATAAATGCTGAATTAAAAATATTCTGGGATAACTCAAGGCGGATGCCCTATTCGTCATGGCTTATATTCCATGGGCTCACTCCTAAATTGAATGGGCTATGGTCGGTGGCTACAAGACCATGAAAAGGCTGAATTAGAAGGTATTGGGCTATGCTCTGGGCTGATAGGCTAATTTCATGGGCTATTCTTGGGCCTATTTGGTCCGACATGTCAGCTTCTCTGTAAGTGCAACATGTGTATGATGGAAATTTTTTCGGTCGTGTCCTCTATTTTCACCATGGCTGGCGTGTATGGTCTTACTGCTGGGGCCCTAATGTCAGCCTCTGTGGCATGTTCTGGCTTATGGGTCCCTGATCTAGCCTTCTAGGTTCTGTATGGTGGGTCCCTGATCTAGCCTCTCTGTACAAGTATTTAAACTTTTTTTTCGAACCCACCCTCAAAACAAGCTCCAGGGACGCTGCATGCTGGTGGGTCCATGATGTCAGCCTCTCCATAATGCGATATTGCTAGAAGAAAAAAATGTAAACCCAAGATATGATTCGAACAAAAGACCTTCAAATCAAATAAACATAAACTGAGTGCATCGCCACTACAACAAAGATATTTATAGCATAAATATCATTAAACTTTTATTAGTACTACAATTTATTTATTAGTCTTCTTAAAAATAATTTGTTTGTCTATGTTTATCTCTTTTAAAATATAAAAGAGCAGCGCTCCTGGCATCTCAATTTATAAAAAGCCACATAATGGAGTATTTGCTTAAAAACATGGGTAGGCAGAGTTTTTATTTTATTTTGAGAGGTGGGGGCAATGCCCAATAGGCCGAATTAAAAAGAGTTTGGCTATTCTACATAGGCTTCTGTACATGGGTTATACTCTGTAGGCTATGCTCCATGGGCTTCATTCTGAAATTTTCGTGAGCTATGCTCAGCAGTACCCTGATCCCTAAAAGGATGGATTAATATGTTCTCGGCTATGCTCCATGTGCTCCTTTCTCAAATTTCACTGGGTTGTGGTCATTAGTCCCTTGACCCCAAAAAGACCGAATAAAAATGTTCTAGGCTAAAGAGCGGCCGAATGAGCTACTAGATTTCTTCTCCTGGTTAATAAAAATTGCATTGTGATGTGCTTGGCTGGATTCAAAACAAAGACCTCGGAGAGGGAGGGGGAAAGCGATAATTCTCTTTGGCAGCTATTCATGTCAAAATTCAGAAGTATAGAATAAGGTAGAAAAAAACTGGGCGCATGATCAGTTTTCCTTGTTCTCTGAAGAGACCATCGGAGCAAGAAAAACTGACGATCAAGTATGCTTCTGTGTGAATACCTCCTCCTTACGTCAATGCCTATGTGATCGCTCATATGCAACCCAAGCTTCCCAAGACTAATGTAGATAATTGTGACAATGCTAAGTTTCAAAAGAAAAGCAAGACAATCTGATGCACTTCATCTAAATAAGTACCACTACATCACAGTTCATTCTACAAAATATTGTACTAATAGTAACGATAGAGCATTTGAAAGATTCAGTAGCATTTGAAAGATCTAGCAGTACAGAATAGGACCGTGAAAATATATCAGACAGATTACCGGTTGATATTCAGTAGCAGTTGATAGAGTCAGCACAACATTCAAAGTGACCAGTTGGTAGTACACAGACAGTGACCAAAAGAATTGATAGATTTTGCAATGCAGACATTGAAATTGAATAGATGCAGCAAGGCCTAATTCAAAAGGAAAGCGATACCATATTCTGCACTCGGCCGGTCAATCTGAACAAGTACCGAACAAAAAAATTTGATAGGTTCATTAGAATTTGAAAGATTCAGCAGTACATAATAAGAAAGAAAAATATCAACGGATTCCCAGTTCACATTCAGCGGCACTTAGACATATTCAGCAGCATGTCAAAGTGACAGATTTAGTTTCCCTTTTCTTCGAACACTCGGCATTGGAAGAAACTAAACTGACGATCAAGTCTGCTTTTGTGTGCATACCTCCTTCTCACATCAATGACTGTGTGTGACCTCCATAGGCAACTCAAAATGCCCGAAGCCTTGTCTAGATTATGAGTTTACGACAAGGCCAAGTTACAAAAGAAAAGCAAGACCATCTACTACACTTGATCTAAACTGAGTTATCCAATTACATAGTATTACCTACGGTAGTTTGGTTCCAATCGTGGGCATTGGCAAAGCTCGTGATGAACCACAATGGAGTCTCCGGATATTTCCATGCAATGTTGGTTGAAAAACCAACAACTGCTTCGGTATTTAGACTGAATCAACATATTTTAGGAAACAGCGTATATCCAAGTCCTATTGCATGGTGGGTGGTGTAGACATAGTTGCTTCTCATCAGATATCCTGGGGAAACATATGCACGACCTACCGCAATGTTAATCAGATAGTTCAATCCAAGGAAAATGGAATATGCTCCCAGGTCAGCAATATCTATCCATGGCTTAGGTGCATACAAGTAAGGAGTGTCCTTTGAGTACACCTTGTAGCCAAACCCACTAGCATAGGTGCCACAAGTGCGACCACAGCGATCAACACTATAATCAGCAATAGGATTACCATGACCATAATAAGCACCACCATAAAACTCCTCATCAATAATGCCCATGTTATGGATAAGAAGAAGGCGATATTCATCTATAGATATTGCTAAGAACCATAAACCAAGTTTGTACTCGTCATCATCTATGGCATCAAGGTTGCCCTCCTCGAGATGCCTGATAGGTGGTGACGGGAGTAGAATAGGGCCTTCAAAAAGAAATGACGGCTAAATCAGCCAACACTAGTTTACATACATTAAAACTTAAGCTAGTGTTTAGAATAGGAATGGATCAAACTTACCAAAATAAAGATGATTCCAGACATAAACACTACCACTCTCATTGGATGCAAACACCAGACCCTTGTGGATAAGTGCATCACTGTATCTGAAATAGCACTGGAACTGGTTCTCAAGAACTTTCCATGCATACTCATCGCCATCAATGGTAGCAATTGAGTAGTCGAAGATAGAGACAAGAGAGAAATCTAAATAATCTTCCGCAGCTGTGGGAGCTCGACAAATAGCAATCTTCTGGAGGAGAATAGGGCGATCATTATCCATGAATGTAAATGGATCATTGTGGGTACAAACTCATTGACTTGTGGGATATGAACGCGTTGATGAGTGTACACACTAACAAGCTCCCAGTTCCACTCGGACCCAACAGTGGCGATCCAATCTCCATTGGCACCTACCCACTGCTTACCCATACAATTCGGGAACATAACATCGAAGGAGAACCTGTCTAGCGGCGTCAGCTTGCATGTCATGCCCTTGCCCTTGAAGTACTCGTTGCATTCCCATGGTTTCTTAGTCGGGAGAGAATGAAGCACACAGGGGAGGCTAGACAGCTGAGAAGCATGTAAAGTTGCACTATATTTTTCTGAGTCAAGAAGATGTTTGGACGAACCGGTGAGGCTCGCAGCAGTAATGACGTCGCATCTGGTTATGAGTTATTCAAGCGGGCCTTTGGTAAAAACATCCTGGAATAGCTCAGAATCATCACTCTCCTTGCTCGGTCCTGCCATCGCAAGGGAGCTGATGGAAGTTGGGACAGTGGCTTGATTTGGTTTTCTGGAAAAGTGGGAAGATCGTTGGTGGAATGCGGGACAGGGAGAAGAACAAACACTCTCATATTGTGCGGTGAAGAAGATCGGAAAGCAGCATTATGGAGGAGAGAAACGGCAACGCTTGGCTTAGAGGTAGGGTAATGGGGAACTGGGGATATAGCGTATAGGCGAGGTTGAATAAAATGAAAACGGACGCATGTTCCTCTGCTCTAGTTCCCTTCAGAATAGTACTACCCTGCTCCAGTTCCCTCCACAATAAATATTTCTTGTAAATCAAAGAGGAAGTAGTATGAAGAGTAGGGCCCGATCATCAGCTTTCTCGAGGAGCCGAACCCGGCTATTTTCTTTGCTAAATTTTATGGTCCTTTATGCTAAATGCATGGACCTCAGTGTAATTTTATCTTTTTTAGGTCCTTGGTGTAAAATCTACCCCACGGTCCGTGTAAAATTCTAACCAAAACGTGTAAGTGGTCAAATTTGAACAAATTTAAGCTTAGTTGTCAATGAGTATGAAAAATCTTGGATTTCAAGACAAACAGCCAAGGTCAAGGCCATATCAACATCATACTTTATGGTGATGATGCCATGTCCAAGAATTAGCATGCCGATAGATTTGGACATATTTTGAAAACAATCGAAGAGGAAGTAGTATGAAGAGTACGGCTCGATCAGCTGTTCTCTTGAGAAGGAGTCGTGCATGACTGTTTTCCTTGCTTATTTTAGGGGGTGCTAAATGTATGGACATCGATGTAATTTTCCATTTTTTGGGTACTTGATGTAAAATATACTTCCACACACCATGTAAAATTCTAACCTAAAAGTGTAAGTGGTGAAATTTAGACGATTTTAAGCTTACTTGTCAACGAGTATGAACATTCTTGGACTTCAGTCGAACAACCAAGGTCAAGGCCATATAGACATCATACTTTATGTTGATCATCCCATATCAAAGAATCTACATGGCAAGAGATTTGGCCATATTTTGAAAATAATGAAAGAGGAAGTTGTACGAAGAGTTTGGCTCAGTTCAACTGGTCTCTTGAGAAGGAGCCAAAACCGAAAGTTTTCATTTATAGAGTCCTTTGTGCTAAATGTATGGACCTCCATGTAATTTTACTTTTTAATGTCCTTGATGTAAAATGTACTCCCACCGACCGTGTAAAATTCTAACCTAAAAGTAAGTGGTGAAATTTAAACGAATTTAAGCTTAGTTGTCAACGAGTATGGACCATATTCTTGGATTTTCATGACAAACGGCCAAGGTCAAGGCCATATATACATCATACTTTATGCATATGATCCCATATCCAAGAATTTGCATGGCGACAAATTTGGCCATATTTTGAAAACAATCGAAGATGAAGTAGTGTGAAGAGTATGGCTCGATCAGCTGCTCTCTAGAGAAAGAGTCGAACCCGACTGTTTTCCTTGCTTAATTTAAGGGTCGTTTGTGCTAAATGTATGGACCTCGATGTAATTTTCACTTTTTTAGGTCCTTCATGTAAAATGTACTTCCACGCCCGTGTAAAATTCTAACCTAAAAGTGTAAGTGGTGAAATTTTGACGACTTTAAGCTTACTTGTCAACGAGTATGACCATTATTGGATTTCAAGCCAAACGACTAAGGTCAAGGCCATATCTACATCATACTTTATGTTGATGGTCCCATATGAGATAATTTGCATGGCAACATAATAACTTATTTTGAAAACAATCGAAGAGGAAGTAGTGTGTAGAGTTTGGCTCAAATCAGCTGATTTCTTGAGAAGGAGCCGAAATAGAAAATTTTCCTTTTAGGGAGATTTATGATAAACGTATGGACCTCGATGTAATTATTGCTTTTTTTAGGTCCATGATGTAAAATGTACTCTGACCAAACGTGTAAAAATCTAACCTAAAAGTAATTGGTGAAATTTAAATGAATTTAAGCTTAGTTGTCAACGAGTATGAACCATTCTGGCATTTCAAGATGAACAACCAAGGTCATGATCCCATATTCAAGAATTTTCACACAGACAAATTTTGCCATATTTTGAAAACAATCGAAGATGAAGTAGTATGAAGAGTATGACTCGATCAGCCACTCTCTCAAGAAGGAGCCGAACCAGACAGTTTTCCTTCCTTAATTTTAGGGTCCTTTGTGCTAAATGTATGGACCTCAATATACTTTTCCCTTTTTTAGGTCCTTGATGTAAAATGTACTTCCATGCCCTTGTAAGATTCTAACCTAAAAGTGTAAGTGGTGAAATTTTGACGATTTGTTAGCTTAGTTGTCAACGAGTATGACCATTATTGGATTTCAAGTCGAACGACCAAGGTCAAGGCCATATATATCAACCATCATACTTTATGTTGATGATCCCATATGAGAGAATTTGCATGGCGACAAAGTTGGCCATATTTTGAAAACAATCCAAGAGGAAGTACTATGTACAGTTTGGCTCAGATCAGCTAATCTCTCGAGAAGGAGCCGAACAAGAAAATTTTCCTTTAGGGAGCTTGATGATAATGTATGTACCAGTCAGTGTAATTTTTGCTTTTTTTAGGTCTCTGATGTAAAATGTACTCCGACCAACCATGTAAAAATCTAACCTAAAAGTAAGTGGTGAAATTTAAATGAATTTAAGCATAGTTGTCAATGAGTATGAACCATTCTGGGATTTCAAGATGAACGACCAAGGTCATGATCCATATCCAAGAATTTGCATGCCGAGAAATTTGGCCATATTTTGAAAATAATCGAAGATGTAGTATGAAGAGTATGGCTCGATCAGCTACTCTCTCGAGAAGAAGCCGAACTCGACTATTTTCCTTCCTTAATTTTAGGATGCTTTCTGCTAAATGTATGAACCGTCGATGTAATTTTCCCTTTTTAGGTCCTTGATGTAAAATTTACTTCCACACCTATGTAAAATTCTAACCTAAAAGTGTAAGTGGTGAAATTTCGATGATTTTAGCTTACTTGTCAACGAGTATGACCATTTTGGGATTTCAAGATGAACGACCAAGGTCATGATCCCATATCCAAGAATTTGCATGCCGACAAATTTGGCCTATTTTGAAAACAACCAATATGAAGTAGTATGAAGAGTATGGCTCGCTCAGCTACTCCCTCGAGAAGGAACCGAACCCGACTATTTTCCTTGCTTAATTTTAGGGTCCTTTGTGCTAAATGTATGGACCTTGATGTAATTTCCCTCTTTTTAGGTCTTAAAGTGTAAGTGGTGAAATTTAGACGATTATTTTAAGCTTACTCGTCAACGAGTATGAACATTCTTGGATTTCAAGCCGAACGACCAAGGTCAAGGTCATATAAACATCATACTTTATATGTTGATGATCCCATAATCATGAATTTGGATACCGACAAATTTGGCCATATTTTGAAAACAACCGAAGATGAAGTAGTATGAAGAGTGTGGCTCGATCAGCTATTCTCTCGAGAAGGGGCCGAACTCGATCAGCTATTCTCTCGAGAAACTTTATGCTGATGGCCCAATACAAGAGAATTTGCATGGCAACAGATTGGGCCATATTTTGACAACAATCGAAGAGGAAGTAGTATGAAGAGTTTGGCTCAGATCAGTTGATGTCCCGAGAAGGAGATGAACTAGAAAGTTTTCATTTTACGGTCCTTTGGGATAAATGTATGGACCTCCATGTAAATTTCCCTTTTTAGGTCTTTGATGTAAAATATGCTCCCACCGACTGTGTAAAATGCTAACCTAAAACTAAGAGGTGAAATTTAAATGAATTTAAGCTTAGTTGTCAATGAGTAGAAACTTTCTTGGATTTCAAGCCGAATGACCACAAGGTCAAGGCCATGTCTCTACATCATACTTTATGCTGATGATCCCATATCCAAGAATTTGCATGGCAACAAATTTGGCCAAATTTGTAAAACAATCAAAGAGGACGTAGTATGAAACGTATGGCTCGATCAGCAGAACTCTCGAGAAGGAGCCGAATCCAACTATTTTAATTGCTCAATTTTAGGGTCATTTATGCTAAATGTATGGAACTCAATGTAATTTTCCCTTTTTAGGTCCTTGATGTAAAATGTACTCCCACCGCCCGTGTAAAATTCTAACCTAAAAGTAAGTGGTGAAATTGAAACGAATTTAAGCATAGTTGTCGACGAGTACGAAAAATTCTTGAATTTCAAGACGAACGACCAAGGTCAAGGCCATATCAACATCATACTTTATGCTGATGACCCCATATCAGTGAAATTTGCATGGCGACAAATTTGGCCATATTTTGAAAACAATCCAAGAGGAAGTAGTATGTACAGTTTGGCTCAGATCTGCTAATCTCTCGAGAAGGAGCCGAACAAGAAAAATTTCCTTTAGGGAGCTTGATGATAAATGTATGTACCTCAGTGTAATTTTTGCTTTTTTTAGGTCCCTGATGTAAAATGTACTCCGACCAACCATGTAAAAATCTAACCTAAAAGTAGGTGGTGAAATTTAAATGAATTTAAGCATAGTTGTCAACGAGTATGAACCATTCTGGGATTTCAAGATGAACGACCAAGGTCATGATCCCATATCCAAGAATTTGCATGCCGAGAAATTTGGCCATATTTTGAAAATAATCGAAGATGTAGTATGAAGAGTATGGCTCGATCAGCTACTCTCTCGAGAAGAAGCCGAACTCGACTATTTTCCTTCCTTAATTTTAGGATGCTTTCTGCTAAATGTATGAACCTCGATGTAATTTTCCCTTTTTTAGGTCCTTGATTTCAAATTTACTTCCACACCTATGTAAAATTCTAACCTAAAAGTGTAAGTGGTGAAATTTCGATGATTTTAGCTTACTTGTCAACGAGAATGACCATTATTGGATTTCAAGCCGAACGACCAAGGTCAAGGCCATATCAACATCATACTTTATGTTGATGATCCCATATGAGAGAATTTGCCTGGCGACAAATTTGGCCATATTTTGAAAACAATCAAAGAGGAAGCAGTATGTACAGATTGGCTCTCAGATCAGCTGATCTCTCGAGAAGGAGCCGAACCTAGAAATTTTCCTTTTAGGGAGATTTATGATAAATATATGGACCTTGATGTAGTTTTTGTTTTTTCAGGTCCGTGATGTAAAATGTACTCCGACCAACCGTGTAAAAATCTAACATACAAGTAAGTGGTGAAATTTAAACGAATTTAAGCTTAGTTGTTAATGAGTATGAACCATTTTGGGATTTCAAGATGAACGACCAAGGTCATGATCCCATATCCAAGAATTTGCATGCCGACAAATTTGGCCTATTTTGAAAACAACCAAATATGAAGTAGTATGAAGAGTATGGCTCTCTCAGCTACTCCCTCGAGAAGGAACCGAACCCGACTATTTTCCTTGCTTAATTTTAGGGTCCTTTGTGCTAAATGTATGGACCTTGATGTAATTTCCCTCTTTTTAGGTCTAAAGTGTAAGTGGTGAAATTTAGACGATTATTTGAAGCTTACTCGTCAACGAGTATGAACATTCTTGGATTTCAAGCCGAACGACCAAGGTCAAGGTCATATAAACATCATACTTTATATGTTGATGATCCCATAATCATGAATTTGGATACCGACAAATTTGGCCATATTTTGAAAACAACCGAAGATGAAGTAGTATGAAGAGTGTGGCTCGATCAGCTATTCTCTCGAGAAGGGGCCGAACTCGATCAGCTATTCTCTCGAGAAACTTTATGCTGATGGCCCAATACAAGAGAATTTGCATGGCAACAGATTGGGCCATATTTTGACAACAATCGAAGAGGAAGTAGTATGAAGAGTTTGGCTCAGATCAGTTGATGTCCCGAGAAGGAGACGAACTAGAAAGTTTTCATTTTACGGTCCTTTGGGATAAATGTATGGACCTCCATGTAAATTTCCCTTTTTAGGTCTTTGATGTAAAATATGCTCCCACCGACTGTGTAAAATGCTAACCTAAAACTAAGAGGTGAAATTTAAATGAATTTAAGCTTAGTTGTCAATGAGTAGAAACTTTCTTGGATTTCAAGCCGAATGACCACAAGGTCAAGGCCATGTCTCTACATCATACTTTATGCTGATGATCCCATATCCAAGAATTTGCATGGCAACAAATTTGGCCAAATTTGTAAAACAATCAAAGAGGACGTAGTATGAAACGTATGGCTCGATCAGCAGAACTCTCGAGAAGGAGCCGAATCCAACTATTTTAATTGCTCAATTTTAGGGTCATTTATGCTAAATGTATGGAACTCAATGTAATTTTCCCTTTTTAGGTCCTTGATGTAAAATGTACTCCCACCGCCCGTGTAAAATTCTAACCTAAAAGTAAGTGGTGAAATTGAAACGAATTTAAGCATAGTTGTCGACGAGTACGAAAAATTCTTGAATTTCAAGACGAACGACCAAGGTCAAGGCCATATCAACATCATACTTTATGCTGATGACCCCATATCAGTGAAATTTGCATGGCGACAAATTTGGCCATATTTTGAAAACAATCCAAGAGGAAGTAGTATGTACAGTTTGGCTCAGATCTGCTAATCTCTCGAGAAGGAGCCGAACAAGAAAAATTTCCTTTAGGGAGCTTGATGATAAATGTATGTACCTCAGTGTAATTTTTGCTTTTTTTAGGTCCCTGATGTAAAATGTACTCCGACCAACCATGTAAAAATCTAACCTAAAAGTAGGTGGTGAAATTTAAATGAATTTAAGCATAGTTGTCAACGAGTATGAACCATTCTGGGATTTCAAGATGAACGACCAAGGTCATGATCCCATATCCAAGAATTTGCATGCCGAGAAATTTGGCCATATTTTGAAAATAATCGAAGATGTAGTATGAAGAGTATGGCTCGATCAGCTACTCTCTCGAGAAGAAGCCGAACTCGACTATTTTCCTTCCTTAATTTTAGGATGCTTTCTGCTAAATGTATGAACCTCGATGTAATTTTCCCTTTTTTAGGTCCTTGATTTCAAATTTACTTCCACACCTATGTAAAATTCTAACCTAAAAGTGTAAGTGGTGAAATTTCGATGATTTTAGCTTACTTGTCAACGAGAATGACCATTATTGGATTTCAAGCCGAACGACCAAGGTCAAGGCCATATCAACATCATACTTTATGTTGATGATCCCATATGAGAGAATTTGCCTGGCGACAAATTTGGCCATATTTTGAAAACAATCAAAGAGGAAGCAGTATGTACAGATTGGCTCTCAGATCAGCTGATCTCTCGAGAAGGAGCCGAACCTAGAAATTTTCCTTTTAGGGAGATTTATGATAAATATATGGACCTTGATGTAGTTTTTGTTTTTTCAGGTCCGTGATGTAAAATGTACTCCGACCAACCGTGTAAAAATCTAACATACAAGTAAGTGGTGAAATTTAAACGAATTTAAGCTTAGTTGTTAATGAGTATGAACCATTTTGGGATTTCAAGATGAACGACCAAGGTCATGATCCCATATCCAAGAATTTGCATGCCGACAAATTTGGCCTATTTTGAAAACAACCAAATATGAAGTAGTATGAAGAGTATGGCTCTCTCAGCTACTCCCTCGAGAAGGAACCGAACCCGACTATTTTCCTTGCTTAATTTTAGGGTCCTTTGTGCTAAATGTATGGACCTTGATGTAATTTCCCTCTTTTTAGGTCTAAAAGTGTAAGTGGTGAAATTTAGACGATTATTTTAAGCTTACTCGTCAACGAGTATGAACATTCTTGGATTTCAAGCCGAACGACCAAGGTCAAGGTCATATAAACATCATACTTTATATGTTGATGATCCCATAATCATGAATTTGGATACCGACAAATTTGGCCATATTTTGAAAACAACCGAAGATGAAGTAGTATGAAGAGTGTGGCTCGATCAGCTATTCTCTCGAGAAGGGGCCGAACTCGATCAGCTATTCTCTCGAGAAACTTTATGCTGATGGCCCAATACAAGAGAATTTGCATGGCAACAGATTGGGCCATATTTTGACAACAATCGAAGAGGAAGTAGTATGAAGAGTTTGGCTCAGATCAGTTGATGTCCCGAGAAGGAGACGAACTAGAAAGTTTTCATTTTACGGTCCTTTGGGATAAATGTATGGACCTCCATGTAAATTTCCCTTTTTAGGTCTTTGATGTAAAATATGCTCCCACCGACTGTGTAAAATGCTAACCTAAAACTAAGAGGTGAAATTTAAATGAATTTAAGCTTAGTTGTCAATGAGTAGAAACTTTCTTGGATTTCAAGCCGAATGACCACAAGGTCAAGGCCATGTCTCTACATCATACTTTATGCTGATGATCCCATATCCAAGAATTTGCATGGCAACAAATTTGGCCAAATTTGTAAAACAATCAAAGAGGACGTAGTATGAAACGTATGGCTCGATCAGCAGAACTCTCGAGAAGGAGCCGAATCCAACTATTTTAATTGCTCAATTTTAGGGTCATTTATGCTAAATGTATGGAACTCAATGTAATTTTCCCTTTTTAGGTCCTTGATGTAAAATGTACTCCCACCGCCCGTGTAAAATTCTAACCTAAAAGTAAGTGGTGAAATTGAAACGAATTTAAGCATAGTTGTCGACGAGTACGAAAAATTCTTGAATTTCAAGACGAACGACCAAGGTCAAGGCCATATCAACATCATACTTTATGCTGATGACCCCATATCAGTGAAATTTGCATGGCGACAAATTTGGCCATATTTTGAAAACAATCCAAGAGGAAGTAGTATGTACAGTTTGGCTCAGATCAGCTAATCTCTCGAGAAGGAGCCGAACAAGAAAAATTTCCTTTAGGGAGCTTGATGATAAATGTATGTACCTCAGTGTAATTTTTGCTTTTTTTAGGTCCCTGATGTAAAATGTACTCCGACCAACCATGTAAAAATCTAACCTAAAAGTAAGTGGTGAAATTTAAATGAATTTAAGCATAGTTGTCAACGAGTATGAACCATTCTGGGATTTCAAGATGAACGACCAAGGTCATGATCCCATATCCAAGAATTTGCATGCCGAGAAATTTGGCCATATTTTGAAAATAATCGAAGATGTAGTATGAAGAGTATGGCTCGATCAGCTACTCTCTCGAGAAGAAGCCGAACTCGACTATTTTCCTTCCTTAATTTTAGGATGCTTTCTGCTAAATGTATGAACCTCGATGTAATTTTCCCTTTTTTAGGTCCTTGATTTCAAATTTACTTCCACACCTATGTAAAATTCTAACCTAAAAGTGTAAGTGGTGAAATTTCGATGATTTTAGCTTACTTGTCAACGAGTATGACCATTATTGGATTTCAAGCCGAACGACCAAGGTCAAGGCCATATCAACATCATACTTTATGTTGATGATCCCATATGAGAGAATTTGCCTGGCGACAAATTTGGCCATATTTTGAAAACAATCAAAGAGGAAGCAGTATGTACAGATTGGCTCTCAGATCAGCTGATCTCTCGAGAAGGAGCCGAACCTAGAAATTTTCCTTTTAGGGAGATTTATGATAAATATATGGACCTTGATGTAGTTTTTGTTTTTTCAGGTCCGTGATGTAAAATGTACTCCGACCAACCGTGTAAAAATCTAACATACAAGTAAGTGGTGAAATTTAAACGAATTTAAGCTTAGTTGTTAATGAGTATGAACCATTTTGGGATTTCAAGATGAACGACCAAGGTCATGATCCCATATCCAAGAATTTGCATGCCGACAAATTTGGCCTATTTTGAAAACAACCAAATATGAAGTAGTATGAAGAGTATGGCTCGCTCAGCTACTCCCTCCAGAAGGAACCGAACCCGACTATTTTCCTTGCTTAATTTTAGGGTCCTTTGTGCTAAATGTATGGACCTTGATGTAATTTCCCTCTTTTTAGGTCTAAAAGTGTAAGTGGTGAAATTTAGACGATTATTTGAAGCTTACTCGTCAACGAGTATGACCATTCTTGGATTTCAAGCCGAACGACCAAGGTCAAGGTCATATAAACATCATACTTTATATGTTGATGATCCCATAATCATGAATTTGGATACCGACAAATTTGGCCATATTTTGAAAACAACCGAAGATGAAGTAGTATGAAGAGTGTGGCTCGATCAGCTATTCTCTCGAGAAGGAGCCGAACTCGATCAGCTATTCTCTCGAGAAACTTTATGCTGATGGCCCAATACAAGAGAATTTGCATGGCAACAGATTGGGCCATATTTTGACAACAATCGAAGAGGAAGTAGTATGAAGAGTTTGGCTCAGATCAGTTGATGTCCCGAGAAGGAGACGAACTAGAAAGTTTTCATTTTACGGTCCTTTGGGATAAATGTATGGACCTCCATGTAAATTTCCCTTTTTAGGTCTTTGATGTAAAATATGCTCCCACCGACTGTGTAAAATGCTAACCTAAAACTAAGAGGTGAAATTTAAATGAATTTAAGCTTAGTTGTCAATGAGTAGAAACTTTCTTGGATTTCAAGCCGAATGACCACAAGGTCAAGGCCATGTCTCTACATCATACTTTATGCTGATGATCCCATATCCAAGAATTTGCATGGCAACAAATTTGGCCAAATTTGTAAAACAATCAAAGAGGACGTAGTATGAAACGTATGGCTCGATCAGCAGAACTCTCGAGAAGGACCGAATCCAACTATTTTAATTGCTCAATTTTAGGGTCATTTATGCTAAATGTATGGAACTCAATGTAATTTTCCCTTTTTAGGTCCTTGATGTAAAATGTACTCCCACCGCCCGTGTAAAATTCTAACCTAAAAGTAAGTGGTGAAATTGAAACGAATTTAAGCATAGTTGTCGACGAGTACGAAAAATTCTTGAATTTCAAGACGAACGACCAAGGTCAAGGCCATATCAACATCATACTTTATGCTGATGACCCCATATCAGTGAAATTTGCATGGCGACAAATTTGGCCATATTTTGAAAACAATCCAAGAGGAAGTAGTATGTACAGTTTGGCTCAGATCAGCTAATCTCTCGAGAAGGAGCCGAACAAGAAAATTTTCCTTTAGGGAGCTTGATGATAAATGTATGTACCTAAGTGTAATTTTTGCTTTTTTTAGGTCCCTGATGTAAAATGTACTCCGACCAACCATGTAAAAATCTAACCTAAAAGTAAGTGGTGAAATTTAAATGAATTTAAGCATAGTTGTCAACGAGTATGAACCATTCTGGGATTTCAAGATGAACGACCAAGGTCATGATCCCATATCCAAGAATTTGCATGCCGAGAAATTTGGCCATATTTTGAAAATAATCGAAGATGTAGTATGAAGAGTATGGCTCGATCAGCTACTCTCTCGAGAAGAAGCCGAACTCGACTATTTTCCTTCCTTAATTTTAGGATGCTTTCTGCTAAATGTATGAACCTCGATGTAATTTTCCCTTTTTTAGGTCCTTGATGTAAAATTTACTTCCACACCTATGTAAAATTCTAACCTAAAAGTGTAAGTGGTGAAATTTCGATGATTTTAGCTTACTTGTCAACGAGTATGACCATTATTGGATTTCAAGCCGAACGACCAAGGTCAAGGCCATATCAACATCATACTTTATGTTGATGATCCCATATGAGAGAATTTGCCTGGCGACAAATTTGGCCATATTTTGAAAACAATCAAAGAGGAAGCAGTATGTACAGATTGGCTCTTAGATCAGCTGATCTCTCGAGAAGGAGCCGAACCTAGAAATTTTCCTTTTAGGGAGATTTATGATAAATATATGGACCTTGATGTAGTTTTTGTTTTTTCAGGTCCGTGATGTAAAATGTACTCCAACCAACCGTGTAAAAATCTAACATACAAGTAAGTGGTGAAATTTAAACGAATTTAAGCTTAGTTGTTAATGAGTATGAACCATTTTGGGATTTCAAGATGAACGACCAAGGCCATGATCCCATATCCAAGAATTTGCATGCCGACAAATTTGGCCTATTTTGAAAACAACCAAATATGAAGTAGTATGAAGAGTATGGCTCGCTCAGCTACTCCCTCCAGAAGGAACCGAACCCGACTATTTTCCTTGCTTAATTTTAGGGTCCTTTGTGCTAAATGTATGGACCTTGATGTAATTTCCCTCTTTTTAGGTCTAAAAGTGTAAGTGGTGAAATTTAGACGATTATTTGAAGCTTACTCGTCAACGAGTATGACCATTCTTGGATTTCAAGCCGAACGACCAAGGTCAAGGTCATATAAACATCATACTTTATATGTTGATGATCCCATAATCATGAATTTGGATACCGACAAATTTGGCCATATTTTGAAAACAACCGAAGATGAAGTAGTATGAAGAGTGTGGCTCGATCAGCTATTCTCTCGAGAAGGAGCCGAACTCGATCAGCTATTCTCTCGAGAAACTTTATGCTGATGGCCCAATACAAGAGAATTTGCATGGCAACAGATTGGGCCATATTTTGACAACAATCGAAGAGGAAGTAGTATGAAGAGTTTGGCTCAGATCAGTTGATGTCCCGAGAAGGAGACGAACTAGAAAGTTTTCATTTTACGGTCCTTTGGGATAAATGTATGGACCTCCATGTAAATTTCCCTTTTTAGGTCTTTGATGTAAAATATGCTCCCACCGACTGTGTAAAATGCTAACCTAAAACTAAGAGGTGAAATTTAAATGAATTTAAGCTTAGTTGTCAATGAGTAGAAACTTTCTTGGATTTCAAGCCGAATGACCACAAGGTCAAGGCCATGTCTCTACATCATACTTTATGCTGATGATCCCATATCCAAGAATTTGCATGGCAACAAATTTGGCCAAATTTGTAAAACAATCAAAGAGGACGTAGTATGAAACGTATGGCTCGATCAGCAGAACTCTCGAGAAGGAGCCGAATCCAACTATTTTAATTGCTCAATTTTAGGGTCATTTATGCTAAATGTATGGAACTCAATGTAATTTTCCCTTTTTAGGTCCTTGATGTAAAATATACTCCCACCGCCCGTGTAAAATTCTAACCTAAAAGTAAGTGGTGAAATTGAAACGAATTTAAGCATAGTTGTCGACGAGTACGAAAAATTCTTGAATTTCAAGACGAACGACCAAGGTCAAGGCCATATCAACATCATACTTTATGCTGATGACCCCATATCAGTGAAATTTGCATGGCGACAAATTTGGCCATATTTTGAAAACAATCCAAGAGGAAGTAGTATGTACAGTTTGGCTCAGATCAGCTAATCTCTCGAGAAGGAGCCGAACAAGAAAATTTTCCTTTAGGGAGCTTGATGATAAATGTATGTACCTAAGTGTAATTTTTGCTTTTTTTAGGTCCCTGATGTAAAATGTACTCCGACCAACCATGTAAAAATCTAACCTAAAAGTAAGTGGTGAAATTTAAATGAATTTAAGCATAGTTGTCAACGAGTATGAACCATTCTGGGATTTCAAGATGAACGACCAAGGTCATGATCCCATATCCAAGAATTTGCATGCCGAGAAATTTGGCCATATTTTGAAAATAATCGAAGATGTAGTATGAAGAGTATGGCTCGATCAGCTACTCTCTCGAGAAGAAGCCGAACTAGACTATTTTCCTTCCTTAATTTTAGGATGCTTTCTGCTAAATGTATGAACCTCGATGTAATTTTCCCTTTTTTAGGTCCTTGATGTAAAATTTACTTCCACACCTATGTAAAATTCTAACCTAAAAGTGTAAGTGGTGAAATTTCGATGATTTTAGCTTACTTGTCAACGAGTATGACCATTATTGGATTTCAAGCCGAACGACCAAGGTCAAGGCCATATCAACATCATACTTTATGTTGATGATCCCATATGAGAGAATTTGCCTGGCGACAAATTTGGCCATATTTTGAAAACAATCAAAGAGGAAGCAGTATGTACAGATTGGCTCTTAGATCAGCTGATCTCTCGAGAAGGAGCCGAACCTAGAAATTTTCCTTTTAGGGAGATTTATGATAAATATATGGACCTTGATGTAGTTTTTGTTTTTTCAGGTCCGTGATGTAAAATGTACTCCAACCAACCGTGTAAAAATCTAACATACAAGTAAGTGGTGAAATTTAAACGAATTTAAGCTTAGTTGTTAATGAGTATGAACCATTTTGGGATTTCAAGATGAACGACCAAGGCCATGATCCCATATCCAAGAATTTGCATGCCGACAAATTTGGCCTATTTTGAAAACAACCAAATATGAAGTAGTATGAAGAGTATGGCTCGCTCAGCTACTCCCTCCAGAAGGAACCGAACCCGACTATTTTCCTTGCTTAATTTTAGGGTCCTTTGTGCTAAATGTATGGACCTTGATGTAATTTCCCTCTTTTTAGGTCTAAAAGTGTAAGTGGTGAAATTTAGACGATTATTTGAAGCTTACTCGTCAACGAGTATGAACATTCTTGGATTTCAAGCCGAACGACCAAGGTCAAGGTCATATAAACATCATACTTTATATGTTGATGATCCCATAATCATGAATTTGGATACCGACAAATTTGGCCATATTTTGAAAACAACCGAAGATGAAGTAGTATGAAGAGTGTGGCTCGATCAGCTATTCTCTCGAGAAGGAGCCGAACTCGATCAGCTATTCTCTCGAGAAACTTTATGCTGATGGCCCAATACAAGAGAATTTGCATGGCAACAGATTGGGCCATATTTTGACAACAATCGAAGAGGAAGTAGTATGAAGAGTTTGGCTCAGATCAGTTGATGTCCCGAGAAGGAGACGAACTAGAAAGTTTTCATTTTACGGTCCTTTGGGATAAATGTATGGACCTCCATGTAGATTTCCCTTTTTAGGTCTTTGATGTAAAATATGCTCCCACCGACTGTGTAAAATGCTAACCTAAAACTAAGAGGTGAAATTTAAATGAATTTAAGCTTAGTTGTCAATGAGTAGAAACTTTCTTGGATTTCAAGCCGAATGACCACAAGGTCAAGGCCATGTCTCTACATCATACTTTATGCTGATGATCCCATATCCAAGAATTTGCATGGCAACAAATTTGGCCAAATTTGTAAAACAATCAAAGAGGACGTAGTATGAAACGTATGGCTCGATCAGCAGAACTCTCGAGAAGGAGCCGAATCCAACTATTTTAATTGCTCAATTTTAGGGTCATTTATGCTAAATGTATGGAACTCAATGTAATTTTCCCTTTTTAGGTCCTTGATGTAAAATGTACTCCCACCGCCCGTGTAAAATTCTAACCTAAAAGTAAGTGGTGAAATTGAAACGAATTTAAGCATAGTTGTCGACGAGTACGAAAAATTCTTGAATTTCAAGACGAACGACCAAGGTCAAGGCCATATCAACATCATACTTTATGCTGATGACCCCATATCAGTGAAATTTGCATGGCAACAGATTTGGCCATATTTTGAAAACAATCGAAGAGGAAGTAGTATGAAGAGTTTGGCTCAGATCAGCTAATCTCTCGAGAAGGAATCGAACCAACAAAAGGTTTTCCTTTTAGATACCTTTGTGCTAAATGTACAGACATTGATGTAATTTTCCCCTTTTTAGGTCCTTGATGTAAAATATGCTCCCACCGACCGTGTAAAATGCTAACATAAAAGTAAGTGGTTAAATTTAAATAAATTTAAGCTTAGTTGTCAATGAGTATTAACTTTCTTAGATTTCAAGCCGAATGACCACAAGGTCAATGCCATATCTCTACATCATACTTTATGTTGATGATCCCATATCAAAGAATTTTCATGGCGACAGATTTGGCCATATTTTGAAAAAGATCGAAGAGGAAGTAGTATGAAGAGTATGGCTCGATCAGCTACTCTCATGAGAAGGAGCCGAACCCGAGTATTTTCCTTGCTTGATTTTAGGGTCCTTTGTGCTAAATGTATGGACCTCGATGTAATTTCCCACCTTTTTAGGTCTAAAAGTGTAAGTGGTGAAATTTATACGAATATTTTAAGCTTACTTGTCAAGGTCGTCAAAACCATATCAACATCATACTTTATGCTCATGATCCCATGTTAGAGAATCTCCATGGCAACAGATTTGGCCATGTTATTGAAACAATCGAAGAGGAAGTAGTATTAAGAGTTTGGCTCTTATCAGCAGATCTCTCTAGAAGGAGTCGAACTAGTATTTTTTCCTTTTAGGGTCCTTTAAGCTAAATGTATGGACCTCGATGTAATATTTTCTTTTTTGAGGTTCCTGATGTAAAATGTACTCCGATCGACCATGTAAAGTTCTAACCTAAAAGTAAGTGGTGAAATTTAAACAAATTTAAGCTTAGTTGTCAACGAGTATGATCCATTCATCAATTTCAAGACGAACCAGCAAGGTCAAGGCCATATCTACATCATACTTTATGCTCATGATCCCATATCCAAGAATTTGCATGCTTACAAATTTGGCCATATTTTGAAAACAATCGAAGATGAAGTAGTATGAATAGTATGGCTTGATTAGCTACTCTCGTAAGAAGGAGACGAACCCGACTATTTTCCTTGCTGAATTTTAGGGTCATTTGTGCTAATATGGACCTCGATGTAATTTTCCCCTTTTTAGGTCTAAAATTTTAAGCTTACTTGTCAATGAGTATGAACATTTTTGGATTTCAAGCCGAACGACCAAGGTCTTCAAGGCCATATCAACATCATACTTTATATGCTGATGATCCCATGTCAGAGAATTTACATGGCAACAGATCTGGCCATGTTTTGAAAACAACCAGAATTTTTTCCTATTAGGGTCCTTTATACTAAATGTATGGACCTCGATGTAATTTTTTCTTTTTCAAGGTCCTTGATGTAAAATGTACTCCGATTGACCGTGTAAAGCTCTAACCTAAAAGTAAGTGGTAAACTTAAATGAATTTAAGCTTAGTTGTCAACGAGTATGAACCATTCTTCTATTTCGAAAAGAATGACCAAGGTCAAGGCCATATCTAAATCATACTTTATGCTAATGATCCCATATTCAAGAATTTGTATACCAACAAATTTGGCCATATTTTGAAAACAATGGAAGATCTAGTATGAAGAGTGTGGCTCGATCAGCTACTCTCTCGAGAAGGAGCCAAACCAGACTATTTTGCTTTATTAATTTTAGGGTCCTTTATGATAAATGTATGGACCTCAATGTAATTTTCCCCTTTTTAGGTCCTTGTTGTAAAATGTACTCCCATCGACTGTGTAAAATTCTAACCTAAAAGTAAGTGGGGAAATTTAAACGAATTTCAGCTTATAGTTGTCAATGAGTATGAACATTCTTTGATTTCAAGCCGAACGACCACAAAGTCAAGGCCATATCTCTACATCATACTTTATTCTGATGATCTAGTATCCATGAATTTGCATGGCGATAGATTTGGCCATATTGTGAAAACATCGAAGATAAAGTAGTATGGAGAGTATGGCTCAATCAGCTACTCTCTCTAGAAGGATCCGAACTCGATTGTTTTCTTTGATCAATTTTAGGGTCCTTTATGTTAAATGTATGGACCTCGATGTATTTTTCTTTTTTAGGTCCTTGACGTTGAACGTACTCCAACCAACCGTGTAAAATGCTAACCTGAAAGTAAGTGGTGAAATTTCAATGAATTTAAGCATAGTTGTCAACGAGTATGAAAAAATCTTGGATTTTAAGCCGAACGATCATGAGGTCAAGGCCATATCTCTACATCATACTTTATGCTGATGATGCCATATTCAAGAATTTGCATGGCGACAAATTTGGCCATATTTTGAAAACAATCAAAGAGGAAGTAGTATGGATAGTATGGCTTGCCCAACTGCTCTCTCGAGAGAAGGATTCGAACCCAACTGTTTTATCTGCTCAATTTTAGGGTCCTTTGTGCTAAATGTTTGGACTTCGATGTAATTTTCCCCTTTTTAGGTCCTTTATGTAGAATGTACTTTATGCTTATGATCCCATATCCAAGAATTTGCATGCCGACAAATTTGGCTATCTTTTGAAAACAATCGAAGATATTAAAAAAATAATCAATTTCATTTTTCCAAGTGACAGGAATTTATTTCCTGAAAAGCAAATAAGAAGATTTTGATGATCAGCTGCTCTCTCGAGGAGCCGTACCCGACTGTTTTCAATTCCTTGTTTGGTTTTAGGGTCCTTTGTGCTAAATGTATGGACCTTGATGTAAATTTCCCTTTTTTGGTCCTTGATGTAAAATGTTGTCCCACCATCTGTATAAAATTCTAACCAAAAAGTGTAAGTGGTGAAATTTAAATGAATTTAAGCTTCAACGAGTATGAACATTCTTGGATTTCAAGCCGAAAGACCAAGGTCAAGGCCATATCAACATCATACTTTATGTTGATAGTCCCATATGAGAGAATTTGCATGGCGACAGATTTGGCCATATTATGAAAACAATCGACGAGAAAGTAGTATGAAGAGTATGGATCGACCAACTGCTCTCTCGAGAAGGAGTCGCCCCGACTGTTTTCTTTGCTCAATTTTAGGGTGCTTTGTGTTAAATGTATGGACCTCGATTTATATTTTCCTTTTTAGGTCCTTTATGTAGAATGTACTTTATGCTTATGATTCCATATCCAAGAATTCGCATGCTGACAAATTTGGCCATCTTTTGAAAACAATCGAAGATATTAAAAACAAAAAATAATCAATTTCATTTTTCCAAGTGACAGGTGATGGCCCAAAATATATCGAGCTCGTTGGTGAACCCCAAGAGGAAGGTATGATGAGCACAGCAGCAAGTTTTCCCTCAGTACGAAACCAAGGTTATCAATCCAGTAGGAGCAAGGAAACACCCCCAAAGGTGTTGATAGCTGAACGTTGGCAGGGCGCACTACCGGTGCCAGCAGGAACATGGATACCTGCACAACACAACCACAGAACTCTGTCCCCAACATGCGATGAGGTTGTCAATCTCACTGGTTTTGCTGAAAACAAAGAATTAAACGTATCGAATGGAAGGAAGTAATAGTTTGTAGAAAGTAGACACAAAGCAGTAAATAGTTTGATTCTAGATTGAATGTAAAAGAAAGGACTGGGGTCCATAGTTCACTAGAGGTGGCTTTCCTTAAGATAGATAACATGTTGGGTGAACAAATTAGAGCGGGGCAATTGACAAACATCGAGAAAGCATACAAGCATATACTAATCATCTTGACTCCTTTGACATTCTATTGGGCATTACAACATTATACATTGACCGCCATCCAACTTCATATATGACTAATAATCCACCTTCAGGTTATCATCCAAACCCCCTCCAGTATTAAGTTGCAAGCAACAGATTATTGCATTACGAATTGCGTGTAAAGTAAACAATACGATTGTTCTATGAATAAAGTATTGTTGTTTTCTCCCTAGTAGCAACAACACATCTAGTACCTTAGATATTTTTGTCACTTCCCTAGATTACCAGAGGCATGAACCCACTATCGAGCATAAATACTAACTCTTGGAGTTGCTGGCATCTACTTGGCCAAGATAGCTACTCACAACGGATAGCATGCAAGATCACAAATAACAAAGACATGATAGAATCAATAATCAATCTGAAATAGCATCTCAATATCCATCGGATCCCCACAAACACAACATGCATAATTACAAATAGATGATCTTGATCATGAACGGAGCTCACAAGATCTAAAAATGATAGCACAAAGGAGGAGAACCAGCAATCTAGCTACTACATGGACCCGTAGTCTAGAGTTGAACTACTCACGCATCACACCAGAGGCTTGCATGATGATAAAGAAGGCCTCCAGGGTGAATTCCCCTCTCTGGCAGGGTGCTGGGAAGAGCTTCAGATTCGTCCCGATCTAGGGATGGAGATGATGGTGGCTACAGACTCTTTCGTGGAATTTTGATCGGGTAGTTAGGGTTGGCCACACCACCCCCTGGAGCGGGCCAATCCTGGCCATGCGGCCAGGTGGTGTGGCCGCCCTCTGGCCCTTCTCCGTCTCATATTATGGCTCCAAGTGTCCCCCGGTAAAATAATAACTTTGGCTTTTGTTCCGTCCAATTCTGAGAATATTCATTTTCTGACTTTCCTAGAACCAAAAACAGCAGAAAATAGGCAGCTGGACTGTGGCTCTTGTTAATAGGTTAGTCCAAGAAATCATATGAAAAGTACTCCAAAGTGTGGACCAAACATAAGAAAGTAGATAAAACCAAGCATGGAACATCAAAAATTAGAGATACATTTGCAATGTATCAACATGAATTTATTTTCTGAAAAGAAAGTAAGAAGATTTTGTCGATCAGCAACTCTCTCGAGGAACCTGATCCGACTGTTTTCAATTCCTTGTTTGGTTTTAGGGTCTGTGCTAAATGTATGGACCTCGATGTAATTTTTCCTTTTTAGGTCATTGATGTAAAATGTATCCCCACCATCCGTGTAAAATTCTAACCAAAAAGTGTAAGTGGTGAGATTTAAACGAATTTAACCTTACTTATGAACAAGTATGAACATTCTTGGATTTGAAGCCGAACGACCAAGGTCAAGGCCATATCAACATCATACTTTATGCTTATGGCCCCATATGAGAGAATTTGCATGGCAATATATTTGGCCATATTATGAAACCACTAGAAGAGGAAGTAGTATGAAGAGATTGTCTCAGATCAGCTAATCTGTCGAGAAGGAGTTGGACCAGAAAGTTTTGCTTTTATGGTACTTTGGGCTAAATGTATGTACCTCCATGTGAATTTCCCTCTTTTTAGGTCTTTGATGTAAAATATGCTCCCACCGATCGTGTAAAATGCTAACCTAAAAGTAAGGGTGAAATTTAAACGAATTTAAGCATAGCTGTCAACGAGTATGAACTTTCTTGGATTTCAAGACGAACGGCCACAAGGTCAAGGACATATCTCTACATCATACTTTATGATCCCATATCCAAGAATTTGCATGGCGACAGATTTGGTCGTATTTGTAAAACAATCGAAGAGGAAGTAGTCTGAAACGTATGCCTCGATCTGCTACTCTCTCGAGGAGCCGAACCCGACTACTACTCCCTCCAGCCCAAATTAATTGACTTGCATTTATTAGATTCAAATGCATCTAGCACTAGAACACGTTTATATACATCCGAATCTGGACGAATTCGAGTCAAGTAATTTGAGGGAGTATAATAGAGTATCAATTCAAACTTTCCTAGTTTCGAAATTTTCACTTCCTTCACAAACATCCAGGGAGAAGGATATTGAATAGATCATTATTTGCAGTACTACTAGTACTACATGGTATAGTCAGTAGTAACAGAAGAAACTTTTTTTTGACGATAGTACCAAAAGAAAGGACGTCCCAAAAGAAACTTAATTCAACCATTAACATAACAACACGAGGTTACATATAAAGGACTCGCTGCTGAACTAGTGCAGGTCCAGTGCCTCCTAGCACCTAGTCCGCGCCGCCAGCGGTAGCTCGTGACATCGGCACCAATGCCAGCTCCAGCGACACAGCCGACTCCTAACTCATGGGCACCTCCTGATAACGTGGCGACACCTCCGTATAAGGCGGCGACACCTCCTGAGCCATTGGCGGCACCTCCGGATAACGCGGCGGCACCTTCGGATAAGGCGGTGGTACCTCCTGAGCCATCAGCGCCACCTCGGGATATGGCGGCGGTACCCTCGGAGCCATCAGTGTCACCTGCGGAGCCATCGGCAGCTCCTGGAGGACACGATGGATGAAGTTGCCATTGTTGGGGAACCGGTCCTAGTAGTTGGTGAAAATGTTGGCGCCGGTGAACACCAAAATCTCGCAACTGCAGTGGAAGGCCTGGCCGTAGAGGAGACGGGTGTCCCTGAAGTTGATGAACTTGACCTTCAACGTCCCATCTGGATTGTCATGGAGGCGATACATACGGTACTTGCGGTGACCATACCCAGCATCGAGGAAGGCGCATGCCAGCTGCCACTTTGTTCTCCGTGGGGAGAAGGCCCAAATGCGCAGGGCATTGTCCTCCTGTGCAGCTATGTCGGGGTCTTTGCGCTCTTGTATGGCGGGCAACAGCCGGAAGGTGGCCATGGATGATAGACGAGGATGGAGATGGTTGCTGGAAGCGGGGGATTAGAGATGGATTTGTGCGGGGAAGGCAAGAGGATAAATAGGAAGGAGATGATCCGAGATTAATGTGGCAGATTACCGAAGCGAGGGGACAATCAATGCGCTGATGAAGCCGATGCGTGTGGCAAATATCGATGACGATGACTAGGGTTAGCGATTGGACGGAACGCTAACTCTGCTTCCCGCACTTGATGGCCCAATCATAATTTTGTGGTGCATCCAGGACGACCGCGACCTCCCCAATATGTGGGCCCTATGTAGATGATTGAGTTGATGGGTGAAAACAAATTGATAAAGTGAGATCTTTCCTACTCCCTCTGGTCCTATTTTTACTTTATTACTCAATATATCCCACTTCATTAGAAGTTGATATGAATACCATCGAACTTGTATTCATCAAGGCATTTGAGGAAGCAAGAAGGATCCTGACAAGCTACTGTACTTAGTACTACTAGCCACTATTTCTCCTGGATGGAACTATGGAACTTTTATAGCAACTAGAAGTACTAGTAGTAGTACTCAAGTATTAACCATTTTTTGTAGTATTAGTGCTCAGCTTTTGGTGCCTAGCCGATCTTGTACTGCTGCTATCTTTTTAAATAATACGATTTATTTAACAAATTTGATGAATAATACACGAATTTGAGGAATTGCGAATCTAGCAAGGCATCGGTGTTTGAAACACCGACCAGTACCTATTGGCATTTTAAATACCGACTAGACCTATCAACATTTGAACTACCGACTGGGCTCTCATTCCTTTGTTAAGAACAAGATGATGACATGTGTAGTCGGTATTTCAAATGCTGATAGGTACTGGTCGGTATTTCAAATGCTGATAGGTATTGCTCGGTATTTCAACTACCAACGTCGCGCTAGATTCGCAATTCCTCCAATTTGTGTATTATTCATGAAATTTGTTAAATAGATCGTATTATTTAAAAAAAGCCGTACTGCTGGCAAGGCAGCAAGGGATCCTTCCACCGCAATTATTTTGCCTTGTTTTTTTTAAATGCTCCTCCACCCAAAATTATGTCTTGTCACTGCCTTTCATGAGAGAAAAGGCTCCTGGATGAAGAATCATCCTTCCTCTCTCCTCCTCAATGCGACATTTGCTGCTATGCTCCACTCATGCATCTATGTCTGGCACTTGTTTGGGTGGGAAGCATCACAGCAGTCACCTCTTCCTTCACATGTACAACCGTGCAGGCGCAGCAGTGTAGAGAAAGTTTGGGACCGTGGTGGTCCAGCCCAACTTTCCTTCTGTTTGCCTCATGCTTCCACCCAAAAATGAGCTCTAGTTGGATGTTTTCTTTCTCTTCCATACCAGGTTGCTCTTCATAGTGCTAAATAACTTAGGCTAGTAAAACTTTCACATGTTACTACAGTACCTTCAAAGTGTATTGGGTGAAAACAAATATAGACCCTTAATTTTTATAGATGTGGCTCTTTCATATCTTTTTGAGCTTTACCAATTACAGAGCATAATTTTATATGGTGATGATATGTCATACTTTATTATTATGTGGGTCTCACGTGCCAACTTACTAATAAAAGGATGGTGCACCAATACAAAGAGGCCGCTAATATTGTCCAATTAAATAAGGAATTTGTAGACAATAGGCCTCAAAATATACAAAAAGGACCCCGATACAGAAAGGAAAGGCACAATCAGGTAGAGCTTCATTGATTATCAGCAGTGGTATATAAAAGAAGGGCACAGCTCAAGGCCATATCAGAGAGTCCTCATTTCCCCCCACCCAAATCACAAAGCTTGGGATGGTCACTCTTGAAGATGGAAGCCACCGTTCTCAACTGTTCCGCCTGCTCCCATCCCCTCAGCCCCGATAGGTCTACGAGGTCTCTCCATTTCTCCCTCACAATCCATTGATTTTTCTTTTGTCGTTTCATCCGTGCAACTATTTTATTTGTCAAACTTCCATTTCTACAGTGCGTGGATATTCATCTAGTCCGCCACCGCTACATCTGCAATATCACCTCCTGCCAGACGTGCGAGAACCCTAGCAACGGATTCACCCACGAGCCTGCCATGGACGTCGTCCAATCAGCAGCTAGGGTCGAGTGCGCCCACAAAGGCTACAGTAGTTTACTGCCCTACTGTGAACCCACGAGCACGAAATCATGTGCTGGTACGCTCTTTGCACTTGCACGGAGACCGGCTGCCACCAGCGCTCGTCACCCACCTCAAAGCGGTCCACTCGATCCAAGTGCACATGATCCAATATGGCACAACCAAAGCTTTCTAGGAACTGATGCCGCTGCTGGGTGAGGCGTCCCGTCGGCTCATCCTCGTTGGGGAGAAGGACGGCACCGTGTTCGTCTTGAAGATTGACATGGTAAGCATGGTCCCCCTCGTGTCTGCGGTCTGTGTTAGGGCTGCGATGTGTGAGTTGTCGGTGTACAAGGTGAGGATGTGGGCGGAATGCCCGCCGCTGCTCTCTTGGACGAACGGTAGGAGGAGGACCAGTACCGTGACTGTGGAGCTCAACGCGTCGAGCTCCGCTAAGCCAGGTGATGTCGCCTTTGAGGACCTTGCGTCTTACTTGGCGGTGCCGCCTCATTACCTGGTCGGTCCTGCTACATCGAAGGAGTTGCGTTTCTTCTTACGCGTCGAGTTTTAGTGGTGATGTAAGATGCTATTTAATTGGTTTAATTACAGAAAGATTGTTTGCATACCAGGAATGGTGGATTTTGTAGTAGTAGTAGTATCAGTACTCTATCTCCGTCCCAAGAACTAAGGCTCCCTTATTTTTCTTGTTTTTTGTTTGACCAAGATTTACTCTAAATATATATAAAGAATGTTGGTACTTTACAAATTTAGCATCATTGGAAAGTGTGTTTCAATACGAATTCAGCAAAACAAATTTTACACAATATAAGTAAATTTTGTTTGCTCCATTTATTCAGTCAAACTTTACTTTGGAGTGCATGTGCGCCTTATTCCTTGAAACGGAGGTAGATGAGTTTGGTGGATGTACTCTCCTGAGTATTTTTCATGAAGTCTTAATTTCCGATGGGTTGGGTGGATTTACTATGCTGAGTAGTAAGCTGAATAGGATTAAGTCTCTCTATTTAGGAAGGCCAGAGGGCCAATTCGCAATACTACCAAGTAGATGAATTATTCACTCTAATTAATTTATGCATGCACCACTAGTTTTACATACATGAGATGCTAGATAAAAATAGGGGACATGATGAGAGATGAAACAACATGCATTGGGAGATTGAGAGAAAATAGATATATCTAAATTAATGAGTCACAGTAATTAAGACAATAAAGAAGATAGGTCTTATAATTTCAAACAATTTTAAAAAGCTCTATGGCCTAATAATCCCAAACAGAGGTAGGAGTACTAATCAACATACATTCGGATGTATTAGTATGTACTACTCCGTAGTAGTCGTAGTACAATAGTGGAGTATAGTAGTAGTAGTACACCTCTCCGATTCATATTAATTGTCACTGGATTGGATGTACTAGTATCTAGCACTAAAACATGTCTAGATACATCCATTTTCACGACAAGTAAATATAGCCATTTTTGAAGTAGTACTAGTTTGGTTGGAAGAAATCATATTTTTCCACAGTAGGTACGGTGGTTTTTTGCTAGTAGTAGTACTAGTACATAGCAGGTAGGAGTAGTATATATGTTTATACTGTACTAACTCAACATACATTCGGGAAATCCACAAAAGTTCATCTTGCGGTTCTGCTGCTATAGTGCTACTAGCAGTTTTTCAGGTGCCCATTCACCCTCTGTCTTTCAGCAGTACTCTCCCCTTAAGCAGTATAAATGAATTACACAAAGAAAGTCTCTACCACTATAAAATTATAATCTGCCAGGGCTTTTGATTGGCAAGACAATTCATTGAGGTGGCATGGGTTGTTGGCATGCAATGATGCCTACTCCTACTATCACTTTGCAGTCAAAATAAAAGAAACAGATGTGATTCCTTGCAATAATTCTTGCATCTGCCCCTTGCATGCATGCAGTATATACATGCATTAACTTCTGCGAGTAGTAGTACAAGTAGGAGTAGTATCAAGCTAGGATATACCGAAACACAAAGATATACTCGTAGGTCACGTGGTGTACCATTCTAAGTCTTTGTCTTCTTTTTCTTCTTTGGTCTGCTTGCCCTTTCTCTTGCCCTTCTTCCTTATTTCTTTTTTTGGTTGAACATTTGAAGAGTTTGTTGACCCCACTTGAAGTTCACTATCCGCATGTATACCTTGTAGGTCATGTAGGCGTCGAGGATTGCATACTCGATCTGCTCTTCGACTAGGGGCATGTTCCCCCACTGCTTGTGGTCCACATTCTTCTACTTCCTCCTCTTCTTCATGACTTTGTAATAGATGTCTATGAGGGCCACCGCGTAGTCAGCCAAAGAATCCTTCTCATTCGTGGAGTTAGCAGGCTTCCACCTCTTCTGGATGTCCACGAAGTTCGTCACTAGAACTAGAGAATGCCTAAGCCTGATACCATCGTTGCCAACATCGATGCCTTCAAAGGAAATGTTAGGGTTGGCAAGGAACTCTGCTAGCTTGGAGCATGGCTGGTGGCCTGGCAGATCTGGTAGACCAGGCAATCCATGCCCACACATAGCTGGACGACAGCAGCCTTCTACGTCGATGATTGCTCGTTGGTGTACTAATATCGAGGACAACAATCTTGTCATCCGTTTCCTCCAAGAGCTTTTGGATTTTCTCAATGTAATCGTTCACCACCGACGCTCTGTTTGTATACGCCACCTGTAGTGTGGTGTTTGTCGTGGTATTGCCAATGAGTATGCCATGGAGGGGTCCTCACAAGGCATGTTTGGAGACGTGGGGTAAGGCGGAGAGTTGGCGGGTACAAGGTAACATAGCTTACCCAGGTTCAAGTCGCACAACGGTAGCATAACTCTACTTCTGCTATAAATCACTATAATGGCAATATGCCGAGTTACAGAGATAGGTTCATTGTGCGAGGTGTTGCATGTTATACGTAGCAATCTAGGTTGTCGTGCCCTAATGATTCCCACATGTCCGGCTTATAAAGGCACTAGAACCTAGGGTTTACAGGGAAAGGTCCTTGTCGGATAAGGTAAAGAGTCCTACACTAATACAAACTAGTCTTTTGTGTCTTGCACTCCAAGGCTCTGAGTATGTCGGTGACTCCTGCGTAGCCTTCGTTTATCCTGCATGGGCCTCCCTTCTGGATCCGGCTAACTGGGCTGCCCAGCAGGCCATGGGACTTGCTACCAACTATGGGCCACCCAGTTAGCGGGAATATGGACGTGCTATGGTGATACCCATTTAGCATATCCACAATAGTAGCCCCTAGAGGACTTTGAAATCTTGCATCGTCTTGCCCATTGATCTTGAATGCTCCACCTAGGTGATGCCGGCAATTCGTCGAGCAATATCTCAAAGGTCTCCCAAAGAACAGTGCAATCCTCTCTTGCTTCGCAATGTAGCCGGAGATTCCTTGAGTCTTCGCTTCCAGAGCCAGACAATCACCGTCTTCGATGGAATCTTCAGACGTGACCCTTCACTACAACTATCAGGAGGATGACATAGGCTGCAGCCTACGCTACCTCGAAACTCACAGAAGGCATGGAATTAATCATCAGCTATTTTAACACACACGAAATCCAAAACGGTAAAGCCGCAAAGACGGAGGACGTGGGGAAACTACCACACATGTTCGTCTCCACGTCGGCAACACTCCGTCCGTCAGATCCTTTTGCACGAATCTTGACGTGGGGTCTATATATTTTCACCACGGCCAGGTTATTTTCTTTTTACCCACATTCGCTTCCTCGTCTTCGTCTTCCTCTAGATGCGCGACCGTTCGAGCTCCTCCTCGGAAAAACCTAGCCAGAGCTCCCTTCTCCTCCACCTACTCACATCATCACAATGGCCTACAACAGCTCCATTCCTTTAACGGTGGTGACCCCCGAGGATATACCAGAGCCTTCCCAAGGAGTAATAGTCCCGCCGGAGGGGGTGGTTGTTCATATCACCGCTGTGGTGGAAACCACCAGCGCGACCAAGAACGAGCGGTGCCAGATGCCACTAAAGAGGACAATGACTCCCACAAGGGAGTGTGGAGGAGCTCTGACCGCTTCATCGAGGATTTGCAAGAACTGGTCACCGAGGGGTATCTCCCCACAGCGAAGGCTTTGGTCTGGCGTTCGGCGCCGGCCGGCGAGGTGGCCCCTTCTCCCCGAGCCGAAGAGAAGGTGTACCTCAAAGATCAGCTGGTATGAGGCGTAAGCCTGCCAGTCTCCGACTTCTTCCTGGATGTTCTCCAGCACATCTGGGTACTTCCCCACAACCTCTCTCCCAACAGCATCTTAGTCCTCAGCAACTTCGTAGCTCTATGCGAAGGATTCCTAGGTATCACACCTAGATTAGATATGTTCATATACTTTTTTACAGTCAAGAGAGAGTCCATAGAGTCCAAGGACAAATTGCGCATTTTTTGAGCCATTAGCTTTAAGATATGGCCTAGATGGCGCTTCCCCGACATCGTAGGGCATGAGTCATGCAAGAACTAGCAACACACATACTTCTATGGCCTAGATATTCCCCTGCCTGACCGCCTTGAAACATATCCCGACTTTGTCGACGGAGCCGCAGTCGAAGTGCCCACATGGCGGATCCCAGCCTCCCTTCCATCCGACGACAAGGCCAACCGCACCGTAAGGCGGATTGAATGGCTTGTGGACAGAGGTCTGACAGGCTTGGATCTAGCCATGTGCTGGTTCGTTAGGCGGAACTAGCCTCTGCATCACCGCGCCGAGTTGATGTGCAAATACACTCAAGACATGAGGGATCCCATGCAAATTTCATGGGATAACTTCTCCGTTGACTCCATCAAACTCCGGCTAAAGGACATTGTCAAGGTGAAGGACAGGAAGCGTGGCTTCAAGATCACCTATGGCATGTTTGATTGCAGAAAATGCCTAGTGGTACCTTTTGTTTCCTTTGTTGCTTGTTATATACTCTAAGGTTTTTCTGACTTGAAGTTGTCAGTCTAACACTCCTCTGTATCCCAGCTGGCGACCTTGGCATGGATAAGTTGGCCTCCCAGGTCTATGATCCCAAGCTGAAGGATATCCATGTGGTGTCCGATGATGACGCCACAAGTATCAGCCAGCTCCGCCAGCACGAAAGTGGAAGAGCTCCATCTCTATCGCTGTTGCTGAGGCCAAGAAGCAGAACAAATCGGAGAGTGGAGTCTCCAGACGATCCACCGCCGCCTTAGAGGTGGAGAAGAAGAAATCCACTAGCATTCCCCTCACCAAGGCTCCTGTCGTGGAGTAAGTGTATTCATTCTCCGGCTTGTACTTTTCAGCCCATACCTTTTTTCAACTCTTCTACTTATACTTTGTATGTTTTAGGAGGAAAGCCGGTGCTAGTTTGAAGCGATCCTCCAGAGATGCTGGAGGGTCAAAAAAACATTTGTGACATGCTTACCCGAGATGTGGCCACTAAGCCCTCTCCCGCTACTGCTCCCCCTACTCATGCCACCAAGCCTTCTGCTGGCCCCGCTGGGCCTTCGTCTCCCGTAATCCCTAAGATCTCCGCCATGGAGACAGATGTCAATCCAATCCTTGATATCTCAAGCTCTGTCGAGGCGGACGTTGCTCCCAGCGGTCAAGCGACGCAGGAGAGCACTTCTTCTAAAGTGGCTGAAGCTCCCACTAAGGATGCCACCAAGAAAGGGAAGCAAGAAATGGAAGAGGCGGAGATGGAGGTGGTTGTAGCAACGGACAGGGCGGGAGCCTCTGAGCCATCAACTATTTTGAAAACACAACATGCGACTAGGGCATCATCCATGCCTCCGGCGTCAACATCTCCTTTGGTTGCGACTCATCCGACATTGTGCCTGGAATACCTTATTGCTCAGGCGGATGCCATGTATAACAATGCCGACATCTTCCACACCGCATATGCCAATCTAGCCAAGAATCTCAAGATTATTTCCATTGTAAGTCTTTTGAACTTCACTTCTTTTATCTTGTGTAGTGTATTCCTCTGTAGCCCCTGAGCTCTTAGGCGGATAAACCAAAGTTATTAGCCTGAGTGCTCCAAAGAACTAAGAGTAGAAATTGATAGTGTATCCCTCGAGCGTCTAGGTGGAAACTTAGAAGAATTCTGACTAGATGCTCTAAGAGTAGCATACTTGCTGATTAAAATCTTGTGTTGTAGCCCCCGAGCGTGTAGTGAAACTAGATAGTTCCGACTAGATGCTCTAGAGAAACTAAGCGTGCTTACTTGTTGTAGAATGAGGATAGACGGAGGATCACCGCCAATGAGAGGTTTGCTGCTTTGCGGAAGGAGCTCGACCTTGAACAGGGTAAAATAGCCTTCCTAAAGCAACAGATCAAAATTAGCTAGAGTCTATTTCTTGTAACAGCTCCTTGCTTTTCCTCATGGATTCATTTATGTTGTCTTCTCATAGTGCTTTCTGTTTTTCGTCTTACAGAAGCCATTGCCAAGGCCAAGGCATCGTCGAGCAATCCAAGCATATCCAAGAGCTCGACAATGAGAACAAAATCTTGCAGAAAGACCTGGCTGATGTTGTCAAGGGAAATGAAGAGGCGATGAAGGCGCTCCAAGAGTCTGCTAACGCCGAGATGCAACACCTGAAGAACAAACTTGCACAACTCAAGGAACAGAACCAAGCTGCCAAAGAGCAGAATGCGAGGAACCTTGAGGTGTACAAGAAAATTTAGAAGGAGCGGGACGTCCTGGAAGAGACATGCAAGCAGGCGGCGACGAGCATCTTCGGTAACTTTTCCCCATCTTGGTCAATTCTGTACTTTGGATAATCATTTGACGTTCTTATACTCATGATCCTTGTATTGTATGCAAATCGCAGCTCCCATTGGCTTGGCCAACTTGGGTGAAGGTGCTCTGGATTCCAAGGAATGCATGATTCTTGCCAACAACTTCGTCAGCACCGCCATTGCCCAGGCCAAGGAGATAGCCTAGCCTCTAGGAATAAAAATCAAGGCGGCAGACTCAGCAGCCAAATACACGGAAATCCTGCGCGGAGCCCCTGAGAAAGTCAAGGACTAGAAAGCCTCATACGTTTGGGCTGGTGCAAGGATGACCCTGTCTTTGGTCAAGGCACACTATGACAATTCCGAAATCAATCTAGTGACCTCCGGGTTTCCCAAGCTGGACGAGGAAGGGAAAGAAATTGATAGCAAAGCTATTTGGAATTCCCTCGCTGGCTTCGGCACCAGGATCACCAAGATGGTCAATGCATATGTCTTCATGCCTACCGAGATCCCTGATGCAGACATGGCTTTGTCTGAATCTAGCCCATCTCCTTCTGAGTTTGACGAGCTCTCCTAACCTGGCTCTCCTGATGATGCCACCACAAAGTCCCCTGCAGCAGAGCCATGAAAAAAATGTTTGTCTTCAATGTATCTCTGCGAAGTGTATGCGGAAAAACTGATGTGTTTTGTTAAGGCGGAAAACTTGTATTCAAGTTTCTTGCTACTTATCTATTTCCAACATGTGTCTATTTTTTAAGCAAGTGTTGGCTTATCCATTATTTTGGTTCGTATGCTTGACCTTTCGTGGGATGGAAGACTCGCAGCACAGAACTATGTTCTCAGGTGATGATACTTAATAACACCGTCAAGAACCTAAGAGCAAAATCTCCAACTTGTAGTGCCGAGAAGCCACTACTCCGAAATCCACAGAAAAACTTTAGAAACCGTGTAGACGAGAAAACTTAAGCTAACGCCCATAGGCGGAATTTTCACAAGTGCAAATGCAAACTTGCGCATAAAAAGGTTTATATGTTCCAAAAATGAACAACTAAAGGAGGTAAAGGACTCGGAGAATATGAGTGAACCAAATGCTTTATTACATTGATCATATAAGAAATTTATTACATAATATAAATGTTCTATGTGTAAAAGGGACGTAGCTGTGCTATGTTCCATGGCCGATGTGTCTCCGGGTAATCATCATCGCAGTCACGTTGCTTGTGCTTGCAAGTTTTTGGCCTATCTTTCAACTCGCGAATATCGACGAGGTAATAGGAACCATTTAGCAATGCTTTTCTTATGATAAACGATCCTTCCCAAGGCGGGGATAATTTGTGTGATTTCTCCTGCTTGAGTCTAAGCACCAGATCTCCCTCTTTAAATGACAGATGCTTTACACAGCGACTATGGTAGTCACGTAGCTCCTGCTGGTAGACGGTAGATCTCTAGCATGCAAGCACGTGCTATTCCTTAAGCAGGTCCACATATAAGCGTTTGGATTCTTCAGTGTCATCCTCCTTATAGGCGGTGACTCTTGGTGCATCGTGGAGGATGTCGGATGGAAGGACGGCTTCTGCTCCATAAACCATGAAGAAAGGAGTCAAGTCGGTGGATCTGATGGGTATTGTTCATAAACTCCACAAGACAGATGGTAATTCCTCCGCCCAGGCTCCAGCTGCTCTATATAGCGGTGCCTCTAAGCGTGGCTTGATTCCGTCCAGAATTAGTCCATTGGCCCTTTCAACTTGCTGATTTGACTATGGGTGTGCCGCAGATGCTAGGTCAAGGTGGATGCCTTTTACATGATAGTACTCCTCAACTTCTCCGAGAGACAAATTTTTGCCATTGTCGGTGATGATGCTATGTGGGAGACCAAATCTCACCACTAGATCCAGGACACATTTTAGGGTTGTTCCCCATCAAGATTTCTAATGGTTTTAGCTTCAATCCATTTTGTGAACTTATCCACTACTACTAGCAAGTGTGTCAATCCACAGGGTGTTGTCTGCAAAGGACCCACCATGTCCAGCCCCCAAACTACAAATGGCCAAGTTATTGGTATGGTTTGCAATTCTTCAGCTGGAACACTTGGTTGTCTTGCATAGAACTAACACTACAAATGGCCAAGTTATTGGCATGTTTGTACCAACTTGTCGGCATCCTCCTTAGCGATTAACTAGTAGAATCCTTGTCGGAAGGCCTTAGCCACCAACGATCGGGGAGCGGCGTGATGCCTGCAATCTCCGAGATGTATTTCTCTAAGGATTTTAATACCTTGCTGCTAGGAGATGCATCGAAGGAAAACTCTTGTGGTACTTCTTTTGTATAGCTGGTCGTCAATGATGACGTAGCCTTTTTCTCTGCGTACTATATGCCGGCTTTCGACTTCGTCAGCAGGCAAAGTTCCGTCTTGTAGATAGTCCATGAACATGTTCATCCAAGCCGGAGAGGTCACTATTACTGTATTAACAAATGAGTCCACTCTATCCGGGTTGTTGGGGTCCGCTCAGTTCACGGATAGGGTCCGTAAATGTTCCAGTAGAACGGTTGGCGAAATTGGTCAACGAGTTGATCCAAGATTTGACAGCAGATCCGTCACCTCATTCTCCTCCCTTTTGACGTACTTGACTTCGTAGCCGTCAAAGCATTTGGCTATTTCATCTACTTCATCTCGATATGATGCCATCATAGGGTTCCGCGCGTTCTAGGTGCCAGCTACTTGCTGGGCAACCAATTCAGAATCTCCATAGCAAACTATGCGCTTGATGCCAATATCCTTGGCCACACGAAGTCTGTCAATGGGGGCCTTATACTCTGCCATGTTGTTGGTAGCATTGAAGCGGATCTGCAGGACGTATTGTGACTTTTCTCCTGTTGGTGATTACAATAATACACCAGCCCCCGAGCCGTTGGGTAGCTTTGATCCATCAAAGTGCATGACCCAATATTCCAGCTCTAGCACAGGAGTGTCTTCTGGCAGTTCTGTCCAATCTGCAATAAAATTCGCCAATGCCTATGATTTGATAGCGTCGCGTCTCTTGTACGTGATTTCAAAGGCGACAAGTTCAATGCCCCACTTTTCCACTCTCCTTGTAGCGTTGTTGTTGTTTATGATGTCAGACAGTGGAGCTTTGCTTACCACTGTGATGGGGTGCTCCTGGAAATAATGCCTTAGCTTGCGTGAAGCAAGGAAAACTCCATAAGTTATCTTTTGGTAGTGCGGGTAACGCTGTTTCGATTCCTTCAAGACCTCGCTTACATAGTAAATGGGTCGCTGAACTCCGTATTCGTGCATTGGCTCCTTGCGCTCGACCATGATGATGATGCTGATAACTTGGTTGGTTACCGCCATGTAAACTAGCATAGGCTCCCTTGACACCAGTGCTGCAAGTATTGGTGGGGAGGAGAGTATTCTCTTCAACTCTTGAAGTGTTGTGTCAGCCTCGTCCGTCCATATGAATTTGTCTGCCTTCTTGAGCAACTTTTAGAGCAGCATAGCCTTCTCACCAAGTCGGTTGATGCAGCCTGTGAGCCTTTGTATGTCCTACAGGCATGTCGGATGTTTAATGTCGAGGATGGCCTTGATTTTCCCAGGGTTCACCTCGATTCCGCGGTGCGAAATGATGAAAGCCAACAACTTGCTAGAAGGTACCCCGAAGACGCACTTCTTGGGGTTCAACATCATGTTGTATTTTCGGAGATTATCAAAGGTTTCCTACAAGTCAGCAATAAGGTCATTTGATTTCTTTGTCATGTAGGCAACATTGCATTGTCCGCTGGTAAGTAGCAGCAGCATTTTTCAGCCCATAGGGCATCGTAACATAGTAATACGTGCTATAGGGTGTGGTGAACAAAGTGGCCAGTTGGTCCGACTTTTGCATCCGGATTTGGTGGTAACCTGAGTAGGCATCGAGAAAACACAGAAGTTTCGAGCCAGCTATCGAGTCAATGACTTGGTCAATACAAGGCAAAGGAAACGGATCCTTCGGACACACTTTATTCAAGCCGGTGTAATCAACGCACATGCTTAATTCATTGGTTCCCTTTCTGGGGACAAGTACAGGATTTTCCACCCACTGGGTGTGAATAACTTCTCGGATAAAGCCAGCCTTAAGTAACCTAGCTATTTCTTTGCCTATAGCCCTTCATATTTCATCACCAAAGCATCATAGAGGTTGTTTCACCGGTTTTGCATTAGGATCAATATTCAAGCTATGCTCGGCAAGTTCCCTAGGTACATCCTTCATGTCGGCAGGTTGCCAGGCGAAGATGTCCCTATTCTCATGGAGGAACTTGAAGAGCGCGCTTTCCAATTTGGGATCCAGGTCTGTGCCAATGGCGGTGGTCTTGGAGGAATCTCCTTCAACAAGCTCCACCTGCTTGGTCTTGATGGCGGCCTTGAATGCGGGTTCAGCAACAGTGATCTGCTTCTTTGAAGCCAGCATCTCCGAGGCATCGACGTGGTTCTAGATCTCCATGAACTCCTCACTGTAGAGAGCTGCTTCGGCGAAGGCGACCTCACTCAGCTTGCACTCCCGTGCCTTGGTGAAGCTTCCGTCAACGGTGATGATGCTATTTTCTCTAGGTATCTTGAGCTTGTTGTAAACAAAGCATGCCCTTGCAAGGAAGGATTAGAAGATGTCACGTCCAAAAATGACGCGGTACATGCTCTTGAAGGGTACCACTTCAAAGGTCATGCGTTCTTGGCGGTAATTGTTAACATCGCCCAAAAGCGACCGAAAGGGTGATGCAGGCCAGGGAATTTGCTTATCGACCGGGGACAACCGCATGGAACACGGTGTTTCTCTTCCTTAGCTGGGTTTTGATATGTCATAAACGTATCTATAATTTTTGATGTTCTATGCTTGTTTAGTATCTACTTTCTTATGTTTAGTCCACACTTTGAGGTATTTTTATACATTTTCTAGAACTAACCTATTGACAAGATGCCAGAGTGCTAGTTGCCTGTTTTCTACTATTTTTGGTTTCAGAAAAGCTGGAAATCTCGGAATTGGACCGGACAAAAGCCAAAGTCAATATTTTACCAGAAAACTCAGGGAGCCAGAAGACAAGACGAGGAGGGGCCACGAGGTGGACACACCACCTGGTGGCGCGGGCCAGCCCAGGCCGCGCCAAGGGGTGGTGTGGGCCCCTCAGGCCCCCACCAACCATGCCCCTTGCCTATATATTCATCCTGGCACGAAAACCCTAGATACTAGATTAGAATTCCACGAAAAGTTCCGCAGCGCCGCCGTCACCGAAGAGGGGGACAGAAGTCTCTGTTCTGGCACCCTGCCGGGATGGGGAACTGCCCTCGGAGCCATCTCCATCGACTCCACCGCCATCTCCTTCGCCGTTGCTGACTCTCATGATAAGTAGGGAGTAGTCCTCTCTCGAGGCTAAGGGTTCTACCGAGCTATGTGTTCATCTCTCTCTCTATGCATGATCTCATTGAGATCATGAGCTTTGTAATCTATAGATGTATTCTGCTACTCAAGTGCTTTAATGAATCTCTGCTTATCCCCACGTGTGTGAAGTTGACAGTGTGCACACCGTGTGGCACTTTGGCTAAGATTACATAAATACTTGTCATGAGTATAATTTGAGTTGGATGTCTCTATGAGATTGTGGTGTTTGTTGGAACCATCTAGCGCTCAAGGTGATAGTGAGGGGTTATCTAGATGGGGAATGCAAACTTTAAGGTGTGCTGTTATAGCTCTACATCGTCCAACCGGAGAGTAGTTCCGGGTAGCATCATGAAGAGAAGATATTTCTATGAGACTGTCCACTAGTGAAAGTATGATCCCTAGGACTTGTTTCTAAGCATTGAAAAAACCGTTTGCAATCAGTTCTATTACATGTTTTCTTGTTGCCACTCTTATTTCAGATTGCAATTACCACTTATAATCATCCATATTACTTGTATTTCACTATCTCTTCGCTGAACTAGTGCACCTATACACCTCACAAGTGTATTGGGTGTGTTGGGGACACAGGAGACTTCTTGTATCTTGATTGCAGGGTTTCTTGAGAGGGATACCTTTGACCACTTCCTCCTTGAGTTCAATAAACTTTGGGTGATCCACTTAAAGGAAATTTGTTGCTATTCTACAAACCACTTCACTTGGAGGCCCAACACTGTCTACAAGAATAGAAGTGTGCATAGACATCAAGCTATTTTCTGGCGCCGTTGCCGGGGAGGTAAGGTAAAAGGTACTCACATCTTCTGGCTACTAAGCTATATTTAGCATTGTAGCTGGTATGTGAGTGCTCGAAGTTATTTCCTTTAGATTCTGTAATTATATCTTTTTGTTTCTTGTTTTTATTTTCACTAGTTAGGCTTAATGGAAAACAACAACAAAATTAGAGAGCTTTTTAGTATTTTTCCTAAGGTAGAACATGAATGGTCTAAAAAGAAAATTAAAAAACCCATGGAACTTTCTTTGCATGCTAATAGCAATGTTTTTAGTATGAATTTTTTGAACACCTTTGTTACTAATGCTATGGAAACGTCTAAGCTTGGGGAAGTTAGTTTTTATGAAAATGATCTTTTTAGTTCCCTAGCTTTAAAGGACAAAATTTGCTCACTTTCTCCCCTATGTGGTAATTCTAATGATACTTGTGATATTTTAAATCCACATACTGAAAGCATCCCTTTTAAAATACCTATGGAAATTGTTGAACGTGTTATGAATAACTACTATTTTGGAGATGGAACTATCCATCCTGGTGATCATTTACTCTTTATACATGAATTATGCGAGTTCTTCAAGTGTGCAGGTATTTCAATGAACCAAGTTAAGAGGAAGCTATTCTATTTATCACATAAGGGCAAAGCAAGGGAGTGGTATAATCTTCTAGACTATCCTCATCATTTGGAGTGGAAGGAACTTGAATCTCTCTTTTACTCTAAATTTTATCCTCCTCATGAAATTCATAAAGATAGGAATTACATTTATAATTTTTATCCTCGTGATAGAGAAAGTATTTCCCAAGCATGGGGGAGATTGAAGTCACTAATTCTCAAATGTCCCATTCATGAGCTCCCCAAGAATATTGTTATTAATAATTTTTATGCAAGGCTTTCAGGACATTACAACGACTATCTAGATACCTGTTTAGAGGGATCCTTCACAAGTAAGGAGGTAAAAGCTAAGTGGGATCTTCTTGAAACAATTCAAAGCAATACTGAATATTGGGATAACGACAAAGGTAAATAACCAGGTATAAACTATGAGTATGATTGCATTAAGTCTTTCGCTGAAACTGCTGATTTTCAAGAGCTTAGTGCTAAATATGGTATCGATCCTCAAATTCTTATTGATTGTTTTGGAGCCTTTGCTTCTCATATTAGTGCTCCTAAAGAAAAATGGGACATGTATCATGAGCCTTTTAAAGACACTTGCATGAAAAATGAAATTGTTATTAATGATAGCAATAAACATGCTCAAACCTCTGAAAGTACTATTTCTTATAAGCATGTTAATTTTTGTGGAGAACATAGACCTTGTCAAAATAATCAAATTAAAGAAAAATATTGTATCACCCAGATGAATCAAAAACTAGAATGTGGTATAGGGCTCTAAATGATCTTGGTAAAAAAGTTTGTCCCTTTTATCCTTTTATTTGTGAACTTTGCTTTGAAGTGGGTCATTTAATTTTTCAATGCTTAGGCCGTAATAATAGCCCTTCTAATCCAATGAGTACTGCAAGTTTGTATTGTGATAACATGATCACTCCTAATCAGCATGATGAACTTACATTATTTTTGGGGTGTGAAGAATTATCAAGAAAAACTTCTTTAGTAGATATGAGTGCTTTCGATATGAATAGTGTCCTGCATGCTTGTCATATTTATTGTGTTGATAATTGCCACACAAATACTTACATACAAAATATTATAAAACATGAGATCTTACCAAAATATGACAGGACTAATATGTGTTTTGATCTTATTAATGAAAAGAAGTAATTCTCCAAAGTTTCTTCTATTGTCTCTAACAATAAACAGGGGTATATGGAGAAGCTTCCTTTCAAGAATCTTCGTCCTAAAGAGAAAAAAGGAAATAAGAAAAGGAGGAGCAAAAGGAGAGAGGAAACGGTATTTTCCCCTAAGCATGTTGCTCCTATTATAGTTTTTGATTCATCTGGGTGATACAATATTTGGTAAGCTACTTTTGATATTCCTATGCCTATTACCTGTAGTAGTAATCATGATTGGGAAAAGCACACTACTTTTGATATGGAAAATCTCTTTGGTACAAATGCTGAAAATGATGATATTAATAATTGTTGTACTATTAGTACTATCCATGTTCATTCCAATAATGATATGTTTACAAATGAATACACTTTGGAAGATAATTATTCTATTGCTTATGATGATACTATACCTCCAATATATGATGATTACAATAATGAATATGATATTTTCAGTCCACCTACTATTGAGGAGAAAATTAATTATGATTACAATATGTCTCCTATATTTGATGATTATGGTGATGAGAATAATAATGATAGCTATTTTGTTGAATTTTCTCCCACTAAAATTAATAAGAATGGCTATGTTTATGTGGGGAGTATTAATTCTTTTATGCATGTGGCTCATGATAAGAATATTTTATGTGATAGTTATATTGTTAATTTTATTCATGATGATACCGAAAGTTATTAGGAGAGAGGGAAACATGGTTTTATGTGTCTCAACAATATTAAGTTTCCCCTCTTTATGTTAATTTTTTTGAAGTTGCACTTGTTTTCCTTTCCTATGCTTGTTGCTTTATGATTTCATGACTTGTTTATTGACAAGATTATTTTTCATAGGAAGTGGGTTAGACTTAAATTTGTTCCATATTTGCTTCTTGATTCTCTCTTTTACTTCAATTCTTATTTCTTATGTGAGCATCATCGAAATTATCATGCCTAGCTCGAAGGCGTTAAAGAAAAGCACTTATTGGGAGATAACACAAATTTTTAGTCAATAAATTTTTATTTGTTGAGTCTTGGAAGTTATTGCCTAAGTAATAACCTCTCCTTATCATATTTGTGTGGTTTTTGTGCCAAGAATAACCTCTAATGAGAGAGAAGTAAGACTTGGGAAAGTTGCTGTCCCGAAATAGATTTCTGTGCTTTGCTGTAAAAATTCATGAAAAATCTCTGTACGTCGGATTGAACTGTAATATTTTGTGCTTCTTCCCCAGGTTGTTATCTAACTTCTGTTAGTTTAGCACTTTTAGATTTGAGAAACATAAGGTCTTCGAAAAAACCGGTTTTTAAATGCTCCTCTGTTTTTACAGATTTCTGCCATTATTTGCATTTGCTTCTTAATCTCTTTCTCTTTCAGTTCTCTTTGATCACTTGAGCTTTTAGAAGGAATTGCTACAGTAGCTTGTTTTTTAATGTAAGTTTTACTTGTGTTGAAACTAAACCCAAAGACTTATTATCTTGAATACACTAACGTTGCTAATGAAAATTGTGTGAAGTTTTGTATGAAGGAAATTTTCAAGTGTAGGGAAGAATAATGTGATGAGATGAAGTATGGAAAAAATCTCAAGCTTGGGGATACCACCCGTGTCACCCCAAGAAATATTCAAGAAGTACAAGCGTCAAAGCTTGGGGATGCCCAAGGCATCCTCTTCTTCATCAATAATCTCAGGTCTTCTTTCAAGACACTTTATTTTTATTACCTTATGCACTATGTGTTGTTCTTGGAGTGTCTTTTTTTTAGTTTTCTTTTGTTTGGTTTGCTTAAATAAGTTGGTTGGATCCCAATACACTTCTTTTGGAGAGATACACACCCTATTATTCATTACCTAGAACACTCTAGTTTTCACTCTTATTGTTCTGCGAGTGTTCTCCTTTGCTAGCACTGCATTTTGCTATAGTTTTCGATTGGTGTTGGAAAAGAGTAGGAAGTTTCATGCTTATAGTGGTACAAAAGGAAGCTTGTTTTGACTGTGACTTAGATTTTATCATGTCATGCTAGATGTTACTCTCGTTGTATGGGAATGGCAGTACCTAAACAGGTTAGATAGAGGTGTGGCGACTATCAGGGAAGCTCTTGACGGCGTCCGAAGGCGGGATTGGATACGAGCAAGTGTATCGAGACACAAGAAGTACCTAGGTTCGGAGCCCTCGTGGTTTGATAAATCTCCTACTCGTGCCGATCTGACTATGAGTAGTATACGGGCTACAATCTCTCTTGGAGTTGTATCTTCTATCTACCTCCTTAAATGCACTAAGACCAACCCTTTCTACGAGAGCCTTGCCTCTCCTTATATAGGCATAGAGGCAACTGTCTCACTGGCCAGTCCGGCTAGCGGGTCCCACAGGCGAGCCCTAGCCGGCTGGTCATCTACAGTATCTGGTACACTTACATCCCATCGAAGTACACGCGGTAGGGTCGTCGTGGGTATAGTGGATGCCATGCGAGCCTGTAGTTGCGGGTCTTGTCATCGTACCAGGGCGTACCGCGCACTATGCAGCATGTCGCTATGTCCTCCTGATTGTGTCCGGCTACGCTGATGTAGCCGGCCCCGTGTCTTGTTGCTCCTCTTCGTTCTGGATACCGTAAAGTAGCCGGCATGACTTGCTCGTGTCCGACTGCACTCAGCCAGCCGGACGTGAACCGACTGTCGTAGTTCTTGTTCAGTTGGGGTATCCGGAGGTCATCCCCCCGACACTAGCCCCCAAGCGCGTGTAGATTTCGCCCTTGCGTGAAATGTGCACGCTCTCCTCCCCAACTTTGAAATTCGTGGCTTGCTAGATCTGGTGGTTGCGCTACACGTGATGTCACTGCTGACATCGGCCACGCGCCATCATTGCACTCCGGCAGGTAGTGTAACATCCTGTCGCACGTCACCTCAGGAAACTGCCGTTTGGCTCTTCGGTTTCCGCTTCGGGATCTTCTACGCACCTGGCGCCTACACAAAGGATCATGTGCGGTGGAGGGAGTGGGGTGCGGCTCGATGGGCACCACGTGGCACCTCGGACGGTTGCCCTTCCGGGCCTTTAAAAGGTCGTCCGGGGCAGGGAGGTTCCTCCTTCCGTTCATTGCCTTCCCCATTGCCTTCCTCCGCCTTTTCCTTCTCGCCCTGCTTCGTTTGCTCCTGCCGCTGTAGTTCGTCGCGCCGCCCATTTAGCATCGTGGGAGACATGGGCCACCACCACTCCTCAGTCGGTGCGACACCCAGCGATCCGAGATGGCTTCCGAGCGTGGAGCATGGTGCGGCTCCTCTGGGATGGAGGAGCACATAGGGAAGTACCACGCCACCCGCGTACTACCGCTAGAGACGGAGGTGGAGGCGCGGTTGGTGCCGGCGGCAGAGGAGTTACCGCACCCGGTGGAGGGGGAGCGGGTGATTTTCCTTTTGCACCTCGCCCATGGCTTCGCGCTGCCAGTGTATCCTTTCTTCCTCACCTTCCTCTCCTTCTTCGACCTCCGCCTCCACCACCTCGGCGCCAACGCTATCGGCACGCTGGCGCACTTCGTTGAGTTCTGCGAGAGCTACCTCGGGATCCAACCGGATCTCGGGTTGTTCTATCGGCTCTTCCGCGTCCGGTCGTAGGTCCAGTTCACCCAAGGGCCGTTGGTGACGTGCGGCGGCGCCTCCATCTACTCCCGCACGCAGACCGGCTACCCGAAGTTCCGACTGCAGGACACAGTGCGACTGTGGTAGCAGTTGTACTTCTATGTCCGCAACATCACCGACTTGGACCGGATCAATCTGTCAGCTTTCTAGGACGTGGAATCTAGCCGGCAGCATTGGGACTTGAAGATCCACAGGGAGAAGGCAGAGTTGGACACGAGCTATAGTGGATGCGCTCCCTCGTCACCACCGACTTGACCGGCCTGGACATCACACTCAGTTGGATGCCCTGGCTGATGATGCCGCTACAGCAGCGCACACACAAGATGTGCTACTACTCCGGCCGGCTGGACCCGACCCGTCTGTCTCACCGTTATCCCCTCTACCACAACTTGAAGGAGTGGGTCTGGACGATTACGAAGGAGCGGCTTCCGGAGCACTGGAAGTTCGGGCTGGCTCCTTACAGCCGCAACAACCGCGCACCCCAGGTAAGTCTCGCCAACCGGTTTTTGTTTTCTTGCTCCGTCTTTTTTATTCGGCTGATCCTTGTCTTCTTTCTTTCACAAACCTTCCCATGCATCATCCGGGAGGAGGGCGAGACCCCCCTCCAGAATTTCACGCCTGACCTTCCCAAGCCGCGCGCTCGCCGGTCCGGCGAGGAGTCGGATGGGGACGATGACATCTTCCCCAACCGGAACGACGAGCCGGCTCACGACCCCCACACAGAGGTCGATGAGGAGGAGGAGCCCGCTCCAGCTCCCGAGCCGGCCTGACCCCGCGCGGCAGACAGCGACTCCAGCCGGTCGAGCGCCGGTTGGAGCAGCTCTAGCCAGTCTCGTGCCGGTGGGAGCGGCTACAGCCGGTCCGGTGGAGGAGGAGGCGGGGCTAGTCGGCCTGCCGTGGAGGAGCCAACCCCCAAGAGGAGCCGAACCGGCGCCCTTCTGCCCAGCCATTGGTCGCAAGAAGGGGCCGCCCCGTGGTGCCGGGGTAGGTCCTCCGCTGGTCTTGTTTTGTTGCTTCTGCCTTCTCTCCTTCTTTTGTGCAGCCTTTTATGTCTTTTGCTTACTTGTTTTTGTTTTTGTCTTGTCTTCTGTTGCGCAGCTTGCTGGTCTCCTTTTGTCGGGGGGACGATCCCCAGGTACCCCAACCGGACAAGAAACAAGACAGTCGGATGGTGTCCGGCTGGCCAGACGCAGCCGGACAAGGCAAGACGGGTCAGTGGGAAGTAGCCGGCTACGGTAACGTAGCTGGAACCAATCAGCGAGACAGGACAACGTGCGTATCAGTGCACGGTATGCCCTGTACGATGACAAGACTGGCAACTACCCGGCCATACCGAAGACTTTGCGGGGATGACGAGGGAACAATGGCCCGATGCCCACGATGGGCTCTCACCGTGTCCACTATGTCCACGACAGCCATACCGCTCACCCTCCGACGTGACATGCCATACTGGATACTGTAGATGACTAGCCGGCTGGGACCCGCCTGTGGGGCCCGCTAGTCGGATTAGCCAGTGAGACCTTTGCCTCTCTGCCTATATAAGGAGAGGCAAGGCCTTAGTAGAAAGGGTTGGTCTCATAGCATTTAAGGCAGTACCTAGTGAATACAGCTCAAGGAGCACTTGTAGTTCGTATATCCTACATAGTCTGATCCGGCAGGAGTAGGAGCTTTACCTCACCACGAGGGCTCCGAACCTGGGTAGTTCCTATGTCCAGCTACGCTTGCTTGTATCCAATCCCGCCTGTGGACGCCGTCGATAGCTTCCCTGCTAGTCCCCATACCTCTATCTAACCTCTTCAGGTACTGCCGTTCCCAATACAACGACACCTTTGGTGCCACGAGCCCGGCGCGGGGGGTGACTGGCTCGCCGCCCCATGCGCCGGACACCGCAACACCTCCGGCTGCTTCTGCTCCCCCTACTTCGCCTAGGGCTCCATCTCCGCCCCCGCCTCAGGCTGACTTGGCTACCACAACCGGAGCAGGGGACACCCCGCCGAGCACGGTGGTGTAGCCAGAAATGGCTGTGGCCGCCCCATGAAGTGGAGGTAGTTCCCCCGCGGCGGCGTGGAGGGCCTCCACCGGCAAGGAGCTTGTAGTCGTCGCCACCGACGACACCGATGACGAGTCGGGGGAGGAGTGGCACACGACGGTGTTGGAGGAGAAGGAGTCGCTGGTCACCAACACCGATGACGATGATGCCTCCTCTGCCGCCTCGCTGGCGGATCTTGCTGCCACCCTCGAACTGGTGGTGAAGGAGATCCGGCTGCTCAAGGCTGCAGCTGGCGGCAACCATACCCTGGAGTAGCTCACCGCTGCCAACGGGACCTCCCAGAGTAAGTCCTTTTATCCGGGTTACTTTGTCGGATACTCTCGTATTTCTCCTCTTCCCACCTTTTGTTCTGATAGTCGGTTTCTGTAGCCATCATGGTGTGCGCTCAGCGGGAAATCGATCGCCTGAAGAAGGCAAACGACCGGTTGATCAAGTCCAATTCCACGCTCCGGCCGCAGAATAAGGACTGGCACGCCAAGACGGACGCCCTGGAGGCCACCATCAAGGAGAGCGACGCCGCCCTCGCCAGCCGGGCCTAGGCCTTTGATCTTTTCGACGCCCAGAGCAAGGACCAAGAGAAGGAGATCAAGCGGTTGACGGTTTGGGAGAACACTCTAGTGGAGGAGATGATGTAGGTTGGGCACACCACCAAGGGTAAGTTCTTTTCGACTAGCTTCCTCTTTCCAGATCCGGTAGTCGGATCTGACTTTCCTTTTTTTTGACTGTGTTTTATCCCCACGTAGACCAGCTGGCATTTAACCAGCTGCAGGAGAACTGGCCAGGGGAGCAGCCAACTGCCCAGGAGCTGGTCGTCCTCCTTGGCGAGGAGGCCGCTAAGCTCCACCAAGCGGCTCAAGAGGTCTTCACGTTCCTGTGGCCGGATGCGCAGGTTCCGAAGATGATGGTGCAGCTGGCGGCCAAGGTGACGGAGGTGTCGGCTACCGTCGACCATCTGCAGGACCTGGCGGCTCGAGCCGGAGCAGAGATGGCCTTGGCCTTGATGCTCTCCTGGTACAAGGAAGCCCTCATCGAGAAGATAGACGGGGGCTTCCGCACTGGCACCAACCTCGCCGCCATCCGCCAAGCCCATCCGGAGCTCCACGCCTCCGCCATCAAGATTGTCGAGTACGTGGACGTCGACCAGGTCCTCACAGACTCGGAGTAAGCTGGGATGCCATATGCGGGAGCCGAAGCCTTGTCGTAGCCAACTGGTGGGGACGTCGGAGCCAGATCTTCTAGCACGCCTCCTCTGCCTCCCGAGACAACCTCTGGACAAGATCATCCTCACAGCAAGGTCCCCACCGCTTAGATGTGATCCTCGGGATGTCAAGTGAACTTGTATTTATCCTTTTTTGTTGAAACTTGTTGTCTGTGCCGGCTATCTATGATGTCGGGTCAACTTATGGGAGCTTCAGCTCCCTTTTTATCCAATCGTACTATTTGTTTGCTTCCATTTCCTTGTGATTTTCTGTATGCTTCAAAGTTTTTATCTTTTGCCGGTTACCTTCACCCGGCTGAACGCCTTTAGTCGGGGGAACTTCAATTCTAGTGGGGGCACGCCAGCGCACCCACTAGGTGTAGCCCCCGAGATTCGGAGTAGCTGGCATAGCCAGATGCTTCGAATCTTCTTCTTTCTTTTCTTCAAACCCTTAGCTTTGTCCGGCTAGACACCTATAGCCGGCCACCACCAACCGGGAGGTATCTGGTTACCCTCGCCCAGATGAACGCCTTTAGTCGGGGAAGCTTCAACTCCAGTGGGGGCGCGCCAGCGCACCCACTGGGTGTAGCCCCCGATATTCGGAGTAGCTAGCGAAGCCAGGTGCTTTGAATCTTATTCTTTCTTTTCTTCCTTCCCTTGCCCTCACCTGGGCCACAAATATCTGGCTAAATGCCTTTAGCTAGTCAGGAACCACATGATTCCACTGGGGGCGCGCGAGCGCACCCAGTGGGTGTAGCCCCCGAGAATCGGAGCGCTTGGTAAAGGAAAGGACTTCGAATCTTCCCTCTTCTTGAACTCCGACTCTATGTAGTCATACAAAACAAACACATATATATACCCATTCATTAATAGGTTTGTCGGTTAAGTCAAAGCTTATTAGCCGGAAGGCAGCTTTAGTTTTCGAAAACTAGCTTGTGCTTCTCTGGCACTTGTCAACACCCGGATTTTTAAACCCAGATCCCTGTTATGCCATACCTCGCAATCATAGGATTACCATTTTTGCGAGACATAACGGATTGGATATCACAGTACATCATCCATTACAAACCATACATAAGGTCTTACACAAATAAGGATCTCATGATCCAGTCTTAATACAACAAGCAGCGGAAATAAAAGATAGCGCAGCGGTGGGGTCCATCTTCAGGGGCACAGGCAATGCTGACGAAGGAAGATAGTCCTAGTTATCATAGCCGTCCTGTTGGCCATCATCTTAATAGTCTCCTTCATAGTCTGGCCATGATAATAGCCAGGGACAAAAGCCATGAGCACTCTTTAAGTACTCGCAAACTACCACTCACAAGTATATAATTCTAAGTTAAAGTGCTAACTCTAATTTTAACTATCAATTTAAGTTTGCAACCTAAGCTGAGTTCTGAAGCAAAGAAAGATAAGGTAAAACTCTAGAATCACTTAAGTTGGGGAAACTATTGTCATAAACACAACCCTGTTGTGGTCAAGTCAGGATTCATCATTCGGTTCAAAGTATTTAGAAAACATCTGACAATGAAACAATATGGCCATTCCAACTGTCCATAACCGCGGACGCGGCTATTCGAATAGTTTGACACTCTGTAGAGGTGGTACACTTTCACCACAAGATTCGATACATCTGTCAGGGATAACCCCGAATCATCATACTTAGTATGCAGATAATAAAACATAACCTTCCTTTTACACACCCTAGTATAAGCACCTCTCCTATGAGCATGGCCTCCCAACCATGACCATCAGTCATCTTGGGCACTGCATAGGTGGACATCATGAGAGGTAGCCTCAGCTCAGACCTCTCCCGTGAGGGAACTAATACTAATGCATATAAATTTCCAGCTAACCCTTACCCAATTCAGGTAATGTGGTTGTACGGTAAATTTGGAATGGTATCGCATCCGAATCCAACCATCAGTTTTATAAAAGGGGTAGGCCTCAACATTTTCATCATCATCAACCATTGGTGTTTCTCAACACATGTCAAAACATCTCAATAGAATGACTCATCATTCTAAGGTTTTCATAATTCATTTTCACCAACTATTCCCATCTAAAGTGACTCGAGTTTTTTAGCTAATCTAAACTACTAAGTTAAGAGTGTTCACTAAGGTGGTAATGATGGGTTCAATCTCATGCCATAGAATGACATCTAAAGGGTTCTAAATAGGTCCAGTTTTATACTTTTTATGCTACCTTCTAAACAAGTAAAGAACTTTGTATAAACTAAGAGGGTAAAAGTTGTAACTAAGACTTGGAGTACCAATAGTCAAAAGGGTGTGATCCAGGCATGCCTAAGAACTCTTAGCTAAACCATCTAGTCGATCCTAGCCTGTTAAACACTAAACTTGCAAGTGTTAACTTGCATTACTAATGGTGGCTTGCACTTAAATAGTGCTAGCTTGCTAATAGTAGCTTGCCTTGGTTGGTGCAATGGTTGAAGTTTTCTTCTTCTTCGTCTTCTTGGTAGAACTCCTCCTCCTCCTCGAAAGCTTGGTCGTTACTAGCGTCTATAAATACATAGGGAGTGCACAATCACCAAACAATACTTAACTAAGCTAAGTGGCATTCTAAAACACACTTTTGATGATCTATTATCATCACAAACATCACAAGTTTAATTCAATAGTTCATTCTTTTTATTTTAGAAAAGTAATTTCTACTCATTGAAATATTAACTAAAATTTAATATTCACCACAAAAATATGGGCTCATGTGGACACATGTCCTCACCACATATTCTAACATGTGGGAATGAGATTTAAAGGTTGGATCAATATTACTTTGGTTCAAGTTTATCATTTAATGATTTAAAGTGGCTAGAAATGCCTATATAGCATTATTTTGGTACTAGTCCAAAGTCACTACATGTAAACCTTAATATTATTACATGTTTAGATAGATATGATGAAATGTGATTTTTGAGAGTTGGAATCAACTCAAAAGCTAACATGGTTGATTTTATAAAAATGTTGCAAGTTGCAAATGCTTCTGTCTTCTTATTTTTATTAGGAGAGGTCTATAACTCTAACTGAATTAAATCCAACGGGCTTGGATAGATTAATACCTTTTAGACAAAATTAGTTTCATACAATTTGGATTTGTCAAACAAACATAATTGATTTTTGAAATACAGGACAAAAACTAGATTCACATAAAAAGAAAAATCTAGATTTGAATGTGTGGGCTAGCGCGAGAAAAGAAATGGGCCGGCCTAGTGGCGCTCCGCGGCGCAGGGCTCAGCTAACAGGGGGCCCCGCTTGTCAGCGGCACTTAACACGCGAAACGGTACGCGCGCTGTGGGCCGTAGGATTAGAAGCTAGATCTACGGCTGAGGGTCGTCGTCGACGACGAACAGGTCGGCGGTGAGCTCGAACCCTAGCGGCTCGGTGGGGGTCTGCTGGGGGCGTACCAGGGCTCCAGCCGGGTCGGCGAGGTGGGCAAACGACGTGGAAGACGACGGCAAGGCGAGGCGTGGTCACGGCGGAGCTTGGGGCGGTCGCAATCAACGGCGCCCTTATCCTCTAGAGGCGGCTGCTCCGACTCCAATTCCGGCGAGCTGCTGCTCCACTTGCTCCGGCTAGAGGTGGGGAGGTTCATACAGGTGAGGGGAGTGAATGAGTGTGGAGAAATGAGTCTGGGGTCGTCGCTTTATATAGGGTCGACGAGAGGGTAGAGCGGGCTCCCGTGAAGTCATCGGTGATGATGATGCGGAGCGCTCTCGGCATGGGCGAGGGCGGCGATGGGTTCTCTGTCCCCCGGCGGTCCTCTAGGGCTTAAAGGCGTGGTAAGGCGAGGGTTCTACGGGTCGGGAGCGGGCGGTGCACTGAGCGCGGGCGGCGGTGTTCGATGCGGTTCCTCCGGGCTGCTAGTCGCGAGGCTGCGAACGAGGATGTCTGGGCGGTTGCTAGGCCTGCTGTGGTTGCTGCCACACAAGGCTAGGGCTTGGCGAGGCCGGTGCTGCTCTTGCGGGCGCGGCGCTCCGGGGTGATCGGCATGGCGGACAGAGAGCGCGGGACGACTTGGAGCGAGCTGTCCATGGTCGACCTGGCACATGTCGTTGGGCGGCTTGGTACTGGAGCAGCTAGGGGAGAGGGAGAGAGAGCTAGGGCCGGGGTTTTAGCTTGGGGGACAAGGGGACCGAGTTAGGTCCAAATGGTGATAAGAATCACTGCACACTATAGTGTTTTGAATTTGGCAAGATTTTTGTCTGCCACCTGTTTGATGAAATGGCCGAAAGAGAAAAAGTTTTGAATTTTGGTTTCAAAATTTTTGAGTGATCTCCACTAGTGATAGGTAGTCTCTGGTTGCAAGGGTTTTGAAAGTGGAGCTCAAAAAGATGGGTTTTGAAATAGGGGTGATCTATGCATATGCATTAGATTCAATTTTAAACTGTTATTTAAAATAGTTGACAGCAGGTTTTTAGCAGATCAAAAGGTGGGCCTTGGTACCTCATTATGTGTACTAGCAAGGGGTGCAAAGATCAAGAATTGTTACTGTTAAGTTTTGAGTACTAGGAATAGCCAAAGTAGGCATGAGAGTTAAATTTGCCAAAATGACCATTCCTTCTTTTTAATTCTTTCTGATTTGATTTTCTTTAGAAAAACCTTGGGAATGATGTAGATGATGTTTAAATCACCTAGGAATCATTTTATAAACATTGGATCACACAACCATGGCCATTCAAAACAATTCCTATTTTAAATGCACACATAATATGAATGCTTCATTTTAAATTTGAAAAAGTTTTTGTTAACCCCAAATTGGATTAATTTGATCTTGATAAGCTTGGATTGTAGTTTTGGGATGTTGCAAACCTTCCCCCCTTAAAAAAAATCTCGTCCTGAGATTTACAAAGAAAACTAGGAACTAAAGAGATCTGGGAACTCTGTCCTAATGTAATCTTCTTGCTCCCAAGTAGCTTCCCCCTCGGTATGGTTGCTCCACTGAATCTTGAGAAACTTGATACTCCTGGTCCTGGTGGTTCTATAGGCTTCTTCTAAGATATGGATGGGTACTTCTCGATAGGTTAGGTCCTTGTTGATTTCCACAGCTCTGTGATCGATGTTCTTGAAAACTTCCGTCTTCTCAGGCACTTCCAGGCATTTGCGAAGTAACGAGATATGGACCACATTGTGGATGGCTGACATCTCTTCAGGCAGTTCCAGCTGATACGATACTTCTCCTTGATGGTTCAGAATCTTGAAAGGTCCGATATATCTAGGGGCTAACTTTCCCTTCAGACTAAAGCGTTGAGTTCCTTTCAAGGGTGAAACCTTGAGATATACAAAATCTCCGATATTGAAAGTCAGGTCTCTTCTTATTTTGTCAGCATAGCTCTTCTGTCTGGACTGGGCGGTCTTCAGGTGCTCACGGACTTTGTGAACTTTCTCTTCTGCTTCTCGGAGAATGTCGGGTCCAAAGATCTGACTCTCTCCTACTTGCGACCAATTCAAAGGTGTACGACACTTTCTTCCGTAAAGAAATTCAAATGGTGCCATTTGCAAACTAGCTTGATAACTATTGTTGTATGAGAATTCTGCGAAAGGCAGGTAGTCTTCCCATTTTTATCCATATTCCAACACACAAGCTCTAAGCATATCTTCTAGGATTTGGTTGACTCTCTCAGTCTGTCCATCTGTTTGCGGGTGATATGCGGTACTGAAGTTCAACTTGGTTCCTAATCCTTCCTGAACTTTCTGCCAAAATCTTGAGGTAAACTGGGTTCCTCGATCTGATTCGATGGTCTTGGGGTTTCCATGCAGACTAACAATCCTAGCAATGTATAGCTCTGCTAACTTTGCACTCTGGTAAGTTGTCTTGACAGGTATAAACTGGGCTACCTTGGACAGTCTATCAACTATAACCCAGATTGACTCATTTCCCCTACTAGAGGTAGGCAAACCGGTGATAAAGTCCATTTCGACGGAATCCCATTTCCATTCTGGAATCTACAAGGGTTGCAACAGTCCTACAGGTCTCTGATGTTCTGCCTTGACTCTTTGACAGATGTCACATTTGGCGATGTAGCTTCCGATCTCTCTCTTCATCTTGTACCACCAAAATTGTTCTTTCAAATCTTGATACATCTTTGTTCCTCCGGGGTGGATAGAATAAAGAGTATCATGAGCTTCCTTCATGATAACTTCCTTTATCTCCGAATCTGCTGGAACACAGATACGTCCTTTGTACCACAGTACTCCTTCTTCATCTTCAGTAAATCCAGGTACCATTCCTGTACCAATAAGACGTTTGATTCCATCGATACTTTCATTTCCCTTCTGGGCTTCCTTGATTTGGCAAATCAAAGTGGGTTGAAGTTCAATGCTAGCTAGGAATCCTTTGCTAACTAATTGAGTCCTGAACTTCTCCAACTCTTTATACCAACTAGGTTGCTTCTCTTTGATCATGGTGTTAAGCCTACACGGCAATCTGCTAAGAGCATCCGCTACCACATTGGCTTTGCCGGGGTGATAGTGAATGTCAAGGTCATAATCCTTGATTAACTCTATCCATCTCCTTTGCCTCATATTTAGCTCCTTCTGAGTGAAGATATACTTCAAGCTCTTATGATTGGAGTAAATCTCGCAGCAATTACCCATCAAATAATGACGCCATGTCTTCAATGCTAGAACTATAGCTGCTAGCTCAAGATCGTGGGTCGGATAGTTCTGCTCATGCTGCTTCAGTTGTCGTGATAGATACGCGATGACTTTGCCCTCTTGTATCAATACACATCCTAGACCAATATTAGATGCGTCACAATATACATCAAAGGGCTTCTTGATGTATGGCATGACCAAAATTGGGGATCATATCAATCTCTTCTTCAGCTCTTGGGAACTTGCTTCACATTTGTCTGTCCATTCAAACTTCTTGTCCTTCTTCAAAAATTGGGTCATTGGTTGGGCTATGCTCGAGAATCCTTCTACGAACTTGCGGTAATATCCTGCTAATCCGAGAAATGCACGGACTTGGGTTTGAGTGGTTGGGGCTTCCCATTCTTCGACATCTTTGATCTTGGCGGGATCAACAGAGACTCCTCCGGCGGACACAATATGTCCTAGGAATCCTACTTCCTTCAGCCAAAACCCACATTTGCTGAACTTGGCATATAACTGATGCTCTCTCAGGGTTTCTAGGATAACTCTCAAATGTTGCTCATGCTCTTCTTCTGACTTGGAGTAGATAAGAATGTCGTCGATAAACACAAATACAAACTTATCTAGGAAATCCATAAAGATCTTATTCATGAGATTCATGAAATAAGCAGGGGCATTGGTTAATCCAAAAGACATAACCGTATACTTGTATAAACCATAACAAGTAGTAAAGGCGGTCTTCGGAATATCCGTTGCACGAATCTTAAGGTGGTGATAACCAGTCCTAAGATCAATCTTTGAGAATACCTGAGCTCTAGTCAACTGATCAAATAGATCCTCTATCTTTGGCAAGGGGTACTTGTTCTTGATTGTGACATCATTCAGTTTTCGGTAATCTGTGCATAGACGGTTGCCTCCATCTTTCTTGTCGACGAATAACACTGGTGATCTCCATGGTGATGCACTTGGTCGAATCAAACCTTTGGCTAGCATAGCATCCAACTGCTTCTCCAGTTACACTAACTCAGATGGGTTCATGTTATAGGGTCTCTAGGCTATAGGTCTGGTTCTGGGGATTAGTTCGATAATGAACTCAATATCCCTATCCGGGGGCATACCTGGCAATTCATCTGGGAATACGTCAGGGTATTCACAGACTACTCTGACTTGGTCAATGGTGGGCAAGGCTACACTCTGGTTGCACTTGAATTAACGGGGTAAGGTTTCGGAGATATGCTCTACTGTGACTCTAGAACTACTGGTCATGGTGATGGCTTTCTTAGCACAGTCTATCAATCCTTTATGCCTTGACATCCAGTCCATACCTAGTACTACTTCCAATCCTTTGGTTCCAAGTACAATTAGGTTGGCATAAAAATCTATCCCATGTATTCTGATAGGTACAACTTTGCAAATTTTTCTAGCTTTGGTTGTTGAACCGGGAATTTGAACTATCATGACATGCTTCAGGTTGGTTGGACGAATCTTACTAGTGCATGCAAATTCTTCGGTGAAAAATGAATGCGATGCTCCCGAATCAAACAATACTCTTGCTAAAACTGAGTTGACAGAAAACATACCCAGCACTACATCTGGCGCTTCCTGGGCTTCTTCTGCATTCATGTGGAAGAGACGGCCATTACGGTTGTGAGGGTTCCCTGGAGCAAGTCTCCTTCCTGGCTAAACACGGCGCTGCTGCTGAGCTGGGGCATTCACATTGGCATTGGCCGTAGTCTTCTTGGGACACTCATTGGAGTAGTGACCCTTCACTCCACACTCAAAACAGGTCATCTGGGACTTGTCCTTGACTACGACAGGCACAGCATTGCTGCCAGTTCTGGGTGCAGTGTTACTATTGTTGTTGTTGTTCTTGGGAGGTGCACGGTTGAAATTGTTGGCATTACCGGAGTTGTGATTGTTTCCTCTGGACTTCCCATTGCCTCCGCTACGGTTGGGGTAGCTTGGGCGAGAATTTGGGGGTCGGTTGTTCCTTGGTGCATATCCTGGTGAAGGGTTGGGACGGTACTTCTGGTGACTGTTGGATCTAGACTGCTGCATCATACGACGCTTGCGATTGTCGTTTGCCTGGTTAATCTTCCCTTCCATCTGGATGGTAGAGTCGACTAGCTCTTCGAGATCATCGAAACGGATGTTGAGTAGGACAGTCTGCATCTCATCATGCAGTCCGTTCAAGAATCATTCGTTCTTCTTGGCCTCCGTGTTGATCTCATCAGGTGCATATCTAGCAAGTGACAGGAATCTGTCACGGTACTCCACCACAGTCATTCTTCCTTGCTTCAATTCGCGGAATTCATCTCTCACCCGGTTGACTAGACCCTGCGGCACATGGGTGCAGCTGAACTTGACTTTGAATGCTTCCCATGTCATCACTTGACCATGGTTCATATTGCGGATGCTATTCCACCAAGCTCTTGCATCTCCTGCCAGATAGTGGGTGGCGAAGAGAACTTTCTCATTTTCATCAACTCTGGCAACTTCCAAGTTGTTCTCCATGGTCTGTAACCAATCATCAACATCTAATGGGTTTTCAGATTGGTTGAAGATTGGAGGATTAGTGTTCTGAAAGTTTTTGAGTTTGGATCCCTGGTGATCCTGAGTTCCATGCCCTTGGTTGTTGAGAGCCATTTGGGCGATCTGTTGAAGTGTTGGTAAGTTGGCTTGGCGTTCTGCCCTGCTTGCTTCACGGTCTGCTATGAGATTCTGCAAGATCTGCAGCATTGGGTCTTGCGACGAGCTGCTCCCTCCTTGGTTTCCATGAGTCATCTGAAGATTGAGATATAGGGGTAAGAGGGAAATTCTAAGGTTCAGGTTTTTGGGGTTTCAAAGCTAACACTTTGAGTTACACTCGGGTTTTTCAACTAACTTCATTTTCATTCATGCAAGCAAGCACACGATACAACACACACCACAACAATCAAAGGGAAAACAGATGGTTTGAAGAACCATTCTGCAAGCTAAGATACAGTGAGATCGATACATCGCATGCTACGACAGTGCTCTAGTGCATCTACTCATCGTCGATGATGTCTGAGTCCTCATCGATAGTGTAGAAGTCCACGGCATCCCCTGCCAGAAAATCAGCATCGTTGCTGAGGTAAGAGTCCATGTTTCCTTGGATGTCTTCACCTTCACCTTCTTCTTCCTTTGCAGCAAGCTGAGCTTCCTGCTCCTTGACGGTCTTCTCGAGGTCGGCCACCTTCTTGCAAAGACGGGCGATGGTGCGATCCTTCTTGGCACGCTGGCGGTGAAGAGACTGACGGTCTTGGACAAGCAGTGCGAAAGTCTGGGCCTTCTGGTCGGCAATGGCACGGTTATGGTTGGCTAACTCTCTAGCATTGTACAGTTCCTGATGTCTGTCATGCCGCAAGAAGTCAAGGTTCTCCACTTGACGTCTCAACTCGGGGTGGCTCGGCATCTCCATTGGCATTCCCATGAAATCACGTCTTGCATAGTGGGCAAAACGGGTTCCTTGGGTCTTGTTGACGCTAAGAGCACATAGACGTGCGAGAGCTTCATGCATTGCCCTAGCTAATCCATCTAGCCAGTTGTTCTCTCTCACGGAGAACTGAATTCTTCCAGAAGTTGGCGCTTCAATGCTTCCTCTAAGATCTGCGGTGACTAGCCAATGTAGGTCTCCTCCTGGGGGTCCTGGAAGTTGAGCTCCAAGAAACTCCGGGTGCGGGCATCCCAGTAACTCTGACAGTGAATCCAGATCCCTCTCAAAGATCAGCTGACCTCCGTTTCCCAACTGGTAAAACTTGCTAAACTGAGTCTCCATCTACAATAATTAAGGATGAGGAAGTTAGTGAAGTGATCAAGTGTGTCAAATTTTAAGTAGTAGTGGAAGAATTTTGAGTAACATGAATTTTTGAGAAGGAAGAATTTCCAAGGGTAAGAAAGGAGATAGTTTTTCATAAATACTCACTTTGGTTTTGAAACTAAGTTTTTTTTTACGTCCATTCTAACTAGGGTCTCCTACGGTCAGGATGGCTCTGATACCAACTTGTCAACACCCGGATTTTTAATCCCAGAAGCCCGTTATGCATACCTCGCAATCCCAGGATTACCATTTTTGTGAGACATAACGGATTGGATATCACAGTACATCATCCATTACAAACCATACATAAGGTCTTACACAAATAAGGATCTCATGATCCAGTCTTAATACAACAAGCAGCGGATATAAAAGATAGCGCAGCGGAGGGGTCCATCTTCAGGGGCACAGGCAATGCTGACGAAGGCAGATAGTCCTAGTTATCATAGCCGTCCTGTTGGCCATCATCTTGATAGTCTCCTTCATAGTGTGGCCATGATAATAGCCAGGGACAAAAGCCATGAGTACTTTTTAAGTACTCGCAAACTACCACTAACAAGTATATAATTCTAAGTTAAAGTGCCAACTCTAATTTTAACTATCAAGTTAAGTTTGCAACCTAAGCTGAGTTCTGAAGCAAAGAAAGATAAGGTAAAACTCTAAAATCACTTAAGTTGGGGAAACTATTGTCATAAACACAACCCTGTTGTGGTCAAGTCAAGATTCATCATTCTTTTCAAAGTATATAGAAAACATCTGACAACGAAATAGTATGGCCATTCCAACTGTCCATAATCGCGGACGCGGCTATTCGAATTGTTTGACACTCTACAGAGGTGGTACAATTTCACCACAAGATTCAATACATCTGTGAGGGATAACCCCGAATCATCATACTTAGTATGCAGATAATCAAACATAACCTTTCTTTTACACACACTAGTATAAGCACCTCTCCTGTGAGCATGGCCTCCCAACCATGACCATCAGTCATCTTGGGCACTGCCTAGGTGGACATCATGAGAGGTAGCCTCAGCTCAGACCTCTGCCGTGAGGGAACTAATACTAATGCATATAAATTTCCAGCTAACCCTTACCCAATTCAGGTAATGTGGTTGTACGGTAAATTTGGAATGGTATCGCATCCGAATCAAACCATCAGTTTTATAAAAGGGTTAAGGCTCATGCCTCAATATTTTCATCATCATCAACCATTGGTGTTTCTCCACACATGTCAAAACATCTCAATAGAATGACTCATCATTCTAAGGTTTTCATAATTCATTTTCACCAAGTATTCCCATCTAAAGTGACTCAAGTTTTTGAGCTAATCTAAACTACTAAGTTAAGAGTGTTCACTAAGGTGGTAAGGATGGGTTCAATCTCATGCCATAGAATGACATCTAAAGGGTTCTAAATAGGTCTAGTTTTATACTTTTTATGCTACCTTATAAACAAGTAAAGAACTTTGTATAAACTAAGAGGGTAAAACTTGTAACTAAGACTTGGAGTACCAATACTCAAAAGGGTGTGAACCAGGCATGCCTAAGACATCTTAGCTAAACCATCTAGTCGATCCTAGCCTGTTAAACACTAAACTCGCAAGTGTTAACTTTCATTACTAATGGTGGGTTGCACTTAAATAGTGCTAGCTTGCTAATAGTAGCTTGCCTTGGTTGGTGCAGTGGTTGAAGTTTTCTTCTTCTTCTTCTTCTTGGTAGAACTCCTCCTCCTCCTCGAAAGCTTGGTCGTTACTAGCGTCTATAAATACATAGGGAGTGCACAATCACCAAACAATACTTAACTAAGCTAAGTGGCATTCTAAAACACACCTTTGATGATCTATTATCATGACATAAAACACAAGTTTAATTCAATAGTTCATTCTTTTTAGTTTAGAAAAGTAATTTCTACTCATTGAAATATTAACTAAAATTTAATATTCACCACCAAAATATGGGCTCATGTGGACACATGTCCTCACCACATATTCTAACATGTGGGAATGAGATTTAAAGGTTGGATCAATATTACTTTGGTTCAAGTTTATCATTTAATGATTTTAAGTGGCTAGAAATGCCTATATAGCATTATTTTGGTACTAGTCCAAAGTCACTACATGTAAACCTTAATATTATTACATGTTTAGATAGATATGATGAAATGTGATTTTTGAGAGTTGGAATCAACTCAAAAGCTAACTTGGTTGATTTTATAAAAATGTTGCAAGTTGCAAATGCTTCTGTATTCTTATTTTTATTAGGAGAGGTCTATAACTCTAATTGAATTAAATCCAACGGGGTTGGATAGATCATCATAATACCTTTCATACAATTAGTTTGAAATACTGGACAGAAACTAGATTCAAATAAAAAGAGATATCTAGATTTGAATGTGTGGGCTAGCGCGGGAAAAGAAATGGGCCGGCCCAGTGGCGCTCCGCGGCGCGGGGCTCAGGTGAGAGGGGGGTCCCCCTTGTCAGCGGCACTGAACACGTGAAACGGTACGCGCGCTGTGGGACGTAGGATTAGAAGCTAGATCTACGGCTGAGGGTCGTCGTCGACGACGAACAGGTCGCCGACGAGCTCGAACCCTAGCGGCTCGGTGGGAGTCTACTAGGGGCGTACCAGGGCTCCAGCGGGGTCGGCGAGGTGGGAAAACGACGTGAGGACGACGACGAGGCGAGGCGTGGTCACGACGGAGCTTGGGGCGGTCGCAATCAACGGCGCCCTTCTCCTCCAGAGGCGGCTCCTCCGGCTCCAATTCCGGCGAGCTGCTGCTCCACTTGCTCTGGATAGAGGTGGGGAGGTTCATACAGGTGAGGGGAGTGAATGAGTGTGGAGAAATGAGGCTGGGGTGGTCGCTTTATATAGGGTGGACGAGAGGGCAGAGCGGGCTCCGGTGAGGTCATCGGTGACGATGATGCGGAGCGCTATCGGCATGGGCAAGGGCGACGATGTGTTCTCCATCCCCCGGCGGTCCTCTGGGGCTTAAAGGCGCGGTAAGGCGAGGGTTCTACGGGTGGGGAGCAGGTGGTGCACTGAGCGCGGGCGGCGGTGTTCGACGCGGTTCCTCTGGGCTGCTGGTCGCGAGGCTGCGAATGAGGATGTCTGAGCGGTTGCTGGGCCAGCTGTGGTTGCTGCCACGCAAGGCTAGGGCTTGGCGAGGCCGGTGCTGCTCTGGCGGGCGCGTCGCTCCGGGGTGATCGGCATGGCGGACAGAGGCATTGGGGGCGAGCAACTGGGGCTAGTCCTCTGCTCGATTTTGGTCGGGGGCTGGTCGAGGCGGTGCGGTGTGATGGCGCCTGTCTGCCAGCGGGCGAAGGAGAGCGCGGGACGACTTGGAGCGAGTTGTCCATGGTCGACCTAGCGCATGGCGTCGGGCGGCTTGGTACTGGAGCAGCTAGGGGAGAGGGAGAGAGAGCTAGGACCGGGGTTTTAGCTGGGGGGACAAGGGGACCGAGTTAGGCCCAAATGGTGACAAGAATCACTGCACACTATAGTGTTTTGAATTTGGCCAGATTTATGTCTGCCACCTGTTTGATGAAATGGCCGAAAGAGAAAAAGTTTTGAATTTTGGTTTCAAAATTTTTGAGTGATCTCCACTAGTGATAGGTAGTCTCTGGTTGCAAGGGTTTTGAAAGTGGAGCTCAAAAAGATGGGTTTTGAAATAGGGGTGATCTATGCATATGCATTAGATTCAATTTTAAACTATTATTTAAAATAGTTAATAGAAGGTTTTTAGCAGATCAAAAGGTGGGCCTTGGTACCTCATTATGTGTACTAGTAAGGGGTGCAAAGATCACGAATTGTTTCTGTTAAGTTTTGAGTACTAGGAATAGCCAAAGTAGGCGTGAGAGTTAAATTTGCCAAAATGACCATTCCTTCTTTTTAATTCTTTCTGATTTGATTTCTTTAGAAAAACCTTGGGAATGATATAGATGATGCTTAAATCACCTAAGAATCATTTTACAAGATTGGATCACACAACCATGGCCATTCAAAACAATTCCTATTTTAAATGCACACATAATATGAATGCTTCATTTTAAATTTGAAAAAGTTTTTGTTAACCCCAAATTGGACTGATTTGATCTTGATAAGCTTGGATTGATGTTTTGGGATGTTACAACACTTAGTCACTTTCCCGTGCGCTCTGCTGTTTACGCTGTGTCCTTGCCGGGCAGCCGGGTTGCGGTCTGCAATTGGAATCAAAGGGAGCTGACAATACATTGCGCATGGTACTGAGGGCTTAGTAGCCAGATCATCTCAAACTAGTTGCAAGGCCGGGACGCCCAATCCGTTGCATCTCCTCCCCGTTTTTCACGTGGGATGCCTTGGCCTTTTGCTCTTGCTAGCCAGACTGCCGGGTTGCGGTCTGTAAGACGAAGAGTGGGCGTCTGACATCGTCGCACACAACTTAGCCGGTTTGTTGAATTAGCAGGTCGGGCCAGCCGGCGAGCGCCCGGGTACGGGTTGCCGCAGCCGGAAAAACTGAACCGGAAACAAATACACACAAATTTCTAGCAAGGAGCCCCCGAGTATCTCGCGGGGGTCCACATTTTCAATAATAGAGTTTGCGGGATACATACTGTCCGATGACTAGGTGTAAAATGGGCGGAGCAGGGCCGCATTCCAGGGGCGTTCTGTTTCCTCATCCAACTTGTCCATCTTGTTTTTGCGCGACTGTTGCGCGTCGACGAGGTAGTAGGAGTTGTTGTATAGGGCTCGGCTGATGATGAAGGGGCCCTCCCAAGGCGGCGACATCTTGTGCATGCCCTTCATGTCTTGCACCAGCCGAAGAACCAGATCGCCCTCGCGGAATGCGACGGGGCAGATCCGACTCGAATGGTAGTGGCATAGGCGCTGCTGGTATAGGGCCGATCTGGACAGTGCCAGCTCGCGGGCCTCCTCGAGGAGGTCCACGCCATCCTCCCGCGCCTCCTGGTTGGCTTTTTCATTGTAGAGGAGCTTGCACGGTGAGTCGAACTCAATGTCCACGGAGAGGACGACTTCCAAGATGTAGACGAGCAAGAACTGGGTGAAGCTGGTTGACCTATTCGGCATGGTGCGGAGGCTCCACAGCAGAGCCGAAAGTTCCTCAATCCAGCATCCGGGCGATTGCTCCAAGGGCTCGATGAGGCGCGGCTTGATGCCGGCTAGTACTAGGCCATTTGCCCTTTCGACTTACCCGTTGGGATGCGGGTGCACGAAGGAAGCGAGGTATAGCTGGATGCCCTTGTTGCTGTGGAATCGGGCAAAGGCCCCCTTGGCGAAGTTTGTGATGTTGTTCGTGATGATGCTGTTGGGGTAGCGGAACTAGTTGATGATGTGCGTGAAGAAGGTGACGACTGTCGCCCTATCCAGTTTCCGGATAGGCTTGGCCTCTATCCACTTCGTGAACTTCTCTACCGCCACCGGCAGGTGGGCCATGCCTACGTGTGCCCGCTTGAAGGGACCGACCATGTCGAGGCCCCAGACAGCAAAGGGCTAGGTGATCGGTATAGTTTTGAGCACCGCAGCCAGCATGTGCCTGAGCTGCCTAAAGTGCTAGCACCCGTTGCACGCGGGGACTAGCTGCTCAGCGTCCTCGAGGGCGGTGGGCCAATAGAAGCCATGGCGGATTGCCTTGGCGACTCTTGCCCTGGATGAGGTGTGATGTCCGCACTTGCCTTGGTCGATGTCCTTGAGAGCTGGTAGCCTGTGTCCACATCGACAGACCGCTAGAAGATGCCGGATACGCTGCGCTTGTACAGCTCCTTGTTGATGATGATGTACGTATGCGCGCCTCGCAGGATTTGCCTAGCCTCCACCTCGTCATCCAGAAGTTATCCATTGGCGATGTAGTTCATGAAGAATTGAGCCGAGGATGGTATCTCCCGGATAGTGAGGACGCTCTCGTTCTGTAGCTGAGGGATGTCGGGGGGTCGCCCAGATGAGGTACCCGGAACGGCAGCCCCCGAGCCGCTTGATGAGTTGGCAGCCCCCGGGTCTTCCGAGCCAGAGGGTACGGACTTGCCGGAGTTGGTGTGAGCCTTCTTCTTCGCCGGCTCTACCGGTTCTGCGTCTGTCGTATCATTAGCCAGAATGCTTCCCGCCCAGATAATGGAATCTGACTCGGGAGACGGGTTGATGGAGGGCTTGTGCAGATGCTCCAAGGAGACCCCTGGTGGGATCGCCTGCCTAGTGGATCCGATTTTGGAGAGCGAATCGGCTGCCTTATTGTTGACGTGAGGGACGTGATGGAACTCACATCCGTCAAAGCAGGCGCTGAGCTTCTATACGTGGAACCGATAGAGAGCCATTTTTGCATCACGAGCATCCCATTCTCCGGATACCTGTTGCACCACCAGATCCGTATCACCGAAGCAAAGGATGCTTTTAACGCTAATCTCCTTGGCTAGCCGGAGGCCGTGCACCAACGCCTCATACTCGGCGAAGTTGTTGGAGGCCTTGAAGTGGATCTGGAGAATGTACTCCAGCCGGTCTCCTTTGGGCGAGGTGAGGACGATGCCAGCTCCCAAGCCCCCGAGCATCTTCGAGCCGTCGAAGTGCATCCTCAAGTGGTCCGAGTCGGGAACCGGAGGGAGTATTGGGTTTCGGCCCACTCGACAAGGATGTCCGCTAGAGCCTGTGACTTGATCGTGAGCCAGGGCTCGTACCAGATGGAGTAGGCGGCAAGCTCGATGGACCATTTGGCGACTCGGCCAATGGCGTCCTTATTGCCGATGATTTTCGAAAGGGGTGCGGTGCACACGACCTTAATCGGATGCTCCTGGAAGTAGTGCTTGAGCTTCTTGCACGCCAGGTACACACCGTAGCACATCTTCTGGTAGTGGGGGAAGTTCTGCTTGGAGAGGGAGAGAACCTCGCTGAGGTAGTAGATGGGTCGCTGAACTAGATGAGCCTTGCCTTCCTCGGGGCGCTCCACCACCAAGACGATGCTGACGACCCGGCTGATGGCTGCTTTATAGAGCAACATCAACTCCTTGCTAGCCGGTGTGGATAGAAACGGTGTTGTGGATAGCATGAGCTTGAGGTCATGAAAGGAGGCGTCAGCTTGCGAGGTCCAGGAGAACTTGTCTGTCTACGTCATCAGCTGGTACAGCGGAAGTGCCTTCTCTCCAAGCCAGCTGATGAAACGGCTAAGGGAAGCCAGGCATCCGGTGAACTTCTGGACTCCAAGCAAGCTCCTGGGCGGCTGCATTCTCTCGATGGCCATGATCTTCTCCGGGTTCACCTTGATCCCTTGTTGTAAAACAAGGAAACCGAGTAGCTGGCCGGATGGGACGCCGAAGACGCACTTCTCCGGGTTCAGCTTCATCTAGTACCGATGGAGGTTGCCGAACGTTTCCCCCAAATCCTCGAGGAGGGTGTTCTTCTCCATTGTCTTGATGACGACATCGTCCATGTAGGCATGCATGTTTCGGCCGATCTGCAAATGTAAGCATTTCTGCATACAGCGCAGATAGGTCGCGCCTGCATTCTTCAGACCGAAAGGCATGCTTACATAGCAGAAAGCCTTGTATGGGGTGATAAAGGATGTCTTTATCTAGTCAGCCGGTTTAGCCATATCTGATTGTAACCAGAGTAATAATCCAAAAAGGACAACAAATCGCAGCCGACCATGGAATCAATAACTTGATCTATATGGGGCAGAGCGAAGGGGTCTTTCGGGCACGCCTTGTTCAGGTTGGTGTAGTCGATACACATGCGCCATGTCTTGTTCTTCTTCAACACCAGGACTGGGTTGGCCAGCCAGTCAGGGTGGTACACCTCCATAATGAACCTAGCTGCAAGGAGCCAGGTGATCTCGTCACCAATGATCTTTCTTTTCTCCTCTACGAACCGGCACAGAGGCTGCTTGACCGGCTTGGCATCCAGCCGCACATGAAGCGAGTGCTCGGTGAACTCCCTCGGCACACCTGGCATGTCCTTGGGTGACCATGGGAAGATGTCTCGGGTCTCACGAAGGAAGTCAACGAGCGCGTCTTCCTATTTGCTGTCCAAGTTGGCACCAATGGTGACGAACTTGGTTGGGTCGGAGGGGTTGAGCAGGATCTTGTTCGTCTCCCTGGCTGGCTGGAAAGCTGCATCCCCAGCCGGCTTCCTGGTAGCTGGCACTTCTTGCTGGGCCATGGCCACATTGCGCATGATCTCGCGCTTCTCTTTGGCTATGATGAGGGCCTCGGCCAGCTTGGAGCCGGCTGAGGCGCACTCCATTGACCGCCTGAAGCAGCCGTTGAAAGTGATCACGCTATTTGGCCCGGGCATCTTCGTCTTGAGATACGTGTAGTGGGGGACGGCCATGAACTTGGTGAGGGTGGGGCGCCCGAGGAGAGCATGGTAGGAGCTCGACAACTTCACCACCTCTAACCATACCGGCTCGTGCCAGAAGTTCTCCTCGGTCCCGAAGATGACGTCCAGCTGGATTTTACCTAGCGGAGCGCAAGCTGGCCCCGGCAATATGTCGTGGAACGTCGTGGTAGTCGGGCACAGGTCGCACTCGCGGATGCCAAGCTTCTCCAGCAATGACAGGTAAGGAAGGTTGAGGCTGCTACCCTTGTTGATGAAGACGCGTGAGAAATGGTAGGTGCGCTCGTTGGAGACGATGAGGGGGTCAAGCACCATGGCGTAGCCCTCGGGATTTGGAAGCTGATCCTCCAGGCTCTAGGTGATGGGGATCTCCGACCAGTTTAGGTACTGGGGGACTGGGGAGACAATGGCGTTGACCTCCTTAGAGCGCCGCCTGCGGCTGTGCTTATCATCCAGCTCTGTCTCAAAGATGTGGTAGGCAGCGTGCGGCTGGGGGTAGCCGTTTTTGTTGTTGCTGCCATTCTCGCCGTTGCCATCATTGCCGGCTCCCCTAGCTGATTGTGGGGGTCCACCAAGAGGGGGCGGGGGTAGACGTTGCTGGTTTCCTTGGTCCTTTAGCTGGCGGGTCTAGCTACAGTTACGGGTGGTGTGCATAGCCGGCTTGAAGGGGCCGCTATGCCACTTGCACGGGCCGTCAAACATTTGGTCGAAGGTGAGACGTGGCTTCTGCCTTCTTGCGTCGTTAGCCGGTGCGTCGGGTGCGCCCTCCACAGCATTAACCTACCGCGCATGGTAGTTAGGCTTCTGTTGTCTGGCTTGGCGGTCCCCATGGAACCGGTTCACGTTGTCGTGGCGCCTGGAGGATCTGGCTTATCCAACCAGGTTGCTCGGACTGTCACGAGCTAGCTCTGAAGGAGTCGAACGCCCGTCAGAACTCACTCGGAGGGGTTTCTTCATCGTGGCATCTGCCATGGCGTACTGGTCCGCAACCGTCATGAGCTCCGCCATGGTTTTTGGCTCGTCACACAGTAGCCGGTGGCCAAGCATGGTGCCTTCTCGGCACCCCTCGATGAAGAACCCGGTCGCCTAGCTCTCCAGGTTGCCCTCGCAGGTGTTGCGCAGCTCCATCCACCTGGTGTGGTACTCGCGGTCTGACTCACGGTCACCCTGGACGTACAAGGCCGGGTCGCGCGGGCCGCCCGGACGCTTGTACATGTCATTGAAGTTGCGGACAAACACCTTCTCAAAATCTGGCCAGGCGTTGATGCTTTTGGGCGCGAGGCTGTTGAGCCATGTCATCGCTGACCCGGTTATCATCAGGGGGACGTAGCACACAACTGTGCGCTTGTTCCCATGGGTTATGCCGACTACCGTGGCATAGTCAGTCAGCCAATCTTCTGGCTTCATACTGCTGTCGTACTTGGGGGTATCCTGGGGTAGGGTAAACTTATCCGGGAACGGCTCATTCCGGATGCAGGGTCCGAAACAAACCAGCCTGGTGGAGTCTTCCTCTTCCGTGACACGCGCTTGAGTGAGGAGCTCGATGCTGTCGCGAGCATCCGGATGATCCGGGTTGGGCGCTCCTACCCGGCCCGAGAGACAGAAACCAGCAGGTCTTGGCGCTCCGGTTGGTGGAGGGGGAGGCGGTGGGTTGTTGTTCATCACTTGCTCCTAGCACGTTTGGCCCTTGTTGCCGGAGTTGCGGTGCTTCCTGCGGGTCTTAGCTGGAGGAGAGGACAACTGTTGGGTCTCGCGAGGTGCGCCCTTGCAATTGTCGGGCGGCTTGCTTCCCCTAGAGCAGTTGGGGTCCTCATGCATCTGTCAGCTGGCATCAGCTTGCTCATCCGCGATACGGAGAAGCTCCTGCACCCGGGCGTGCTGCCGGTATCGCTCCTCGCCCTCCAAGTTGGGCAGTTCATCTACCGCGGCTCGCACCACACGCAGGTTCTTGATGGGCATGTTGTAGGTAGGCTGGATGAGAACGGGTGGCAGATCCGGCTCGTCGTCCCTCTCGATCCTTCCGCCTAGTTCGCCGCCCCGGTGCCGCACTTGCCCGCGGCGGCTCGGCTCCGCAGTAGCCGGAGTGTGGTCGTGCGCGCGGTCGTACTCGCGCCGGGTGATGTCAATATGCTTCTTGGTCACAGCCAGCTCAATGTCCTCCTATAGGAGAAGCTGCCTCTCCATGGTAAAGTTGGCCTCCGCCTCCTCAGGGTTGTCCCCGAGGTTAACCGGTGTGAGGAGCCGGTCGATGGCCTCTTCCACCGGGTTCCTAGGCTGCGGCGGAGCAGAAGTTCCGACCTCGTCCGCGCCCCGATCCCGAGGCTAGTCGGGCTGAGAGCTGGAACCGGCCATCATCACCTCAATGTCGCGAGGAGCGATGGAGCTGCTGCTGCCAAGGTGTAGCGTCTCCGTGACAGAAACGATCTCCCTAGGGAAACGTTCCGGCACGGTGGCGACATAGACGGGGAGGTCGCCGAAGAGCAGAATAGAGCCGTTTGTCGGGAACGTGGAACCGGCGAAACACGAAGCGTTGTCGATGACACAGTCGAACTTGCTGAGCGTAAGCACTAGGCCAGAGGCCACGTGCTCACCGGCTGAAGTGCGGGGTCCAATGTGGAACGTGACTCCGGTCGAAGCCATCTTGCCTCATGGTGGGTGCCAACTGTCGTTGTATTGGGAACGACAGTACCTAAACAGGTTAGATAGAGTGTGGGGACTAGTAGGTAAGCTCTCGACGACATCCACAGGCGGGATTGGATACGAGCAAGTGTATCGAGACACAAGAAGTACCCAGGTTCGAAGCCCTCGTGGTGAGGTAAAGCTCCTACTCCTGCTGATCTGATAATGAGTAGTATACGGGCTACAATCGCTCCTGGAGCTGTATATTCTATCTACCTCCTTAAATGCACTAAGACCAACCCTTGCTACGAGAGTCTTGCCTCTCCTTATATAGGCAGAGAGGCAACGGTCTCACTGGCCAGTCCGGCTGGCGGGTACCATAGGTGGGCCCCAGTCGGCTGGTCATCTACATTATCCGGTACACTTACATCCCATCGAGGTACACGTGGTAGGGTCGTTGTGGGTATAGTGGATGCCGTGTGATCCTATCGTCAGTATCTGACCACTGTGCCCGTGTCACCTAGCAAAGTCTTCGGTATGGCCGTGTAGTTGCGGGTCTTGTCATCGTACCAGGGTGTACCGCGCACTATGCAGCACATCGATCTGTCCTCCTGATTGTGTCCAGCTACGCTGATGTAGCCGGCCCCCTGTCTTGTTGCTCCTCTTGGTTCCGGCTACCGTAAAGTAGCCGGCATGACTTGCTCGTGTCCGGCTGCGCTCAGCCAGCCGGACGCGAACCGACTGTCGTAGTTCTTGTTCAGTTGGGGTATCCAGAGGTCATCCCCCGGCATTGACCATATGTTTAGTGATTATTGTTGTAGCATGACTTGTTTCAAACAATTGAGATTGCTTAATGTGCCTTGAAAGAATCATGCGTTGTTTTAGCATACAAAGCATAATATTGTGGTATTCTCCTTTGATGCTTTATTTGGGTTGACTTGGCGCATGCTCACACCATGTTAAGACTATACCATTCACCATATCCTCTATGATCATTTAGTTTTCCACTTGTAATATCACTTTACGCTTTAATTAATAAATTTTTGTCGCTTTGCATGATTATGGCCATTATTGCTCTCTTAGTTGGTCGCTCCTAGTCTTTTGCTAGCCTCCACATGTACCAAGTATGAGTTCCACTCATGCATCCAACTCCAAATAAAACCAAGTTATTCCAAAGAGTCCACCATACCTACCTATTAGCATTATTGGAATTCCAAGTATATTCATGTTTTTTTCTACCTTCCGAATTAAATTTGTTATGTGAAAATTAGTGATTAAAGCTCTCACAAACTTGATAGCACACTTTACTTTCTTGGACTAAATAAACTTGAACCATTGTGCCCATCTATGTTGTGTGTATGCTTGCGCTTTATAAGTTGTGAATTAGCAAAACCATGTTACCATGGGGAATGCTTTCAGCATTGCATATTATTTAGTTGATATCATGTTCTTTTGCTTATGGATCCCGGTAGTGTGAAATAAAAGGGGAGCTTGTAAGCTCATGGAGTTTGTATATGTGTTTTCTCATGGAGTTTGCTAGCCTAATCCATGCCTAATAATGGTGGAAACTTGCAGCATAACCATAGTGAGCAATCTGTGAAGCATCCTCAATAAAAAAACCTATGCAAATAACAAATAAAAAGATCACTGAGATGCTCATTGTCTATTGCCTTATCATTTTGATATGGGAAAGCTTTTGTATCATCGGGCAAGGGGTACCCCGTTGGCGGTTCTCTATGATACAAATGTACTTACAATGACAAAAACTTACATGTGACTAAAGTTGAGTAGCATGAGGTTCGGTACTCGTAAGTAAGGGGCATGAGATTTTCAACTTATAACTTGTCAGGCATATCCTCATGTTTGTTCAATTTAACCTTAATCACCTAAAGATGCATATGATAGGGGCAGTGAGAGCTGAAAGCTAATAAGTACCATAATTTTTGGAAGCTCTTTATGAAACTTGAATTCCTACTTCCTTCTATGAAGGGCTTTCTTTTACTTTTATGTTGAGTCTCCATCTTCTATCTTTATGCACCTATTGAGAGAGCATAGTGGTCATTCTTAGTTTAATGTGCATTGTCCCAAAACTTGTTGATTGATTCATAACTTTGATATTGCTTGTTCTTAAACTATTTGTATCTAGTCACCCTTATGAACTTTGAAGGTGTCCTATGCATTTATGTTTTGCTACACCATGAGGGACAAGCTGAATACCATTCTCATTATGTTTTCTATATGTGAAACAAATAAATGTCTTTCAATGCATTGTTATTCATGATCTTTTGTTTGTACCTTTTCATGCTACAGCATAGTTGCTAATCCTGATTGTTAGAACTATATCTTTCATGCTATGTTAAAGTACTATGATCCCAGCTATCAATGTTTTACAAATACCTTGATCAAGATTCGGATGGCGCATGTCACCTCAAAAATTATTATTTTTATCACTTACCTACTTGAGGACGAGCAGGAGTTAAGCTTGGGGATGTTGATATGTCGTAAACATATCTATAATTTTTGATGTTCCATGCTTGTGCAGTATCTACTTTCTTATGTTTAGTCCATACTTTGAGGTATTTTTATACATTTTCTAGAACTAAGCTATTGACAAGATACCATAGTGCCAGTTACATGTTTTCTACTATTTTTGGTTTCAGAAAAGCTGGAAAAGAAATATTCTCGGAATTGGACCAGACAAAAGCCAAAGTCAATATTTTACCAGAAGACTCATGGAGCCAGAAGACGAGACGGAGAGGGGCCACGAGGTGGCCACACCACCTGGTGGCACGGGCCAGCCCAGGCCACGCCAGGGGGTGGTGTGGGCCCCTCAGGCCTCCACCGACCTTGCCACTTCTCCTATATATTCCTCCCAAAACGAAAACCCTAGATACCAGATTAGAATTACATGAAAAGTTCCGTAGCACCGCTGCCACCGAAGAGGAGATTCGGGGGACAGAAGTCTCTGTTCCGACACCCTGCCAAGACGGGGAAGTGCCCTCGGAGCCATCTCCATCGACTCCACCGCCATCTCCATCGCCGTTGCTGACTCTCATGATGAGGAGGGAGTAGTTCTCTCTCGAGGCTAAGGGTTCTACCAGTAGATATGTGTTCATCTCTCTCTCTCTATGCATGATCTCATTGAGATCATGAGCTTTGTAATCTATAGATCTATTCTTCTACTCAAGTGATGAATCTCTGCTTATCCCCACGTGTGTGAAGTTGATAGTATGCACACAGTGTGGCACTTTGGCTAAGATTACATAAATACTTGTCATGAGTATAATTTGAGTTGGATGTCTCTATGAGATTGTGGTGTTTGTTGGAACCATCTAGCGCTCAAGGTGACAGTGAGGGGTTATCTAGATGGGGAATGCGAACTTTAAGGTGTGCTGTTATAGCCCTACATCGTCCAACCCGAGAGTAGTTCAGGGTAGCATCATGAAGAAAAGATATTTATATGGGAGTGTCCACTAGTGAAAGTATGATCCCGAGGCCTTGTTTCTAAGCATTGAAACACCATTTACAATCAGTTATGTTACATGTTTGCTTGTTGCCTCTCTTATTTCAGATTGCAATTACCACTTATAATCATCCATATTACTTGTATTTCACTATATCTTCGCCGAACTAGTTCACCTATACACCTGACAAGTGTATTGGGTGTGTTGGGGACACAAGAGACTTCGTGTATCTTGATTGGAGGGTTGCTTGAGAGGGATACCTTTGACCACTTTGTCCCTGAGTTCGATAAACCTTGGGTGATCCACTTAAGGGAAACTTGTTGTTGTTCTACAAACCTCTGCACTTGGAGGCCCAACACTGTCTACAAGAATAGAAGTGTGCGTAGACATCAGGTTTCCATCAAGTTCATCTTATGCAGTGTATCCAGGTACATGATGTTGATGCTGCTTCCACTGTCCAAGAGGCACTTGGTGAACTTTGTGCCGTCAATTAAAGGGTTGATGACCATGGCATACTGGTTCTCTGTTGGGATAAGGTCTGGGTGATCCTTCCTATCCCAAGTAATTGGAATCTCCGACCACCTGACGTAATGGGGAACCGGGGGGGGGGGGGGTAGCCATCAGTATCCTCACAGAGATTTTTTGGGGCTGGACGGTGGGAGTGCCAAGGATGGTGTCGTAGACTGGAGCCTTCTTTTCAAAGGGATTTTTCCCTTTACCCTCTCCCTTGTCAGAAGATTTGGGTTCCATGTCCTCATCCATATCACTTGATTCCTTGGACTCTTCCTCCTTCTTCTTCCCTTTGCCCTTTTCGCGTTGTCTGTTCTTCCGACTTTCCTTGTAGCCAGACTCAGGGTCTTCCTTGAGGTCGTTCAAAAACTTGCATTGGCGTTTGGTGTCGGTGGCTTTGCCGTTTGCGTCAAGGTGGACGAAACATGGCATATCATGGTACTCTTCATACGTTTGGGGAACGCGGGGCGCTGACGGTGTAGAATCACTCCTCTGCTGGCCATTTCTAGCCCCCCGCCCATGTCCACATTATCTGCCCCCGCCTCTGCCAGTGAACATTGCGGCGACCATGTCGACTGCTTGCTTTTCTTCAGGTGCATTCTTCTGCTTGTTATTGTTGTTCTTTCTGGCCTGGGTAGGGATTGCTATTGCCGGCAACGATCTACGTGCTTCATCGCCAACGGTGGCGAACTCACTAGCCATGGATATCATTGTGTTGAGGTTGAGCTCATTGTTGTTTTGCTTGCACTTCAACTTATGTCGAAGCAAAGTTCCCTTTTCCAGACCGTCGATGAAGGCAGCCATAGCGGTTTGCTCATGCACCCCTGTGCAGGAATTTTTCATATAAAGCCAGGAAGAGAGGTAGGCAGGAGAGGTTTCATCCTTTTCTTACACACACCACTGTAGGTCTCCGATGGTGCAGGGACATTTGTGCGTACCCTCGAAAGTTTTTTGGTGAATGCTTCATCCATGTCCAACCAATTGCATATCGATTTCTCCGGCAAGTCATTGATCCATTGCCGGGCGGTGCCGGTCAGCATGAGTGGGAGGTACTTGACAGTGAGATTTGGGTTTCCCCCTGCAATGTGAATCGCTTTGCAGTAATCATGCAACCACGTTGCTGGTGTTGCGGTGCCATCATAGGGCTTGATGGTCTTGTCTATTTGGAGACCCTTGGGGTAAGTTGCTTCTTGGATCTTGTCCAGTCGTGAGCATGCGTCATATGGCTCTATTTGCTTCCCTTTTCCGTCATGGGGAGGGGAGTTGTGGCGCGATCTATGAGATCCACCAAGTCCTCCGCCATGATGGCTGCTAGGTGGCAACGGTGGCGGTGGAGGCGTTGGGTTAGGCTTCTTGTTGTTTCCCTCCTGATACTCCTCACGCCTATCATGGTTGCTTGTCGGACGTGGTAGCTCCTTGTGGGGTCTGCTCCTATGTCCTTCAACGCCGTTGCGCTCTACGGCATGTCTGGGTTGCTCGCCCTGGTCACGTATAATGATGCCGGCCTGGGGATGCCTAGGTGGTGGCATGCTTTACGGTGGAGCGGCTGTGGTTCCTCGTGACGCCGGGATGGTGGTGGAGGTGGTGAGTGGCGAGGACGAGCCTTTTCTCCATGATCGGAGGATATTGGTATGGGTCAGCCCTATTGCATGCCTCCCTCCGTCTTCGCTCTGTGGAGCAAGTATGGGATCCCTCGTCACGGGGAGATTTTGGCCTTCTACGGTTGTTTAGTGTTGACAGGCAAAGCTCCGGGTTGGACTCAAGCCACTGTGAGGTAGCCTTTTGTTGGGTTCGCAACATAGAAAGCAAAAAACTTCCTATGGTGGGAACTATACGCCAAGATCTATCTACTAGATACAAGCAACGGGTGGATATACATCCATAGAGGACTTACCCTCGAAGACAACAAAGCTTTGTTAACGAGTTGGAACTCGTGGATGATGTAGGCGTACACTTGCCGATCTCAAGATCGTGATGAAGTCCAGCAGGTCCAGCTCTAGCATGTCCTTCAGATCCAGCTCCAGCAAGTCCAGCACCACCAAGTCCAGCACCGCAAAGCAGCGGTGCGTCTGTGATTGCACACACGTCCGGTACCCCGAGAACCTTCGTCCCTCGCTCCAGCAAAGCAGCGGAAGGAGCAACTCCTTTCTAGATAAAGCCACCGAGAACATGTATCTCGCTAATCCGAGACCATGGGAAAATAATACTAGAGGGGGAGAGAGATCCTTCACGAGGAGGGGTGTGTATGAAGGTGTGAGCGGGGGGCCTTTTATAGGAGGAGGGGAGGGTACCCCTCCCCATGTCAGGCGCCCCAAGGGGTGACCCCTCACCTTCTCATTCATGTGGTGGTAACTCCCTCCACATAAATTTGCCCCTTCACATTCTCTTTTAAAGTCTCCACTTTAAATGCATTAAATTTCTCCAAATTTAATGCTCTCTCATTTAATAAAACTCTTTTATTAATTTTATTCAGAATTTTGTTAATTACTTTAATTAACAAACATTCACATAAAACCCCCTGCAACACTTCAATATTCATGCAGATCCAATTTCAACGACTTCACCTGAAACAGTTTTGGTGTCTACTGAAATAATTCCAGCGCTTTCTTAAATCTTTATCTAAAACATATTTGCTCCAAATGGTGTCAATATCCCTTAAGTGTGTCACCCGACGATGCGCGAATAATGTAGACATGATCGAGACCCCTCTCAGATCAATAATCAAAAGTGGGACCTGGAGATCCATACTGACTCCTACACATTCAACGATGACTTCTGTGATCGTGAGAACCTTTAACACTAGTAACTAAATCCCCTTGTCTCGCAATATATTACATGTCCGATATTCGATCATTGGTATGTCCATACCTAGTTTGATCTCGTTGCTGACATGCACTCTTTTCTCGTTCCCATGATATAACATTCTAGTGATCACATCACTTGCTTGCAAGCTATCTTAATGGGATATCACCGAGAGGGCCCAGAGTATATCTATCCATCATCAGGATGGACAAATCCCACTCTTGATCCATGAGCCTCAACATAACACCTTCGTAGTACTGAACCCACCTTTATAGTACAAATCCCACTCTTGATCCATGTTATGGTGTGACGTTTGATGTTATCAAGATACTCTTCCGGTGTTAGCAATTAACATGATCTCATGGTCTAAGGACAAAGATTACTTCGTATGATGTTGTAGCAATATAAACATAATGACTTTGATCGTAATGCTATACTTAGGATGAATGTTCATCACATCATTCCACCAATGTTGTGACCTCGTTATTAACAACATCCAATGTCCATGATCAGGAAACCTTGATCATCTTGTTAATCAACAAGCTAGTTTATATGAGAGGTAGTACTAGGAACTTTGTATTTTGTTTATTAAACACACACGTATTAACGTTTCCAATTAATACAATTATAGCATGCAAAATAAACATTTATCATAAACATGGAATAAGATAATAACCACTTTATTATTGCCTCTCGGGCATATTCCCTTCAGTCTCCCACTTGCACTAGAGTCAATAATCTAGTTTGTAAACTTGTATATACAACACCTAGGTGTTGAATATACGCATTTGCTAGTGGTTTACATAATCTCCAGATCTGGCACTTTCAGGTCCGTGTGTATTTGCATGTCTTTGCGTCTCTACGCATCACTCATTCACAAATGAGATGGCATTGTATAAATTTGGTCCTTTGGTGAGACCTTTAGTTCGTCCGGGTTAAAATATGTTGATATTATTGTCATACAATATATCTTCATAGTATTAGCCCACTTTGAACCAAACCTAGTTTGATAACAAACTACTTAACACAAATGCCCTCCTATGCTGCTACTATAGCAGTCATATACTTAGCCTTTTGTGTTAGTATCCGTCACAATGTCTCAACTTTGGAACTCATCCAAATCCATCAGGGAACATCCTTTCCATTACATTGTGCCACCCATAGTCTCAATTGAGATAAATTTAATTTGTATCTTATGACAAAGCTAGTATCAATGTAACACTTTATAATGAACTACCTTTAACTATTTGTCACTTATACATGATATATTCTTAGTTATTTCAAAGCTCATAAGAATATCTTTACTATTGTCCAATAATCATCTTATGAATCATTCTAGTATGTGCTCATAACATTTAGAGCATAGGACATTCTATATATACATATCACGGTATAATCGATCAATATTTTCATGTGATTTAATCACCAAGTGTTGAAACACTTGAATCTTGATACAATCCTTTCCATGCAGCAAGAACCTTTCTTGTTGTTTCCATATTGAACCGTTTCAATATCTCATATATGTATGTCTGGCACAACCATATTAACGCCTCAATCTATCCATATAGACATTGATGCCAAATATTCCGGTTTTGTCCAAGTCTTTCATCGAAATCCTATTTTAATGAAATTCTTAACTTGTGTCAATAAAAGATACATCATTTCCAATCAACAATATGTAATCTGCATAATGTATTGGAAATATGTCCCAGTGCTCCCACTTAATTTCTTGCAAATGCAAGCATCTTCATCATCTCCAATGAATTTAAACTCTTTTAACAGTTTCATCATGGTGAAGATTCCAACTCCGCTATGCTAACTTGAACTATTGAAGTTTGCATGCCCTTTTAGCACCCTTTGAATTAACAAAACCCTTCGGACCGTTTCATGTACATGTCCTAGGTAACCATTCTATTAGAAGAACCTCGTTTTGTTTATTCAACTACCATATACCTAATTATTTGTAGTGGTTGCTAAATTAATCCGTCAAGACCAAATATCGCTATGAAAGATCAAATCTTGTCATAGTCAACTCCTTGAACATTGTTATAAACTTGTTTCCGACATGTCGACTAGTTCATAGATGTTAAACATCCATGTCTATTTCTTTATAGATCCAAACACGACCGATAGGCTTCACGCCTTTCCGGAGGGTCTTCCAAGTTCAGAAACTTGATTTCTGGTGTATGGATTCTATCACGGATCCTATGACTTTTAGTCATTTTATGGAGTCAGGGCCCATCATCGCTTCTTTGCATGTAGTCAGTTCATCATTGTCAAAACAATAACGACTTTCTTATCAAATCACACTATTTGATTCTTACCGACCCACATGGTTCAATAGGAACTCTAATCTCCGAGATCACAACCTTGGTAATCACGGGAGACATGAGTATTATGGCCGCCACCAGGACACTTTCTGGTGCTGCGCTACTTAGCACATATAGCTAAGGTTCAACAACCTTATCAAAGTTCTATTGTCCTCCCACTTAACTTTTCACGAAAAATTCCTTCTCAAGAAACTTGACGTTCCAAGTAACAAACTCTTTTGTCCTCGGTTTTATGGAGAAATTCCCAACAAATTCTTTGGGATAACCTACAAAGACGTGCTTATCCAACTTTGGTTGTGAACATTTTACTTATGCATAGCATACCAAAATTTAAGAAAAGACAATTCGGGTTTTATCCCAAACCATAACTTATATGGTGTCATTTCAACGGATCACGGTGGTGCTCTTTTTAGTGTAAAAGCGGTAGTCTCTAAAGCTTCAATCCTTAAAACATAATGGCAGTTTTATAAATGACACCCTTGATCTTACCATGTCAAACATGGTTTGATTTCATCTCTCGAATATGCCATACTCCTATGGTTTACTAGAAAACACAAATCATGGAACAATTCCTCAAATCTTAAGTGTTTTGCTAAACATGTAACTCAAATATCTTCCTTTATGCTCAAATCATAAACTCTCTTATTTTCTTGTTACAACGATTTTTCACTTCATCTTGAAAGTCTTTGAACAATTTTCAAATGTTTCATACTTCTTCCTTATTAAGTAAATATATAAATATATTTTCTCAAATTTCTGGAGAAAGCATATAAAGAAAATAGATCCATTGCATATGGCTACATATAATGGACTATATACATCAATATGTATAATATCCAATAAGTTAGTCATCCGTTCCTCTTTGGCCTATGGACGGAGTTTCAATTATCTCGAAGAAAGTCTCACATGCGTCAATTGATCAAAATCAAAGACTCCAAAATCCATCAACATGAAGTTTCTTCACGTTTTATTTCCAATAGAATTTAAACAGTGATGTCACTTCATAAGTGGTCTTTTAATCATTTGTCTTGCAAAATTTTAGCAATAATGTTTATGGATGTGATTTCTCCAACTAGACTTGTAAAAGTTCATCCATCCTTTATGGAATACGGTAATTATTTGAAAAACCATTGTTCTCGTAATACCGGAACAAAATAACAATTATTAAAACAAATCTTGAAGGCTAGGTTTGACGACAAAGAAAAACACAATAACACTTTATTTGTTTTTGATGAACATCATCACTTATTCTCTTGCTAGTTACTTAGGCCATTGCAGTTCATGAATTGCGTTATCCTGTATGACACTTCATACCAACCAATTCGGTATCCAATACCGGTATCCAATACCTCAGAATCACATTGTTTAACAAGCAAGTAATACTGCCATAACATGTATATCTTCTATATACCTAAGTTGGACATCTCCAACCTTTTCTTTTCTGCCAAATATTTTACAGATTCTCTTTCCACAATTCCTTTTCTTTTAAAAGAATCTATCAACATCAATAGTGGTTTCATTCACATGACACATAGTACAAAGTGTATATAGTCAAATACTAATACCTTTGAACTTGCACTTTGAAGTGGATCACCATCATCAAATGTTTGGTGTTCTTTCAAAAATCCGTTCTTTAGTAATCTATTAGTGTAGTAAACATTTTACTTACATATTCTATTCATCCTTATCATGACAACTTTCATGATCAGCTACTATAGCCTGTAAGGAAGAATCGCGAGTATAATGTTAGTTCCCAAAACCTTTTTGGGAGATCCGGATGCTTAGCATCTCCATCCTTCACAAATTCTCATACAATATGAGCACATGTATTTTGCTAAATTATACTCTATCATAATGCAACCAAAAACATTGTTTTAGATATCACAATATCTTTCACACATGATGGTTTCTGAAACAATTTTCAGCTCCTATATAATCTTGATATTAAAACAACTTTTGAATATCAATAATCATGGAGGCAAACATGATACTTTAGATACTAACATTGGAATTCTTACTCTTGATTTAATACTACTTATTAAACTTCATGGAGTAAATAGAGTTTGTTGAAATTTTGCAATAAGACTTATAAACTTTAAATTGACATTCAAAACAATCTGATACCAGTTCGTAAAGTAAATATCCAGAATTCTATAGTTCTATTATCTCAATTAAAACTAAGCATAAGGTAGTGAACAGACGCCAATGACTACAACAAATTATGAAAATTCAAAAATTCACTTCGATTTAGTTTATGACAAATTGAGTTCGACTAATCCAAATAAGAAATGAACTCCCACTCAAAACGACATCCCTCGTGCCCTTTTGGTGATTACATGAACCAAATCCACTACACCAAGTCCGATCATCACGTGAGTCGGTGTAGCTTCAAAGGCAAGCATCAATATGGCCGTCATATCAACTATATGACTCATGCTTAACCTTTCGGTCCGTGTTCCGAGGCCATGTCTATACATGCTAGGCTCGCCAAGTAAGAACCTTAGTACTCGCGTGTGTCAAACTGTCTTACACCCATTGTATGAAAGCGTAGAGTCGAGTACACCCGATCATCACGTGATGTCTCGAAACACAATCCATAGAACGGTGCATACTTAAGGAAGAACACATTTTTATCTTGATATCTAAATGAGGGATCATCTTAAAATGTTACTAAAACGCCAAACTAGCAATATAAGATGCAAACATCTAATGTGTAAAGTGAGATGATATGGTCCATGCATTTGATCACTATCATATGCATCATGGTATGATCTCTATAGTTCCTTTGTGTGTAAGGCCAAGGTCTATGGAACTTACACGTTAGGTGTGTTGTAAGAGTATCAACTATACATCAACTTACAACATTACCATATCATGACACTAGCCCAACAATGATCTAAACTAGACGCCTCTAATTTATCAATTGCAAATTTTTACGTGGCTTAGGGCTTTCGAAGATATAACCGGTCTTACCTACGAATATGGAACCACAACGAGGATAACCAAGTTATTAGCAACTCGTTGTAAATCAGATATTGACTATAGTAGGAGAGACAGACACCCGCAAGCCACTTATGCAAAACTAGTTGCATGTTAGTCATGGAACCGATCTCATGTACGATGACATGTAAGGTTGGTCCGGGCCGCTTCATCCCACTATGCCACCAATATCCAAAATACATGAAAGAAGCAATAACATGATCATCAGTGCCCACATATAAACATATGTGTACTACCCGCGCAAAGCACCTACGCATAGATCAGGCTTTGTTACCACTATTGGGTTCGCAGCATAGAAAACCAAAAAACTCCTATGGTGGGAACTATACGCCAAGATCTATCTACTAGATACAAGCAACGGGTGTATATACATCCATAGAGAACTTACCCTCGAAGACAACAAAGCTTTGTTAACAAGTTGGAACTCGTGGATGATGTAGTCGTACACTTGCCGATCTCAAGATCATGATGAAGTCCAGCAGGTCCAGCTCCAGCATATCCTTCGGATCCAGCTCCAGCACGTCCAGCACCACCAAGTCCAGCACCGCAAAGCAGCAGTGCATCCGTGATTGCACACACGTCCGGTAACCCGACAACCTCCGTCCCTCGCTCTAGCTAAGCAGCAAGTCCTTTCTAGATAAAGCCACCGGGAACATGTATCTCGCTAATCCGAGACCATGGGGGAATAATACTAGAGGGGGAGAGAGATCCTTCATGAGGATGTGTGTGTATGAAGGTGTAAGAGTGGGGCCTTTTATAGGAGGAGGGGAGGGTACCCGACGGTGCGCGAATAATGTAGACATGATCGAGACCCCTCTCAGATCAATAATCAAAAGTGGGACCTGGAGATCCATACTGACTCCTACACATTCAACGATGACTTCTGTGATCGTGAGAACCTTTAACACTAGTAACTAAATCCCTTTGTCTCGCAATATATTACATGTCCGATATTCGATCATTGGTATGTCCATACCTAGTTTGATCTCGTTGCTGACATGCACTCTTTTCTCATTCCCATGATATAACATTCTAGTGATCACATCACTTGCTTGCAAGCTATCTTAATGGGATATCACCGAGAGGGCCCAGAGTATATCTATCCATCATCAGGATGGACAAATCCCACTCTTGATCCATGAGCCTCAAGATAACACCTTCGTAGTACTGAACCCACCTTTATAGTCACCCTGTTACGGTGTGACGTTTGATGTTATCAAGATACTCTTCTGGTGTTAGCAATTAACATGATCTCATGTTTTAAGGACTAAGATTACTTCGTATGATGTTATAGAAATATAAACATAATGACATTGATCGTAATGCTATTCTTCGGATGAATGTTCATCACATCATTCCACCAATGTTGTGACCTCGTTATTAACAACATCCAATGTCCATGATTAGGAAACCTTGATCATCTTGTTAATCAACAAGCTAGTTTATATGAGAGGCAGTACTAGGAACTTTGTATTTTGTTTATGAAACACACATGTATTAACGTTTCCAATTAATACAATTATAGCATGCAAAATAAACATTTATCATAAACATGGAATAAGATAATAACCACTTTATTATTGCCTCTCGGGCATATTCCCTTCACCTTTTCTTGTTGCTTGCATGCCTTGGCGATAAGGTCGTACACTTGAGCAACTGCTTCCGGTGACCTGTCCTGTTCTAGGAGGGTCTTGGCGATGGAAATGTTGAGGACAGGAGTTGGCATGACTTGAATCCCCTCTGAATCAATGTATGGGGTAGCTTTTGTAGGCTTGGATCCCTCATACCCCAACCTTTGCCGAACACCGGGATCTTCGATGACGTGAGCTGGGGCTTTCTTTACCTTTTGCTTCAACAACAATTGCTTGTACTCAGCCTCCATAGCTCTTGTCGCTTTAATGGATTGTTGTGCCTTGGCCATGTCTTCATCTAGTTTAGCGCCTTGCTCCGCAATGCACTTGGCCTCCGCTAGGATTGCCGCATGCTTCTCATCAAGCTCTGTAATGCTCTGGATATGGGCGACAGTAATGTGCTTGCCGTGAAGTGCACCATAGATTGCCTTGTCGGTGGGAGTAACCAATGGGTTACCAGCTACAGATGTTCATGGTGGCATTGGTGGCTGATTTGATTGACTGGCAGTACCGGGGCCGTGGTGAGTTTCTGTGCCAGTTGTGGTCAGATAAACGTAGAGGGCAAGGCCTTGGCTAGAGCTAGACGCGTGGTAACCGCTGGCGTGGGCGGCTTTCTTGGCTAGAGCTAAACGTAGAGGGTAACGGCTTTCTTGGCTACTGCTGCTCTGGTAACCGCTGGCGTGGGCGGAGCTCTCTCATGTTCTGGTTCATGTCCGTCTTCTTCCATCATGCTCCCAATGGCGACTAGCACCTGGTTGGAAGCGTTGGTCATCTCGGTGCCCTCCTCCTTCTCGATCTCCTGCTCGATCTCCCTCATAACAGCATCATATTCCTCCAAGTTAGCGTCCGAGCCGCTGCCATCCATATTAATGTCGGCGTACAACGTGTCAAGGACAGAGTCGGAGTTGGCTTCACCGTTGGCATTGGCAGATGTAGAGGGTGATGGAGGTAGGCCGTTGTTGTCGTTCCCTCCTCTGGCTATGATGGAGATTGTATCCTCGACCTCCTCATTGGTGGCTGCATATTTGTTGACAATTGTGACCGTCTCACCAAGGGTGAGAGGACCCGCGACCTGCCGCCTTTGGAGGTTATGCCGGAGAAGTGTTCTAGGTATGAGCCCTTCCACAAAGTGGTACACGAGCTCACCGGAGCGGTCGTTGTCTAGGGTTTTCCTCACCCTCATCCATCTGGCGAGGTATTCTCGGGGGGGGGGGGGGGGGGGGGGTGTTCTCCGTCCCTTTGAACGCATCTAGCCAGATCAAAGATGGTGATGACACTGACAAAGCGTGACCTGCGCATCTCTAACACTCAGGGAAGCCAAGAAGATTTGTGGGGTCCTTCCACATTTATATCATGCACAGACGCGGTTTGGGTGGGCCTTGAATTTTCCTCGATCTGAGCCACCATATTCCAAGGAGGTATGTGGCCCAGATCCTTCTGCGAACGTGTCCTGCTCATAGGCGGTCCGTGCGGGGCTTGACGCGTTCCCGACTTCCTGGGAGCTAGGACCCGAGTCGGTTTCACCAATGAAGTTGTGGATGTCTCCAAAGGGGATGACGAAGCAACACGTGGGGTTCATCTTCGCCGGCACCCAGAACTCATCCGGAGGGACGATCGGGACGTTGCCGGATCAGAGAACATGTCCAATGGCTACGGTGTCGCTGATTCCTGCGAAGAGATTGGACCTCGCCCGATGTAGAGCTCGAAGCGCCTCTTGCCCCATGGTGGGAGCGAACTATCGTGGTATTGCCGACGAGTACGCCATGGAAGGGTCCTCCCAGAGCATGTTGAGAGACGTGGGGCAAGGTGGAGAGTTTGTAGGTACGAGGTAATACAGCTTACCTAGGTTCAAGTCCCACAATAGAGGCGGAACTCTACTCCTGCTATAAATCACTATAATGGCAATACGCCGGGTTAAAAAGATAGGTTCGCTGTGCGATGTGTTGCACGGTTTACGTAGCAATCTAGGTTTTCAAGCCCTAAAGGCTCCCACAGGTCCGGCCTATAAAGGCGCCAGAACCTAGGGTTTATAGGGAAAGGTCCTTGCTGGACAAGGTAAAGAGTCCTACACTAATATGAACTAGTCTTTCGTGTCTTGCACTCCAAGGCTCTGAGTACGTCGATGACTCCTCCATATCATTCCTTTATCTGGCATGGGCCTCCCTTCTAGATCTGTCTAACTGGGCCGCCCAGCAGGCCATGGGCCTTGCTACCAACTATGGGCCACCCGGGTTAGCTAGAATATGGACGTGCTATGATGATACCCATTTAGCATATCCACAATAGTGTTGCCAGGGTCCAGGAAGTAGTACATCTTGTCCAACGGTGCTGCAATGGACGGTGATTGGTGCCTTCTTTTGTTTTGTAGAGGTCTAGCTGGGTGACAGAAAAGGAATGGGATAGAGAAGAAAGGAACCGCTAGGAAGATCGGGAGATGCATGCATGAGAGGTTCTGGAGACGAAAGGGCATGCATTTTCCCCCGGCCCCGCCCACGTACTCCTATAGAATATAATTTATTTACGGATCCGTTTTACGGACGTGGATTATTTATGGCTATAGGTTGGTTTCTAGATTATAGAAAATGTACAAGAACCAAACACATGGGATACTTTATGAACGTGTCTTGAAAGTATAAATATTTTTTGTGTTTCACCTACTACTATAGTTTTATATATAAAATGATATGTCATACTTATATTATCTGATTCTCACGTGCAAGGCACTTGCAACTCACTAGTGTTTTCTTATCTTATCTTATCTTATCACTATATCTCTACTATTATAATGGAGCAGTTTTGAATTGGATCCTTAGCACCAATCATGACCGTTGGGCTGTTAGATCCAATGGTTTAGCACACCTGGATTCGTGTGGAATAGTACCTAGAGCAAACTCCACCATTTTCTAGAACCATCATGTCACCACCCCCAAAATTTCATAGCATAGTAGGTTGTATTCTCTCTACTACTACAATGGAGCACTTTTGAATTGGATCCACGACACCAATCCTAAACCGTTGGGCTGTTAGATCCAATGGTTCAGAGTTGCTGGATTCGTGTTGAATAGTACCTAGAGAAAACTCTAACATGTTCTAGAACCATCATGTCACCACCCCCACAATTTCATAGCACAGTAGGATGTATTCTCAATGTGGATAGATAGTTATTACTAATATACTTAATGTATGCATTTTTTCTAACAAGAATATTGGTTAATAACGACTTAACGTTTGTTAAATTACATTTCATACAGTATATACGTGTGTTCGACGTCCCATTTGATCAACACGTGAGATTCAGATCATAGACGTCTGACATATCACCACTATATAAAATTTTAATAGGTAAGGCATAAAAAAATATATATTTGATCAACATCTATAAAGTATGGGTTTATATATTTGGTTCTTGTACTTTGTATATCATTTAGAAGTCAACGATTATTAGCTATCTAAAACTTCAAAATTCTGGTAACATGGTCTAGAGAAATGAGGGAGAAGATTCTAGAATGATGGAGAAGTGTGTTTTAAGTTTTGTTCATACCATTCATTGTGATGAAGACTAACAATAAAATCTTCTATATGCTAAAATGGAAAATAAGATCCAACGGCTGGAAATGTTGGGATTCGCAAGTCTTGATCCAACGGTAAATTTCCAAAGTTATTCGTACACTATATAGTTGTAAGATAAGATAAGATAAGATAAGATAAGATAAGTTATATTTGTAGAAAAACATCAAAACACAATTATCCATCATTGTAGAATCTTCTCGATTGTTTCTCTAGACCATGAAGGGCATCCCCTTAGAAGACTTTTTAGCCACGAAAAACATTCCGTTGTCATTGCATGTGTTCTTTCCAAAAACCACATTGATCCCCTGGTGTCATTGCATGTGTTATTTCAAAAAACCACATTTATCCACATGACCACACACACTCCGGTGGATTTTGCGATGCAACCTTTGTCACACTTGTGCAACATGCAATGTGGAAGCGGCGTTCCTATGTGTTTTTGGTCTCTATGACCATGGTTTGACACATGGAGTCCCTAGAGTCATTACATGTGTTCTTTTCCTAAACCACATTGATCCACATGACCACACACACTCAAGTGGATTCTGTGATGCAACCTCTATCAAACTTGTGCAACATGCAATGTGGAAGCTGCTTTCCTATGTGTTTTGGGGCTATGTGACCATGGTTTGACACATGGAGTCCCTAGAGTTATTGCATGTGTTCTTTTCCTAAACCACATTTATCCCCTAGTGTCATTACATTTGTTCTATCCAAAAACCACATTGAGCCCTGCTGTCATTGCATGTGTTCTTTCCCAAAACCAAATTGATCTACATGACCACACAAACTCCAATGGATTCTGTGATTCAACCTCTATCACACTGGTGCAACATGCAATGTGGAAGCTGCTTTCCTATGTGTTCTTGAGTTTTGTGACCATGGTTTGACACATGGCCTCCCTAGAGTCAGTGCATGTGTTCTTTTCTGAAACCACATTGATCCCCTTGTGCCATTGCATGTGTTCTTTCCCAAAACCACATTGATCCACATGACCACACACAGTCCAGCGGATTCTGTGATGCAACCTCTGCCACACTGGTGCAACATGCAATGTGGAAGCTGCTTTCCTATGTGTTATTGGGCTCTATGACCATGGTTTGACACATGGAGTCCCTAGAATCATTGCATTTGTTTTTTTCGTAAACCACATTGATACCCTGGTGCCATTGCGCGTGTTCTTTCCCAAAACCACATTGATCCACATGAACACACACACGCTTGAGGATTATGTGATGCAACCTCTATCACACTGGTGCAACATGCAATGTGGAAGCTTCTTTCCTATGTATTTTTGGTCTGTATGACCATGGTTTGACACATGGAGTCCCTAGAGTCATTGCATGTGTTCTTTTCCTAAACCACATTGACCCCCTGGTGTCATTGTACGTGTTCTTTCCTAAAACCAAATTGATCCACATGACCACAAACACTCTAATGGATTCTATGATGCAACATGTGTCACACTGGTGTAACATGCAACGTGGAAGCTGCTTTCCTATATAGTCTTGGTCTGGGTGACTATGGTTTGAAACATGGAGTCCCAAGACTCATTTAATGTGTTCTTTTCCTAAACCACATTGATCCCCTGGTGTCATTGCATGTGTTCTTTCCAAAAACCACATTGATCCACATGACCACACACACTATAGTGGATTCTGTGATGCAACCTCTGTAAGACAGGTGCAACATGCAAGGTGGAAGTTGCGTTCCTGTGTGTTTTTGGTCTCTATGATCATGGTTTGACACGTCGAGTCCCTAGAGTCATTGCATGTGTTATTTTCCTTAACCACATTGAACCCCTGGTGTAATTGCATGTCTTCTTTCCCAAAACCACATTGCACATGACCAACCACATTCTAGTGGATTGTGTTATGCAACCTCTGCCACACTGGTGCAACATGCAATGTGAAAGCTGCTTTCCTATGTGTTCTTGGTCTCTGTGACCATGGTTTAACACATGGAGTCCCTAGAGTCATTCCATGTGTTCTTTTTGTAAACCACATTGATCTGTTGGTGTCATTGTACGTGTTCTTTCCCAAAGCCACATTGATCCACATGACCACACACACTACAGAGGATTATGAGATGCAAACTTTGTCACACTTGTGCAACATTCAATCTGGAAGCTGCTTTCCTATGTGTTCTTGGTCTCTGTGACCATGGTTTGACACATGGAGTCCCTAGAGTCATTTCATGTGTTCTTTTTGTAAACCAGATTGATCTGTTGGTGTCATTGTACGTGTTCTTTCCAAAAGCCACATTGATCCACATGACCATACACAGTACAGAGGATTATGTGATGCAAAGTTTGTCAGACTAGTGCCACATGCAATGTGGAAGCTGCTTTCCTATGTGTGTTTTGGTCTCTGTGACCATGGTTTGACACATGGAGTCCCCAGAGTCATTACATGTGTTTTTTCCTAAACCACATTGATCCCCTGGTGTCATTGCATGTGTTCTTTCCGAAAACCAAATTGATCCACATGACCACAAACACTCTAATGGATTATATGATGCAACTTGTGTCACACTAGTGTAACATGCAATGTGGAAGCTACTTTCCTATATGTTCTTGGGCTTTGTGACCATGGTTTAACACATGGAGTCCCTAGGGTCATTGCATGTGTTCTTTTCCTAAACCACATTGATCCCCTGGTGTCATTGCATGTGTTCTTTCCAAAAATCACATTGATCCACATGACCACACACAGTCAAGTGGATTCTGTGATGCAACCTTTGTCACACTGGTGCAACATGCAATGTGGAAGCTACGTTCCTATTTGTTTTTGGTCTCTATGACCATGGTTTTTACATATGGAGTCCCTAGAGTCATTCCATGTGTTCTTTTCCTAAACCACATTAATCCACATGACCACACACAGTATAGTGGATTCTGTGATGCAACCTCTATCACACTGGTGCAACATACAATGTGGAAGCTGCTTTCCTATGATTTTTTGGGCTATGTGACCATGGTTTATCACATGGAATCCCTACAATTATGGCATGTATTCTTTGCCTAAACCACATTGATCCCCTAGTGTCATTGCATGGGTTCTTTCCCAAAACCACATTGATCCCCTGGTGTCATTGCATGTGTTCTTTCCCAAAACGAAATTGATCAACATGACCACACATACTCCAGTGGATTCTGTGATGCAACCTCTGTTGCACTGGTGCAACATGCAATGTGGAAGCTGCATTCTTATGTGTTCTTGAGCTTTGTGACCATGGTTTGACACATGGCGTCCCTATAGTCATTGCATGTGTTCTTTTCCTAAACCACATTGATCCCCTTGTGCCATTGCATGTGTTCTTTCCCAAAACCACATTGATCCACATGACCACACACAGTCTAGCAAATTCTGTGATGTAACCTCTGTCACACTAGTGCAACATGGAATGTGGAAGCTGCTTTCCTATGCGTTTTGGGGCTCTGTGACCATGGTTTGACACATGGAGTCCCTAGAGTCATTGCATGTGTTTTTTTCCTAAACCACATTGATCCCCTACAGTCATTGCATGTGTCCTTTCCCAAAACAACATTGATCCCCTGGTGTCATAGCATGTGTTCATTCCAAAAACCACATTGATCCACATGACCACACATAGTCCAGTTGATTCTGTGATGCAACCTTTGTCACACTAGTGAAACATGCAATGTGGAAGCTGCGTTCCTATTACTTTTTGGTCTCTATGACCATGGGTTTTACACGTGGAGTCCCTAGAGTCATTGCATGTGTTCTTTTCCTAAACACATTGATCCACATGACCACACACACTGTAGTGGATTCTGTGATGCAACCTCTATCACACTGGTGCAACTTATAATGTGGAAGTTGCTTTCCTATGTGTTTTTGGTCTCTATGACCATGGTTTGACAAATGGAGTGTCGTGGTGGTGTCACGGCAGATGCCATGGATAGGCTAAAGGTGGGGACTAATACACGGTAGGAGAATCCAGGGAGGGATAGTGGAGTGATACTCCACACAGAAGTTTGTATTGATTTCCTTCCAAGATTACAAGTGCTCATGGAGCTATATTCGCGAGAGGAGGAAGAAGGAGCTCTCTTATTCTCACCCACGGATTACGCCTAAAACCCTAGCCCAAACAGAATAGTAGAAAGACCAACCCCCTCTACAGAAGCCCTAGCCCCTCTTTTATAGGGGAGGCTCGGTTTCTGCCTGGGACTTCCTAAGAATATGCCTCCTCCCAAAGTGGTAAGCCGACCGGGGTGCTTTTTCACCCGCGTCACACATGCTTTAGCTACGCGAGCCTCTGCGGCGCCCTCGTCAGCCGACACGGGCGTCGTCACGCTTGTCGGCCACGCCCCGGTGGTCCTGTCCTTGCTTGCTTCGCTCAGGCAGTGCGTACCGGGGCTCCTTTTGACCAGCGAGATTCCTTCCTTCTCCTAGAAGCTTGCTGTGACCCGGATGATGGTTCATCCGGCCATACCTGTTCCTACATACAAGTAAAACATGCACTTCTGACTCACTCCTTAAGTCAGATGAGACCTAGTTAGGCGAATGCCCCTAGGTCCGGATTACCCCATGATTCGGCCTGCCTTGAGGTGACCCGGCCAGCATCCGCTTTGGCCTTGCCGAACCTCGGCTAACTTGGCATTTATACCCCGGCGTGACCCTACCCGGGGGTATCCCCCCAACATTAGTCCCCGAAGCTGGTGTGGTCTTAGCTGCCTTGGCCGCTAAGGCCACACCAGGTGCAAGTTCCATCTTTGGTCGCTATTTCCGAGTTAGGTCTTTTGCCTTGGATTTTATGGATTTACATTCCCTTCGCGCATTCCGAGTTTTCACTTGCCGGCTCGGTTACCACTTTAAGTCGGATCTCATGGTTTTACTTTCCCTTCGCACACGCCAAGTTTTTACTCACTGGCCGGGTTACCATAGTTCCATCCGGGTCTTGTTTCCTTCTCTCGTAAGCCATCCCATGTGAAGGGTAATCATTTTGTCTTCTTATTTTAAGGGCCTGCACAGTAACCGCCGTAGTAATTTTCAGATATCACTGCGCGCGGGTCACGTCATGTCTGCCTCCTCGTTTTTCGCATCACACTATCACGTCATAGGATCCTGTCCGCTTTGTGTCCCTCCATGTGGCTCCCCGCTGATTGGTCCGGACGGACGATACACGGCCACTGCGTGTGGCTGGTCCACAGGACGCGATCCCACTCACCCCTGGTGCGAGTGGTTAAATAGCGGAGGGGTGCGTCCCTTAGGATTTTTCCCCCTCCGCACCCCTCTGCCCCTTGCTATTCCTCTTCGTCTTCCTCGCGATCGCGCCGCCGCCAGCACTGCCAAAAAGCAGCGTCGCCGCCGCGCTTCTCCGCTGCACCTCTGCGTCACCGTCACTACGACGCAAATCTCTCGCTACGGGTCCTCGTCAATCCAGGCCACTATCCCCCGCCGCCTCTAGCGCCAGCGAGGGCCTCGAGGAGCAGATGACGGAAGAAGAACTCGCCATTGCTGAACAAGAGATGGAGGAGGACGCCGCGGCGGCGGACCGCGGTGCGTGGGCCGGCTCCTGGGTCTGCCAGGACGACCTGGACTTGCTCTACCGGACCAGACGCATCCCCGCCGGTGTCGCCGCTCGCCTCGCCTCCGCCGAACTAGCTCCTTCACCCAATCCTGGGGAGTTCGTCGTGTTCTTGTATCACTTTCAACGGGGCTTCGGACTGCCGGTGAGCGATTTTTTCCAGGATTGGCTCAATACCTACCATCTCCAGCCGCACCATCTTCCAGCCAATGCCATTACTTCTCTCTCTGCCTTTGCTTCTACGATCGAAGGCTACGCCGGATAGTGGCCCACGAAGGAGCTATGGATCCGGTTTTTCGGCCTTTGTCGCAACGTTATCCCCGACATCCACACTGATCCGGAGGACAAGCGGCTCACTCAGATCGGAGCGGCCTCCATCTCTCCCCGGAGGTTTTCTGTTTTCCCGCGGGTCACCGGGTTAGAGTACTGCAAAGGGTGGGCCCGGACGTTCTTTTACGTCTAGAACACAGGCACCGAAGATTTGATCCGGTTGCTCCCCTATACACCGGGTCCACCAAACCCAGATCTGTGGGACACCGTTCCCATGAAACCTACGCTCCTGGCCATCGAAGTGAACAAAAGGTTCGCGGAGCTGAAGGAGCTCGGGCTGCGCAACAAGGATGCAATGATCACTTTCGTGCGCAACTGAATCTCCCCCTCCAGAAGCGCACCCACAAGGTGTGCCATATGAGCTTCGGCCGCGATCCCAACTGGACTTCATCCTTCGAACTGAGCAACACGGAGATTTATCGCCGGGTTAAGGCTCTCTTCACCACTCACAAGGACTTCTCCTCTGAGTGGACTTGGGGGATTGAGGATTTCTGCCGTGACCGGCTTCCTCCCATGGTAAGTTTTATGTTGCAAACTTACCCTGGACTAACAACATGTTAGTTATTGTTGCATTTTTTACTCTCTTGTTCGTTCTTTTCCTCAGCTATTCCTTCAGCAGACCCTCGAGGACGGCACCGATTCGACCCTTAAGTGGGCACCGGACCGGGTGACTCCGGATGAGGAGCCGGACCAATAGATGTTTCTCCCCATGACCGACGCCACGAAACGACCCACGGGTAAATTCTCTTCTATCAGAGATTGGCCCGATGATGAAGATGACTCGGATATCGAGATAATTGAACCTGTTGAGGCTGTTCCCCTTTCTTTTGCTTTTCCGCCATCAGCTCATCCCGGTGGTCATATCCACGAGGATCCTCCCCTCGCTATGGGCGAGCCAGTTCCAGTGGTGTCGAAGAAGAAGCGCGGGGCTTCCTCAAGCTCTTCCTCCAGACCTTCCCAACCGGTTAAAAGGCGAAAGAAGTCCAGGGACAAGACCGCCTCCAAGCCAGCAGGCAAGGCCCCAGCACGAAGGGCTCGGAAACCCAAGGAGGCCGAAACCTCGGATGTGTAAGTCATTCTTTCTTCTGTAACCTGTTCTTCCTCACTTCGTCGTAATTTTTCTCCTAACGTTGTTTGATTTTGCAGGGCTCCGGTGGAGGTCCCTCAAAGTGGGTCCAGCATCTCTTCACCTCTCCGGCCTAGCCCTTCACCCCGTCGTGACGACGAGTCACGTTCGCTGAGCCCTATTCCAGAGGGCTCTGCGGTCGCTCCGGGTCACCTTGGACGGGGGGGGACCGGCCCAGCCGGAGCAACGACATCCACCACCTCGGCAACGATGTAACCAGCAGCCACTGAGGCGACGTCGGCTCCCGCATCAGTTCCTGTACCAGCAACTAGACCAGCACCAACTCCAACTCCGGCGTCAACACCAATTTCGGCAGCGAAAACATCAGCGCCGGCACCAAGTCCGGCAACGAGAGTACCAGCGCCCAGTTCCTCTACATCTTCTGAATCTTCTCAACCTCTGAAAACCGCTGCTACGGCTTCCTCTTTCCGGTAAGCCAAGGGCAAGAAGGCTCCAGACGCTGCCAAGCCCACTGCCGTCGAGCCTGGGCAACGTACCCTCTTATCGATGCTTCCTAAGAAAACACCAGTGGCAAAGGACGCCCCTACCGAGCCAACTGATGCCCAGCAGTTGGTCCTGCATACCAGCCCCGCCCTTGCCTTGGTGGAGAGGAAGGAAGCACATGCAAAGGGCTTGGTGACGCCCCATATGCCCACCGGTGAACGGTACCCCCGAGCCTGATGGAATTTGTCATGAACTGGAATAAGGCAGAGGTAGTTCTGGATTCTGATCTCCCGGAAAAGTTCGGCCCTGCCGAGTTTTCCACTCAGATGAATACCGCCGCAAAGGCAATTAACCTCGTTGGAAGAATGATGGAGGTACGTCGTTTCTCCTTTACAAATTGTAGATAATAACCATTTGTCCCCGAGCCTCCGGGGGAGTAACTTGTTACTTGGCCGGAAGCTCTTTTATAGAACTAACGTAGCTCCATGATAACTTCAAATATGCACCCATCTAAAGCCGGGTTAAGATCCACTTGGCCCGGATCTTAGTATACTTCGAATATGCCCACACCTAGAGCCGGGTTAAGTTCCAGTTGACCTGGAATTTAGTACACTGCGAATATGCACACACCTAGAGCTGGGTTAAGTTCCACTTGGCCCGGATTTTAGTACACTTCAAATATGCACACACCTAGAGCCGGGTTAAGTTCCACTAGGCCCGGATTTTAGTGCACTTCGAATATGCACACACCTAGAGCCGGGTTAAGTTCCACTTGGCCCGGATTTCAGTACACTTCGAATATGCACACACCTAGAGCCGGGTTAAGTTCCAGTTGGCCCGGATTTTAGTACACTTCGAATATGCACACACCTAAAGTCGGGTTAAGTTCCACTTGGCCCGGATTTTAGTACACTTCGAATATGCACACACCTAGAGCCGGGTTAAGTTCCACTTGGCCCGGATTTTAGTACACTTCGAATATGCACTAGGCTGACTTAAGTTTCTGTATCTCTTTTAGGTGACCACCAACCGCCAGAGTGCTGAATTCCAATGCTTGCTGGATACGCACAAGAATGTTCGCGCAAAACAGGCTGCACTCATCGCGGAGTACGAGAAAAAGGGGTATATTTCTTTCTTATCCTTTCCTCATTTTTCTTCAATTTCGTTTGCCGAATTAATTTGATTGTTCGGTTTCCGCAGCTGGGGTGGAGGCTGAGAACAAGATAATGCGGAAGAACTTGGAGAAGATCAAGGGTACATCCTTTTTGTCTGCCTTCACTGTGCTTTCTGTCTCCTTTCTCCCTTGGTTGGGCAAACATTCATACCTCGGCTCTACCGGGCCAACACACGATTTCAGCATTTCTTGAAGAAAGTGTGCACGTGTCTGACATGATGCTGCATTTTCTCGAACAAGCAGGACAGCACCAAGCCGAGCTGAAGAAGAAAGATGACGAGCTCGCCCTTCTCCGGACCAAGGATGATGAGATGCTAGGCTGAAGGCTGAGATGGCGAAGATGAAGGCGCAGCATCAAACCGAGCTAAAAAAGGCTGGCCAGGACTACACCGAAGAGCGTGAGCGCCTCAACCTCCAAATTGCTAAGGACTGTGAGCTTCTTCAGGACGCTGACGTCAAACTTGAGTCGGCTAACGCTGAGCTTGAGCAGCTTCGGAAGAGGCATGATGATTGTACCAAGGAATTGACCCGGATTCACAGCCACATCTCACGTACTTTGTTTTCCCTTATCCGCCTTATTTCTCCGGGTTAGTTCATACGTCTTGTTTTTCAACTTCGTCTTTTGCCTTGTTTCTCAGGCCACTTTCGAGAGGGTACTGCTATTGCGAGTGCTGCGGTTGCCAATTTCCGCCGAGAGAGGGGTACTCCCACCGCTCCTGACGGTGCGAGCATTCCCTTAGACATGGAGGACCTATTGGTCAGCCTGTCCTCTCACGTGGAAATCATTAAAAACTACGGCAAAGATCTCCTTGACGTTTCAGTCCGAATCTTCAACACGTTCTGGCCCGCTGATGACACTCCGGAGAGAGTTGCGCATCTCGCTGAAAAGCTTTCGGAAATCGAGACCCAGCTCGACCTCTGGAGAGAGTCCGCCGGACGTGCCGCAGCTGATACTATCCTTCACCACATTCTTACGTGGTACGAGAAGATTGATCTCAGCCTCCTTACACGCGTGCGCACATGATCCAGATGGACCAATGACCCGGAGTGGATGGCCCGGCGCCAGGCTTGCGCCCACAGTCTCATTGAATATGCTCCAATTCACGACTGGACTGAGGGTCCGAGCTTCCTGGAAGTCGCTGGCGAAGAAGAAGTTGAGAACGTTGAAGATGATTCGGGTAAGGACGAAGAGGACACTGCCTCGAATATCGAAGAGGGTGAAGATGACGCCGAACTTCCTCCCGCTGCTTCTAAGTAAAAAACACTTGAAAATCTATGAGATCCCCGATATGTCGGGTGGAATTGTATTCCAAACATATGTGATATTTTGCTACTAAGTGCTTATGCCGAATTAACTTGGGCGTAGACCCCGAGTTTCTTTTCTTGTTGGTTCAATCTCTAGGCTCGGTTCGTGTCTACCTTGGTTCGGTTTTACAACTTACGAATCCGAGCTTGAAAAATTTTCTTAACAATACTGGGAAACTTTTAGGCTTAGCTCAAAAATAGAACAGCATAATAACTTGAAAATGAATACTGGGTTAGTCCGAAAAACAAACGTCGGCTCGAATAAATTCTTTTCCTTAGTCGTTTTTCATGTGCTACGCAATTCCAAACTTGTTCTCTTGCTTGCCATGAAGCCAATTCTTTTTGGACAGCAGCAAGTCGAAGAGTTGGGTTCTTGGTGCTCGCACATTACTAATCCGAGTTAAGTAGAATAACTTATTCCAGCCGACGCGTGAAAAATAACAAACAATATTAAGGCAGTCCCCGAGTCACTGCTCGAGGTACAAACATTTCATTGATAAGCTCATTGCCGACGTACATACCGACATATGAGAAGATTAGGATACATACGCTTCTTTAGCTAAGTGTAGAAAGGAGGAAGTAGAGCTATATTCCATGGTCGCTTAGATTCCTCTTCGGACCTGTCTGTCTTGTTCTTTTCATGTGGCTTTGCATCTATAAGATAGTAAGAATCATTGTGTAATGCTTTGCTCACGATGAACGGCCCTTCCCATGGGGGGGATAACTTATGCATGCCCATAGTACGTTGTACCAACCGGAGCACCACATCGCCTTCCCGAAAGACCCGGGGGCACACTTTCCGGCTATGATAGCGTCGGAGATTTTGCTGATATATGGCGGATCTAGACAATGCCAGTTCTCTCGCTTCTTCCAGTAGATCAACATCATTTTGCTGGGCTTCTTGCACTTCGGCTTCTGTGTATTGGGTGACCCTAGGCGAATCATGCTCTATGTCGGCTAGTAATACAGCTTCTGCCCCATATACCAGAAAAAATGGCGTATAGCCTGTTGATCGATTTGGAGTTGTTCTTAAACTCCACAGTACCACTGGTAATTCTTCTATCCAGCACCCCGCTGATCTTTGCAGCGGCTCAATGAGCCAGGGTTTTATCCCGGATAATACTAATCCGTTGGATCTTTCCACTTGTCCGTTCGATGCGGGGTGAGCTACCGAGGCTACATCCAGCCGGATCTTCTTATCCCGGCAGAAACGCACAAATACTCCTTCCGCAAAGTTTGTGCCATTGTCAGTTATGATACTGTGAGGATAACGGTACCTCGAGATTATTTCTTTGAGAAACGTTACGGCCATAGCTCCATCACATTTTCTTATAGGTTTTACCTCAATCCATTTCGTAAACTTGTCCACCATGACCAGAATGTGAATCATGTTTCCCCTTGCTGGTTTGAACGGGCCAACCATATCCAAGCACCATACGGCAAATGGCCAAGTGTTGGTATGGTCTTGAGTTCCGACATTGGCATATGTGTCTTGGTGGCATACCTCTGACAACCATTACATTTTCTCACCAGATCTTCTGCTTGCTCTAAAGCATTTGGCCAGTAGAATCCGTGCCGGAAAGCTTTTGCTACCAAGGCTCGGGATGAGGCATGATGCCCACATTCCCCCTGATGTATATCTCAGATGATTTCAAGTCCTTCTTCCGGGTCAACACATCGCTGGAGTACATTTGTCACACTTCTTTTGTATAGTTCGGAATTGATGATTGTGTAGGCCTTTTCCCTCCTCTGTGTTTGCCTGGACATCACCTCCTCAGTGGGCAACGTTCCGTCCCTCAGGAATTGAAATATAGGCAATGCCCAAGCTGGTATTGCTCGCACAAGGAACACATTCTCGTCAATCTCCATCTGATCCACCGGCATAACTTCAACCGTACCATGCTGAGCAGTCCCCGGGTCTTGCGAAGCAGTCCCCAGGGTTACCGAAGTAGTCCCCGGATTTGCCGAGGCAGTCCCCGGGTTCAGCGCTCCACTTCCTGTGTCCACGTCCATGGGCACAGCTCCGGATTCTGTGTCCTCCGGGACGTAGATTGACTCGGATTCTGGGGATGGCCTGATGGATGGTTTCCTGAGGTGCTCTAATGCCACACCCGATGGAATTGCTTGTCGGGTTGACCCGAGCTTCGACAGCATGTCGGCAGCCTCATTTTCCACCCGGGGTACATGGTGAAATTCACATCCCTCAAAGTAACCAGATATTTTCTGCACATGAAATCTGTACAACGCCATGTTTGGATCCAAGGCGTCCCATACTCCCGACACTTGCTGCACCACTAAATCCGAGTCGCCAAAGCATATGATCCGACGTATTCCAATTTCTTTTGCTACCTTAAGCCCATGCACAAGTGCTTCATACTCAGCGACATTGTTTGATGCGGTGAAATGGATCTGCAGCACATATCTCAACTGGTCCTTCTTCGGCGATGTGAGTACAACTCCGACACCTAGCCCGGTTTTGGTCTTTGATCCATCAAAGTGCATTCGCCAATAGTTCGGATTCGGAAGTGGCGGTTCGTATTGTACCTCGGCCCAATCCACGATGAAGTCCGCCACAGCTTGAGATTTGATGGCCTCTCTTCTGTCATACTGTGGCACATAAGGTGCTAGCTCAATTGCCCATTTTGCAATTCTGCCATTCGCATCCTTGTTACTCATTATCTCGGATATGGGGGCCTCACATATGACTCGGATAGGGTGCTCCTCAAAGTAGTGCTTCAGTTTCTTGGCGGCCATGTACACGCCATATGCCACCTCTTGGTAATGTGGATAGTTCTGCTTTGAGGCTGACAACACCTCGCTCAAGTAATACACTGGCCTTTGCACCGACTTACCTTCCTCATCGCGCTCCACCACTATCACTGCACTTACAACTCGGTTGGTTGCGGCTATATAGAACAACATTGGCTCCTTCGATAGTGGTGAGGCTAGTACTGGTGCTGTGGCTAACATTTTCTTCAGGCGGGTAAAGGCTTCATCGGCCTGTGGCGTCCAAATGAACTTATCCGACTTTTTCATGAGTTGGTAAAGAGGCAATGCCTTCTCTCCCAACCGACATACAAACCGACTTAACGAGGCCAGGCAACCTGTGAACTTCTGGACATCGTTAAGACACTTCGGCAGTTCCATTCGCTCGATGGACCGGATCTTAGTTGGATTAACCTCGATACCTCGGCTGGAAACCAGAAAACCAAGCAGTTTTCCAGTCGGGACACCGAATGTGCATTTTTCCGGGTTAAGTTTCATCCGGAACCTCCTTAGGTTCGCAAACGTCTGCCTAATATCGTCAAGGAGCGTTTTGCTTTCCTTGGTCTTGATAACCACATCATCCACGTACACATGTACATTTTGACCTATTCGGTCGTGCAAACATTTTTGCATACATCTTTGGTACGTTGCCCCTGCATTACGTAAACCAAACGGCATGGTGCGATAGCAATAAGCCCCATACGGGGTAATAAATGCAGTCTTTATTTGATCATCTAGATTCAGAGGTATCTAGTGGAAACCTGAATATGCATCAATGAACGACAACAGTTCACATCCAGCAGTTGAGTCTATGACCTGGTCTATTCTTGGCAGCGGAAATGGATCTTTTGGACACGCCTTGTTCAAGTTCATGTAATCGATACACATGCGCCAAACCACTGCGACGTTCGGGTTATCCTTCTTATTTTCCACCAGCACTGGATTGGATAGCCAATCCGTGTAGAGAACCTCCATGATAAATCCTGCAGCTAGCAACCGAGCTATCTCATCCCCAATGACTTTCCTCCTATCTTCGGCGAAGCGGTCGAGACGTTGCTTCACCGGCTTAGCTCCGGGTCTCACATTTAAAGAGTGCTCGGCCAACTCCCTCGGAACACCTTGCAGGTCCTGTGTGGACCAGGAAAAAATGTCTCGATTCTCACGGAGGAAGCTAACGAGCTCGCTTTCCTATTTATCATTTAACCCGCCACCAATCGTTATGGTGCGCTCTGGGAACATGTCATCAATAGGAACCTTCTTGGTATCTTTCGTGGCCTGGAAGGAGACACTTCCATGCGGGTTACTCAGCGCCGGCATATACTGCTACGTGGACTGAGCCACCGCAGCCACATCTTGAATTTTCCTTTTTTCCTGCGCAATCACCAGCGACTCGGCTAAGTTTGATCCGGCCGACGCACACTCCATCGAACGTCGGAAATCCCCTGCAATGGTTATCACCCCGTTTGGTCCAAGCAACTTCATCTTCGAGTAGCTAACGTGACAGCTTGCCATGAACTTGTTCAGGGCTGGCCTTCCGAGTAATGCATGGTAAGCACTTTCCAAGTTCACCACCTCGAACTCCAAATTTTCGGTTCGGCAGTTATCCCTCGTGCCGAACAAGACGTCCCCGGACTTTGCCTATGGGCTCACAAGAAATGTCGGGCACAATGCCATGAAAAGTTGTCCTCGTGGCCTGCAGCATGTTCTCCGAGATACCCAACTTGCGCATTGTGTCCGCATACATGATGGTAATGCTGCTGCCATTGTCGATCAACACCTTTGAGAATCTTACGTTAATGCTAGGTCGAATGAATGTCGGATCTAGCACCAACGCATACGAACCAGGGCTTGGCATGAGCTTGGGATGATCCCTGATGCTCCAGGTGATTTCTTGATCGGACCAAGGCATGTACCTCGTCACCGCAGGCATCACCGCATTCACCTCCATATGCCTACGCTGCAAGCTTTTTCTATCTGTTTCCTAAGTGGTGAACACGCAATAGCTTTGATGGTGCTCCCTGTACTCGTTTCTCCCCTCATTTCCGGGGTACCTTTGATCCGGCGGATGCTGATTTTCCACTTGGTGCACCGCGTCCCTTCTCGCATTGTTATCATACCTCGGCGGAGGGGGAGGCAACATCAGCTGTTAGATGTTCGCTCCGGAGAGCAATTGCTGCCGGGGTAACTCCTGCCGAGGCTGATCATTTCGGGGTGCCTGAGCATTCCCCGAACCACCCTGTTCAATCTTGCGCATCCACTCACATTGCCTCGTGGTATGACCCGCTGGGTTATTCGGATTTGGCGTGTGAAACTTACACAGCTGGTCCAACATCGACTCATAAGTGTACCTCAGACGGTCTTTCCTTTCTTGCCACTACTTCTTTTGCTGTGGTGTCCAAGTCTTCTTGCCATCATTTCTTGGGGTCCACTGCCCTCCAGTTTTTTGGCGTTGACTGCCCCTTGCTCCGGGCTGATCTTGATTCACAGCTGCAACTTGGTGCGAACCATATCGATGATCCGGTCTATCATCTCTCCTTTTTCCTCTGTAGTCATTCCTTTGGGATGTTCCGACCCCATCTCTTTGATAGTACTCATCGTTTGACTCGTTTGATACGAGCCTAGGTTGAGTCAGATCACCCAAAGGATACGAATCCGCAATCTGGATCATCTCTGACAACGTAACTGGCATTTTCCTTTGCAACTTCATCCACAACTCGCTTCCATACCTGCACCCTTGTGCGAACCATGCTATGGCCTGCGATTCAATCACGTGCTCACACGAATTTCTCACAGTGCACCACCGGGTTAAAAACTCCCGATCCGTCTCATTTGGCCTTTGCTTGCACATAGCTAGGGTTTGTGCCCTGTTCGGCCTTTGATACGTACTCGAAAAATTGCTGATGAACATCTCCTCGAAATCTATCCAGCAGTTGATGCTTCCTGGTGGCAAATTGTTCAACCACACCCTTGCCTGGCCTTCCAACATCTGGGGTACATACCGTACAGCCCATCTCAGGTTGCCAGTGGCAATTTTAACTGCTGTAGCATTATTTATCAGCCAATCCTCCGGCTTTGTACTGCCGTCGTATGTCTTCGTGCCCCTGGGTAACTGGAAATTGGGTACTGGTGGCTCTTTCATGATCCGGGGTCCAAAACATGCTGGGCCCGGTGGTCCTTGGCATTAAATTTGTTCCGACCTATACAGTCGATCCAGTTTTAACCTGGCATCATCCGGCAACAAATCTCTACTTCCCAATCTTGATCCTATCACATGATAGTCTTGCCTCGGGTATCCCGCGTTCGCCATTTCTGAGTCTCCATCATTATACCTGTCTTGTTCTCGTGGAGCGGCTTTCTGTTGCATACCTCGACTGGCACTTTGCTCTTGCCTTGGTATATTCCGTTGCTGCGGTTGTCCTGCTCCAGCCGAGTTTCGCTATCCGGCATTGCCGTTGACAACGTTCCCTTGACCGGCATTGCCTTGGTCGCGGTTACCTCAGCCAGCTTCACCTCGGCTCACACTCTGTTGATCATCATTTTTCTACGCTTCTTTTCCTTTCCCTGCCCGCGTCGGGTCATACGGGACGATCTGTTTGTTCCGTCGGGCCGAGGTCACTACCTCCTCTCTCCTGGGCCGCCATGAGGGGATGATGCGGCTCCAGCGGATTTCTCCGGGTTACCCACCGCCGAATGGACGATCTTGGAGGCTCCAGCTCTCTCCGGGTTAGCTCTGAGTAGTTCCTCGTTTTGCCTGTTCGCAATCCGAACTAGCTCGTTAACCCTATCTTGTTGTCTTTGCCGGGCTTCACCCGTTGGACCCTCCAACTCGGATTCTGCTGCATCCGCTACTCTGAGGTTCTTTGCCGGGGTACTATACCTCGGAAGCCCCACGGACAAACAGTTTTCCGATACCTCAATTCCAGTATCACCCTCTCGGTTTATCTCGCTCATGAGATTTCTCCCCTTCACTTTTACTGCGTCCACTTTGTTCGCTTTTGCGTACTCACGCAGCGTCATATTCAATGACTGCTAAGCCGCGGCTATTTTCGTTGCGCCCTCTAGGATTTTCTGCCTAGTTTCTTCCAGCTCGGCCTGCGCTCGAGTCGGATCTACCACTGCTACTACAGGGTTTGCCAAGCTATCCATTGCTTCCCTCAACACGTTCTCTAGCCTCTCCAGTGGAGGACCTCTACCTTTCCTCGGTGCTTTTGGTGTTACCTCCAGATCTGGCGCCGGATCCTTGCACGCGCCCGCACCTGGTGCAGTCATCATCACCTCCACATGGTCCGGGGAGCGAGCAATACGCGTCCCAGGAACCACGGTGAGGGGTGGCTCCCCCTCGTCGACGACGTCACGCGGATGAACACACGACACGTCCATAGCGACGTAGACCTTGTGCGCACCGAGCTTGATGAAGAGGCCATTGCGTGGTAGAGGGCGCGTGCCGAAGCAGCCAGCGTTGTCGCTGACGAAGTCCGGCGCTCCAAAGCGCTGAACGAGCCCGGAGACGATGCGCTCGCCGGTGCCGATGATGTTTCCTGTCTGGATTTTGACCCCTGCTAGCGCCGCTTGCCCCACGGTGGGTGCCAACTGGCGTGGTGGTGTCACGGCAGATGCCATGGATAGGCTAAAGGTGGGGACTAATACACGCTAGGAGAATCCAGGGAGGGATAGTGGAGTGATACTCTACACAGAAGTTTGTATTGATTTCCTTCCAAGATCACAAGTGCTCCTAGAGCTGTATTCGCGAGAGGAGGAAGAAGGAGCTCTCTTACTCTCACCCACGGATTACGCCTGAAACCCTAGCCCAAACAGAATAGTAGAAAGACCAACCCCCTCTACAGAAGCCCTAGCCCCCCTTTTATAGGGTAGGCTCGGTTTCTGCCTAGGGCATACGTGGAGGCATATTCCTAAGAATATGCCTCCTCCCAAAGTGGTAAGCTGACCGGGGTGCTTTTTCACCCGCGTCACACATGCTTTAGCTACGTGAGCCTCTGCGGCGCCCTCGTCGGCCGAGACGGGCGTCATCACGCTTGTCGGCCACGCCCCGCTGGTCCTGTCCTTGCTTGCTTCGCTCAGGCAGTGCGTACCGGGGCTCCTTTTGAGCAGCGAGATTCCTTCCTTCTCCTAGAAGCTTGTTGTGACCCGGATGATGGTTCATCCGGCCACACCTGTTCCTGCATACAAGTAAAACATGCACTTCCGACTCACTGCTTAAGTCAGATGAGACCTAGTTAGGCGAATGCCCCTAGGTCCGGATTACCCCGTGATTCGTCCTGCCTTGAGGTGACCCGGCCAGCATCCGCTTTAGCCTTGCCGAACCTCGGCTAACTTGGCCTTTATACCCTGGCGTGACCCTACCCGGGGGTATCCCCCCAACATGGAGTCCCTAGAGTCATTGCATCTGTTCTTTTCCTAAACCACATCGATCCCCTGGTGGCATTGCATGTGTTCTTTCCAAAAACCAAATTGATCCACATGACCACAAACATTGTAGTGGATTCTATGATGCAACCTCTATCAAACAGGTGTAACATGCAATGTGGAAGCTGCTTTCCTATATGTTCTTGGGCTTTGTGACCATGGTTTGACACATGGAGTCCCTAGAATAATTGCATGTGTTATTTTCCTAAACCACATTGATCCACTTCTTTTATTTCATGCATTCTTTCCAAAAACCACATTGATCCACATGACCACACACACTCTAGTGGATTCTGTGATGCAACCTTTGTCACACTTGTGCAACATGCAATGTGAAAGCTATGTTCCTATGTGTTTTTGGTCTCTATGACCATGGCTTGACACGTGTAGTCCCTAGAGTCATTGCATGTGTTCTTTTCCGAAACCACATTGATCCATATGACCACACACACTCGAGTGTATTCTGTGATGCAACCTCTATCACACTTGTGCAACATGCACTGTGGAAGTTTCTTGCCTATGTGTTTTGGGGCTATCTGACCATGGTTTGACACATGGAGTCCCTAGAGTTTTGCATGTGTTCTTTTCCTAAACCACATTGATCCACTAGTGTCATTGCATGTGTTCTTTCCCAAAACCACATTGATCCCCTGGTGACATTGCATGTGTTCTTTCCCAAAACAAAATTTATCTACATGACCACACATACTCAAGTGGATTCTGTGATGCAACCTCTGTCACACTAGAGAAACATGCAATGTGGAAGCTGCTTTCCTATGTGTTCTTGAGATTTGTGACCATGGTTTGACACATGGTGTTCCTAGAGTCATTGCATGTGTTATTTTCCTAAACCACATTGATCCCCCTGTGCCATTGCATCTATTCTTTCCCAAAACCACATTGATCCACATGACCACATAGTCCAGTGGATTCTATGATGCAACCTATATCACACTGGTGCAACATGCAATGTGGAAGCTGCTTTCCTATGTGTTCTTGGGCTCTATGACCATGGTTTGACACATGGAGTCCCTAGAATAATTGCATTTGTTCTTTTTGAAAACCACATTGATACCCTGGTGCCATTGCATGTGTTCTTTGCCAAAACCACATTGATCCACATAACCACAAACACTCTAGTGGATTCTATGATGCAACATCTGTCACACTAGTGCAACATGCAATGTGGAAGCTGCTTTCCTATGTGTTTTTGGTCTGTGTGACCATCGTTTGACACATGGAGTCCCTAGAGTGATTGCATGAGTTTTTTTCCTAAACCACATTGAACCCCTGGTGTAATTGCATGTGTTCTTTCCCAAAACCGCATTGATCCACATGACCACACACATTCCAATGCATTCTGTGATGCAACCTCTATGACACTAGTTCAACATGCAATGTGAAAGCTGCTTTCCTATGCATTTTTGGGCTCTGTGACCATGGAGTCCCTAGAGTAATTGCATGTGTTCTTTTCGTAAACCACATTGATCCCCTGGTGTCATTCTACGTGTTCTTTCCCAAAGCCACATTGATCCACATGACCACACACACTACAGAGGATTATGTGATGCAACCTCTGTCACACTGGTGCAACATGGAATGTGGAAGTTGCTTTCCTATGTGTTTTTGGTCTCTATGACCACGGTTTGACAAATGGAGTCCCTAGAGTCATTGCATCTATTATTTTCCTAAACCAGATTGATCCCCTGGTGTCATTGCATGTGTTCTTTCCCAAAACCAAATTGATCCACATGACCACAAACACTGTAGTGGATTCTCTGATGCAACCTCTGTCACACTGGTGTAACATGCAATGTGGAAGCTGCTTTCCTATATGTTCTTGGGCTTTTTGACCATGTTTTGACACATGGAGTCCCTAGATTAATTGCATGTGTTCTTTTCCTAAACCACATTGATCCACTGGTGTCATTTCATGCATTCTTTCCAAAAACCACATTGATCCACATGACCACACACACTCTAGTGGATTCTGTGATGCAACCTTTGTCACACTTGTGCAACATGCAATGTGGAAGCTATGTTCCTATGTGTTTTTTCGTCTCTCTGACCATGGTTTGAGACGTGGAGTCCCTAGATTCATTGCATGTGTTCTTTTCCTAAACCACATTGATCCACATGACCACGCACACTCCACTATATTTTGTGATGCAACCTCTATCACACTGGTGCAACATGCAATGTGGAAGCTCCTTTCCTATGTGTGTTTGGGCTATGTTACCATGGTTTGACACATTTAATCCCTAGAGTTATTTCATGTGTTATTTTCCTATACCAAATTTATCCCCTAGTGTCATTGCATGTGTTCTTTCCCAAAACCACATTCATCCCCTGGTGTCATTGCATGTGTTCTTTCCCAAAACCAAATTGATCCACATGACCACACATACTCTAGTGGATTCTGTGATGCAACCTTTGTCACACTGGTGCAACATGCAATGTGGAAGCTGCTTTCCTATGTGTTCTTGAGCTTTGTGACCATGGTTTAACACATGGCATCCCTAGAGTCATTGTATGTGTTCTTTTCCTAAACCACATTGATCCCCTTGTGACATTGCATGTGTTCTTTCCCAAAACCACATTGATCCACATGACCACACACAGTCCAGCGGATTCTATGATGCAACATTTGTCACACTAGTGCAACATGGAATCTGAAAGATGTTTTCTGATGTGTTTTTGGGCTCTGTGACCATGGTTTGACACATGGAGTACCTAGACTCATTGCATGTGTTTTTCCTAAACCACATTGATCCCCTGGTGTCATTGCATGTGTTCTTTCACAAAACCCCCTAGTGTCATTGCACATGTTCTTTCCCAAAACCACATTAATCCACATGACCACACACTTTCATCGGATTGATGACAAGTACGCCATGAGGGGGTCCTCGGGGCGTGTTGAAGAGAGGGGTGTGAGACGTACGGTATTCCGGGATGGTGAGCACAAAAGTTTACCCATGTTTGAATCCGCCGGCTTTGGACATATCCTACTCCTGCTAGCAATCCATTAATACGGTAGAGCCGGAATATGGGTTACAAGGGTTTCGCCTGTGCGAGTTGAGATTGTAGACTATTATCAGGGTAGGTTCCCTAAAGGCTTTCCCAAGGACGGCTTATATAGATACCCGGCATAGGGTTTATAGGAGAGATCTATCCAACTACGACTAAGATTCGGTGACATAGTACATCTTGAACTACAAGTAACACTATGGGCCTATGTCGGTAAGTCTTCTGGGCCTTCCCGTAGCCGGACTGGACTTCATCTCTTCTCCCTGACTGGGCCGCCCGTGAAGCAAAGCTCTAACCCAAAGTGGGCCAACCTGGTCAGTGAGGAACTGTGAGGATAGCCGGAAAGTATATCCCCGACAGTAGCCCCCGGAAGTCTCCAAAATCCAAAGTTGGATTCATCATCATCTAGCTTGATTTTCAGCTTGCAGAATCTTGAAGGGTTCCTGAAACTTCAAAACAAAAGATACGATCCGGGTCTCAAAAGATGAGTCGGACCTATTGAGTATGTTTATACAGATTTCTAGCTCGAAATTCAAACTAAGCCGGAACTTGGTCTTTGATGTAATCTAACAACAGCCATGGTCAAGTCACTTCACTAATAAACATTTCCTGTCAGCACGACTGTTGGTGGGTCCGCCTTTTGCGAAATCGAGGGACCATTTCAATGCATGCATGGAGATCGAGGTGGCGTAATCATCGCGCGGAGGTTTCCCCGTCCTTTCCATGACGCGTGGCATGTTCACTGTAGCGTTTACATGAATCTTGATGCGCTTGGCGGATATAAGTGGTTTGGTATCTTCTCCCTAACTTCTTCACCAGTTCTCAGTGCCGTTAACTTCTCCTCTACGCCTCCCACGAACCTAGCGCTCCACTTCCTCCAGCAAAAAACACCTCCAGCACCACCCACCTAAGGTCACCGGTGTACCAGAAGAATGGCTTCCTCATCATCCTCCGGCTTGGCAGCAGCAGCGATGACGACGGTGGCAGAGAAAGAGAGCCACTGTCGAGTTTGGATCTCTTGCGTCCTGGAAGATCCCAAACTCCAAGTCGTTGAAGACGAAGGGCTCCTCTGCGTCGGCGACTGGCGGAGCGGCTTCGGCGAAACCATCCCCAACCCCCACGACGAAGAGCGAGTGCATTTTGGCACTCACCTTGACAGAGGTCTTTCCTTTCCTCCCTCGGATTTCTTTTCCAAGGTTATAGATCATTATGGTGTTCATCTCCACCATCTTCCCCCGAAATCCATCTTAGAGATGAGTGCGTACGCATATTTGTGCGAGGGGTATCTCGGCATTAGACCGACCCTTACTCTTTTCCGGTACTATTTTCATGTCCGGATAAATTCTATTACTACCGGTAATCCTTATATTACCGGTACTATTAGTTTTTCGGTTAGGCGTGAGCACGTTTATCCCCGGATCATCGCAAGTGAGTCGGTCAAACAATGGTCGTCCAGTTTTTGCTACCACAAGGATATCCCCGCTCCCGGCAAAGATATTGCTTTGCCAGCTTTCGTCGACGGAGCCGCCACGCCCCAAGAGTCCTGGGACGAGGTCGCTCTGACTCTCAGTGACGATATGTTTCTCGCCAAGAGACGGATCGAATATCTGATGAAGCACAAGGGCCTGAAAGGGTCCGACTTGGTTCAATGTTGGGTGGCACGCCGGATCCAACCCCTTCAACATCATGGAAATCGACTGATGCATTCCATCACGTCGTCGAAGAAGGATTCCCTCCGCATCAGCTCCAAGACCTTAAAGCTGAAAGACTATATATGCCAAGTCAAATGGTTGATCAGGGAGCGGATTGAGAGGAAAATTCCGGAGTTGTCCCTAGACATGCATACAGCGGAAAATCTTGTTGTGCCGGTAAATTTCAGCAGCAACTCTTTTTACGTGCTCATCTATATGTTATCTGTGCAATATTGAGATACTTTTCCTTTTCAGCTTGCTGACCTTCCCGAGTCGGAGTTTGCTCCTATTGAGGGATATCCTCCTGAGTTTTCTCAGGGTGAAGGTGAATTGGTCCCAATGCCGGATGTCGTTCCTCGGAAACGCAAAGCACCGACATTGGCCATCGGCGCCAAAGAAGTGCCCATTGTGAAGGGGTAATCTTTCCTCACAGGGTCTTTGTATTTTACTCGTAATTCCTTCTGAGATGTAATGTTCTTTATTGTATTATCTTCTCAGAGCTAAACAGCTCATCAAGGGCAAAGGGAAGGAAACTGCCATGAAGCATCTACGCTATTCGAAAATCAAACTGGCTTATCCTGCCGTGGCTCCTCCGACTCCTGCCCCTCAGCCTTCTGCAGCGTCGGAGATTATTCCATCTCCGACTGTTGTAGAAGATCCGGCTCAACCGTCAGAGCCAGCGATCCTTGAATCGCAAACTGATGTCACCATGAGTGACATAGGTGTTGATAAGGGTGAACCCTCTTTGGGTAATGATCCCTCAGCAAAGACCTTTGCCAAGAATCTCCTGGACGATCCGGGACTTGCCAAGCTTGGCCTATCTCGGAAGTCTATGGAGGAGATCCAGCGAATGGCCCGGGAATGCCTGGAGAGGCGGACCCTCTCTACCGAAGAAGAAGCGCAAGAAGCAGAGGATATCAAACACTCTGATCTTCTTGAACAAGTTCGTCTTCACGACGTGAAGATAAGGTCTGGCGCGCTTCCAACTACGTCGGTGATCCCCCTAACTTTCGCCGAGAAGGTTGCCACCAAGGTGAATACGAATTTAGACAAACTCATTCGCGAACAATACGTAAGTCGGAATTCCAACTCCCATTTTCCTTATTTCATATAGTATCCTCTAGCCCCCAAGCATGAAACTAGAAAATTAAATCCGGATTTATGCTTCCTTAGGATGCCAAAGAATGAACTAGTGTAGCCCCCAAGGCTCATGCTGATATTTGTATAAATATTAGCCCGAGTCTTTAGTAGACTTCTGACTTTGGGTATTATGACTTACAGAAAGTATATTCCTATAACCAGGATTTGTTGAAGAATGTTTGCAACAAGCGGAAAGAGATCAAAGCACTCCGGCTTGAAAATGCACAGCTGAAGGTGTCCAAGGATGAGGCCAAAGGTAAACATTCTAAAACTCAAACCTTGTCTTTATTTTATTGTAAGATCTCACCATAATAAGGTAAGATCCCTGTGATTGCAGTGCTAGTCCCTGGATCAAAATGCTAGCACCCACAGTTTAAGATGAAGTACACAGAAACAAAGGTCATTATTACATCGCATATCCAGGAATATAATGGTTCTTACAACTCACTTAGCCCAAGGCTAAGACACAAGTTCACATTACATAGCATACTAATGATAGAGTCTTTTAGTCTTCATGTGCCACAGGCAAGCATGTCGAGTGTAGACCCGCAACCCTACTCATCATCAGAGTATCCTGCAACATAATAAGTTACAGCCACAAGGGTCAATACATTTGGAATTGTATTGGCAAGTGATACCATAGATACTTAGTATAATCTAACAACTACATGAATATATGGCTAAGTGGGGTTATGACTGGCTTTGCAAAAAGCTAGTTTAACTTATAGTTTTTGAAGAGTAAGTTTTCTCATTCAAACACTAAGGTACCAATGATAGACATCACTAAACCTTTACCCATGTTCACCCACAAGTTTTAACTTAGAGAAATTTGGATGGGGAGATTATTGAACTGCTTCACTGTCTTGAGGCTCAGAAGTTGTCCATAACCGGGGACACGGCCAAGTACTTAGTTTTACCCTCTCGAGAGGTGGTGCACTTTCCCCACAAGACTCGACATGAATCGAGACAAGAACTTTCAGAAGCAATCCCTCAGACCAACACAGACGCGTTCCATCCTACCACATCTACCACCTTCTGTCCGTCTGGATGAGTTCTTGCAACTTAGTTGGTCAAGGCAGAGCCCATATGCCATGTGGCTGCACTGGAAGCTTCATGACAAGAATGTCTCCAATCTCTTTGTTCTTGGGTGGCCATCCACAAGTGTGATACACCAGCTGACCATAGACATGGCCCCTGAGTAACCACTCAACATAATCCAAGCAAGTCCCATTCCACCCAGGTATTTCATTAATATTAGTTGTTTTCTTAGTCAAACAAAATAATATCTTTCCATACTATCTTATATGTGTATTCCACCCACGAATTCTAATAGCATGGCTAAGCACTCTAGCATACGAAGTCTTTACAACTAGGAGATACTACCAAGATATAGTCTATAGGGTAGCATAGCATAGTAACAAGTAAATAATCCTATCATGCTAAGATCTACCAAAATAACACTAGTGCAATAGTGAAAATAATAGGACATGAGATGAAATATCACTTGCCTTGGTAGCTAGGGGAATAGGTACAATCCTCACAGTAACAAACTTCACAATCCACACAATCTACACAAGATCAATACAACAACAATAATTCAAGCAATAAAACTTTACAAAAAAACATGAATGCATGCAAAATGCAATGATATGATCACAACTCTATAATTTACAGAGTCTAGAGTATAGAGGGTAAATTACCTCATCTAAATGCATAAGAAATACCCCAAAACAATTTATAGAACAATTTTTATGAGCAAAATGCTCCTAAAAAGGTTCTGCCTATAATTCCAATTTTTCAGAGGCAAAAGTGTGAACCAAGGCCTCCATAATAAAGGTCTTATTTTTCTGAATCCATAGACACCAAATTTGCATTTTTCTGAATTGTGGAACAAAAGTTATGGGTTTTCTAAGTTTAATACAAAATCTGTCTAATTTCTATTTATACAGATAATCCTGGGCGACGTGGCGCAATCTAATTGGCCCATACCAGTTCGGTCGGATCGACCACTGTGGGCTGTTGGATCCTAAGTGATAACAGACAGATCAGATTAGCCTGTACCGTTTCGTCTACGTTCTAATCCTAGGCGCAGACACAAGATCTAACGGTCTCTAGCGACCTGGCCGGAGATGGGCGGCGCTGACGAGCTGCGCGCGGCGGCGGAGTGTCGGCCGATGAGGTTCTGGCGACTCTACAAGGGCTGGGAGACCGTGGAAACGTACTAGAGGTCGAGGAGGTCGTGGCGGTCTCGATGGAGGTCACGGCGGCACGGGAGGTGCTCTGGCCTGGCCTCGATCCCTCGCTGGAGTTGAGTAGACGGCGGAGCTCGCGTCTCGGTATCAGAGACGGCGACCTGGGGCTCGGACCAGACAGCAAAAGGGTCAGCGAGATGCGCAAGGATCTGCACAACCTAGCAAAGACCAAAAAGAGGCGGTAGGAACCCTACCTTCACCGGAAAAGACGATGAACGATGGCGGCAGAGGGGTTCGCCAGAGTTGGACCGTGTCGTCGACCTAGTGCAAAAGAAAGCACGCGGCCAGGGTTAAAACATGCGCTAGGTCATGGCAAGTATTACAGAGCAGAGAGGAGGGCACGGCATGACCTGGGCTCACCGTAATTCTCCTCGGAGTGGCTTCGGGCGGCGGTGATTTGTGGTGGCAATTGGGGAGCCTGGGGGCTCTCCAGGGGCTATGTCTGGGGGAATCGGTCTGGGAGAAGGAGAGGGTTAAGATGGGGCCGAAGTGGTGGCGATTTACTCACAGAAACGCCCGCAATCAATCGGACGTGGAAATGGCAGAGGAGGTGGAGGGGGCGCCAACTGTTCGCGTGGAAGACGATGAGGTGGCGTCGACGTGGCGTGGGGCCCAGAAGTCAGCAGGTGGGGGTTAGCTGAGGGAGGGGTGCGAAAAGACAGAGAAGGGGGGGAGTCCGGTGAGCTGCTGGGCCGGATTGGGCCAAAAGGCCAAAAGCTGCTGCTGTTTAAAATCTTTTCCCTCCTTTTCTTTTTCTTTTTGAATTCTTTTCTAGGTTTTTTCTGAATTTAGCAAAAGTGCTCCAAAAAGTCTCAAAATTTCACCAAATTTTTGGAGGACAAATCTAATGCAAAGTAGTACATGCCATGATGATTTGAATGCAATGATGATGATTTTCAGATGAAAAAATTTGGGATGTTACAAGTCTAACCCCCTTAAGATGAATCTCACCCTCGAGATTCGGGTTGTCTAGCAAATAGGTGAGGGTGATCTCTCCTAAGTTCATCCTCTCGCTCCCAGGTTGCTTCTGATTCAGTGTGATGGTTCCATTGCACTTTGCAGAATTTGACTGTCTTGGTGGGTAATTCTTTCTGCTGTCTCCAGAATCTTAATGGGTTTCTCTTCATAAGTGAGATCATTCTCTAGATGAACTTCCTATAATGCTATAGTGTCTTTCAACGAAGTTTCTTCCATCTTTGGGTGACACGTTTTCAGCTGACTCACATGGAATACATTATGCACTGCTGATAGAGATTCTGGTAATTCTATCTCATATGCCACTTCTCCTTTGCGGCTCAAAATCTTGAAAGGTCCTACATAGCGTGGTGCTAATTTTCCTTTGATCCCAATTCTCTTGACACCACGAAGTGGTGATACCCTGAGATAAGCTCTATCACCAACCTCATAGATAACCTCTCTATGTTTTGGATCGGCATAGCTCTTTTGCCGAGATTGGGCTACCTTTGCCATCTTGACTTTCTCTTCAGCCTCCTTGATTAGGTCTGGCCCAAACAAATTTCTTTCTCCCACTCCATTCCATAGCAACAGTGTAGTACACTTCCTTCCATAAAGGAATTCAAATGGAGCCATTTCTATGCTTGATTGATAGCTATTATTGTAGGAAAATTCTGCGTATGGTAGACTTTCATCCCAACTAGATCCATAGTCTAACGCACATGCTCTCAACATATCTTCCAATATTTGATTGGTCCTTTCTGTCTGCCCAGCAGTTTGCGGATGAAATGCAGTGCTGAATTCTAACCGAGTTCCCAGTGACTCGTGAAGTTGTCGCCAAAAGTGCAAAGTGAATTGAGTTCCTCTATCGGACACGATACTTTTAAGAACCCCATGCAAACATACAATTCTATTCATGTATATCTTGGCTAGCTTTGCACTTGTATAAGTGGTCTTCACTGGTATGAAATGGGCCACTTTTGTCAAGCGGTCAACGATAACCCATATAGAATCGTATCCAGATTTAGTCCTGGGCAGTCCGGCAATAAAGTCCATACGAATTTTATCCCATTTCCAATCAGGTATTGGTAGTGGTTGTAATAATCCTGCCGGTTTCTGATGTTCTGCCTTTACACGACTGCACACGTCGCACAAGGCAATGTGCTCTTCTATGTCCTTCTTTAAATTATTCCACCAAAACCTCTCCTTAACATCCATACACATCTTGGTGTTGCCAGGATGAATTGAATATGGCGAGTTGTGCGCTTCTTGTAAGATCAACTTTCTAAGTTCAAGATCCTGCGGAACACATATACGTTTTTCGTACCATAAGATTCCTTGATCATCTACATGGAATCCTTTTGCCTTGCCTTCACTAACTTTACTTTTGATTTCTTCTATTTCTTTGTCCAACTTTTGGGCTTCTTGAATTCTGTCCATTAGTGTGGGTTGCACTTCCAAGGATGCAAGGTACCCTTCAGGCACTATCTCAAGTCTCAGCTCTCGAAATTGGGCACACAACTCCTCCGACAACTCTCCTTTATTGAGGCCATTTACATAAACCTTGCGGCTTAATGCATCGGCCACGACGTTTGCCTTTCCAGGGTGGTATTGCAATCTTAAGTCGTAATCTTTGATAAGTTCTAGCCATCTTCTTTGTCTCATGTTGAGTTCTTTCTATGTAAAAATGTATTTCAAACTCTTGTGATCAGTGAACATTTCCCAACGTTTTCCCATGAGGTAATGCCTCCATGTTTTTAAGGCATGTACAACTGATGCCAACTCTAGATCATGATTAGGATAGTTCACTTCATGATTTTTGAGTTGCCTTGATGCATAAGATACAACTCTACCTTCTTGCATCAGTACACCTCCTAATCCTTGGTGAGATGCATCAAAATATACTTGAAAGTCTTTCTCAAGGTCTGGCAAACATAACACTGGTGCTGACACAAGTCTCTTTTTCAATTCCTGAAAGCTGGTTTCGCAAGCTTCTATCCAATCAAACTTCTTCTCCTTCTTTAGCAGATCAGTCATGGGCTTTGCTATCTTAGAGAAATTTTCAATGAACCTCCGATAGTACCCTGCTAGGCCAAGGAAACTACAGATTTCTTTAACCGATTTAGGAGGTTCCCATTCTGTCACGGCTGCCACTTTTGCTGGATCAATAGTTATACCATTTCTAGATACTATGTGCCCAAGAAAACCCACTTCATTCAGCCAGAATTCACATTTGCTGAACTTGGCATAAAGTTTATGTTCCCTGAGTTTCTCTAGAATCAGGCATAGATGTTCTTCATGTTCTTTGTTGCTCTTGGAATATACCAATATGTCGTCGATGAATACCACTACTAACTTGTCAAGGAATTCGATGAATACCTTATTCATCATGTTCATGAAATAGGCTGGTGCATTAGTCAATCCAAACGGCCTCACTGTGTATTCATACAACCCATATCTAGTGGTGAATGTAGTCTTGGGTATGTCATGTTCTCTAATCTTTAGTTGGAAGTATCCTGATCGAAGATCAATTTTTGAGAACACACAGGCTCCCTCTAGCTGATCGAAGAGATCATTTATTCTAGGCAGAGGATATTTATTCTTTATGGTCACTTCATTAAGTGAATGATAATCTATGCATAGCCTTTGACTTCGGTCCTTCTTCTCAACAAACAAGACTGGTGCTCCCCAAGACGACGAACTTGGTTGGATAAATCCCTTTTTCAACTGTTCTGCCAGCTGTTTCTTGAGTTCTTTTAACTCGTCCACCAACATTTTATAAGGTCTCTTTGCTATAGGCCCCGTCCCTGGCAGTAGGTCTATCAAAAACTCCACATTCCTATCTGGTGGCATGCCAGGTAATTCTTCGAGGAACACATCTGGGTACTCCTTTACTATTGGCACACTGTCTAGGCTAACCCCCTTAAGAGAATTAACCTTGCTCCCCTTGGGTTCAAAGTTAGACTTGAACCTGATCCTTTTCTTTTCTGGGGTGGTGAGCATAACAGTTTGCTTGGCACAATCAATCACCCCTTAATAATGGGTCAACCAGTCCATCCCTAATATAACATCTAATCCTTGGGTCTCTAGGATTATTAAACTAACCGGAAACTTGTTCTTTCCAATTTCTAGGATTATCTGTCGGCACCCAGAATTTACTATCATTTCTCCACCCGGGGAGCTTACTTTAATGGGACATCCAATGGTTTCAGTGGAGAGTTCTTTTTGGATTACAAATGCTCTTGAAATGAATGAATGCGATGCGCTAGTATCGAAAAGGATAAGTGCAGGAAAGGAATTAATCTTGAACTTACTGATCACGGCATCAGATCCTTGTTGGATTTCTTCCACATTAATGTGATTCACATGACCTTTTTGGAATGGCTTTGCCTTAGCCCCATCAGTCTTCTTCTCTGGGCATTCATTAGCATAGTGCCATGTCTTCTTGCACTTGAAGCGTTCCACCTGACTGATGTCTTTCTTTGCTGGCTGACTGTGACGATTTTGACCATTTTGGTTCTCATGGCCATGACCGTTGTGGTTGTTCCTGAATCCACTTTTGTTATGCCCACGATGATTGTTTCCATCATGGTGGTGGTTGTTGTTACGATGGTTATTATGATTCCCATTCTTGTGGAATCTTGGACTCCCACTTCCTTCACGATGAGAGCGCTTGTGAGGAGATCCTGATCCAAACTTATCAAAATGGTGCTTCCTCTTTCTACCCTCCACTTGTTTCATCTTGTTTTCAAGGATGGTAGCTTTATCACAAAAGGATTGATAAGTTGGAACATATGCAACAGATAGTTGCATAGAAATTTCATCATTCAGCCCATCTAGGAACTTCTCCTTTCTCTTTGCATCAGTGTCAACATCGTCGGGTGCATAACGTGACAAATTATTGAACTCTTCGATGTATTCAGAAATACTGCGGTGGCGTTGCTTGAGGTTATGAAACTCCTTTTTCTTCAACCCCATTATTCCAGAAGAGATGTGAGTGGTGTGAAACACATCTTCAAACATTTCCCAAGTCACTTCCTCAATAGGGTGAGTACCTTGGAAATTGTCCCACCAAGTAGCTGCATGACCTTCCAATAAGTGTGCTGCAAATCTGACCTTTTCTACATCCGTGCATCCAACCGTGACTAGGTCCTTATTCACAGAATGTAGCCAATCATTTGCTACCATGTGGTCAGTGGTACCCGAGAACTTAGAAGGTCTCATCCTTAGAAATCTGGTCAGCATATCCAAAGGTGGTGGATTGTTCTGGTTGTTGTTATTGTTATTATTGTTGTTCTGATTCTGGGTTGCCATGAATTGAGTAATCATTTGCATCAGTTGGGTCTGCGCAGCCATCATCTACTGCATTCCATTGCCATTGTCATCCTCGTTGTTGCATCGGGGAGGCATCTGTGGGTTTAATAAGGGTAAGTAGTGATAGATAACCCAAAAAAAATCAGATAAACAAGCACATGCAAGTTCAACATCACAGCAATGACAGAGTTTGCGAAAATAAACATACTAGCATAGTCACCCACAAGTTGGTATGACCTATGCAACTCAATAATAATAAAACGATAGGTAAATGGAATAGTATCACTACTCCTCCATGTCAACTTCCTCCTCCACTAATGCAAGTCCTGCTGCTGCAAATCCTGCCTTGTATTCCTCTAGGCTTGTAGTCAAAGCATCGATCTTTGTCTGTAATTCTCTGTTCTGAGTGCGTAGCCTCTCTATCACCTCGTGATCCGCTTCCAACTCAATGTCCTCAAGCTCTAACTCGGTCTCCAAGTCTCTAATCTTCTTGTTCTTCTCTTGGCTCTTGAATTTCTTCTCTTGGTCTTCAAACTTCTTCTCCATTTCCTTGATTCGATTTTCCTGTTCCAGGAAGGCCTTGTCCATCTCCTTAAGTTGGACTCGTAGTTCATCATTGCTAAGCATCACATTAGTCCTATCAGTATCAAGGTGTCTGATAAGGCTCTCTAAGTCCTGGAGGTAGTGACACACGGGCTTGATAGAGTCCTTGGCGGCCTCATCCAACACAATAGGCTCTCCATCCTCGTTGCGCCTCCCAAAGAAATGGAAATAGTGGCTCCTGATCTCAGAAGAGTGACGTCCACAGAGGCGTCCCAACAGCTCCTGCATAGCAACGTCGAGGCCCCTCTCCATGTCATCATGGAGTATCTTGAAGGCAATCTCTCCAGTTTGGGGCTCTGTCTCACGTCCTGGCTGGGTAACTCTGAATCCCCATAAGTCCTTCCTCTTAAACTTCCTCAGCTGAAGTCCCTGATTTGTAGGGATTGGAAGAGCGAGCACTTGGACTAGCTCCAACATACGAGGCCCAAAGCGAGTCCCCTTAAAATCCTCGGCCGTGCTGTAGACAAAATTCGGCATCTTTTGCATAGTATGGAGAAAATTAGTAACACACAATAAAGAAAGTAAACACAAGTCACAAAATAAAAATCAACCAACAGAACACTCCAAGTAGCAATACATTATTCAACTCAAGCACTCAAGGTTCCAGACATAACTTATTTTTTCCATACCACATAAGTTGGTATGACCAAATACTAATGTGATAAAACACCAAGGGTGGTGGTCCAACTAATATCTCACTCCTTCTTAACCAAGGTGGCAATCTGGGCATCCGTGGCAGCAATCTTCTTGTCTTGGTCACATAGCTCCAAAGCTAGGCCTATGATATCCTTACTTAGGCGTTTCACAGTGGCCTTTGAGTCTTCTCCTTGAGATCTTCCTGAGTATTGAGCATTCTATACTTGAGTCTCTCCCCAAGTCCCTCAATAGCTTTCCATGCAGCATTCCCTGCAGAGTCAAAGAATGACGGGTGCATTTCAAAGGTGGTGAACATGCAGAATCCCGTGCTCTTGGAATCATCCTCCTTGTCCTTGTACAAATGGAGTTGCACCCACCAATACTCTTGTCCTTCATCTGTCATAGGAAATCCCTTATACACGGCTTCACCATCATCCCCAAGCCGAGTATGAGGTTCTTGAGTACATTGGGAAATTCTGTCTCACACTCTAGGGTCATAGTCATCAGCGGTCCCTTCTTGACAGATTCATTGATGGTGGACATCTATAAAATAGATGTGAAGGATGATTAGGGAAAGCTTTACGAGATGAAAAGACGAGTATAAGGTTGGAATATAGAGTTATTTTTCCTAAGGGTTTTCCTTAGTCTAATCCATTCTAGGGTCACGAACCTACAGGCAACACAGTGCTCTGATACCATCTGTAAGATCCCACCATAATAAGGTAAGATCCCTGTGATTGCAGTGCTAGTCCCTGGATCGAAATGCTAACACCCACAGTTTAAGATGAAGTACACAGAAACAAAGGTCATTATTACATCGCATATCCAGGAATATAATGGTTCTTACAACTCACTTAGCCCAAGGCTAAGACACAAGTTCACATTACATAGCATAATAATAATAGAGTCTTTTAGTCTTCATGTGCCACAGGCAAGCATGTCGAGTGTAGACCCGCAACCCTACTCATCATCAGAGTATCCTGCAACATAATAAGTTACAGCCACAAGGGTCAATACATTTGGAATTGTATTGGCAAGTGATACCATAGATACTTAGTATAATCTAACAACTACATGAATATATGGCTAAGTGGGGTTATGGCTGGCTTTGCAAAAAGCTAGTTTAACTTGTAGTTTTTGAAGAGTAAGTTTTCTCATTCAAACACTAAGGTACCAATGATAGACATCACTGAACTTTTACACATGTTCACCCACAAGTTTTAACTTAGAGAAATTTGGATGAGGAGATTATTAAACTGCTTCACTGTCTTGAGGCTCACAAGTTGTCCATAACCGGGGACACGGCTAAGTACTTAGTTTTACCCTCTCGAGAGGTGGTGCACTTTCCCCACAGGACTCGACATGCATCAAGACAAGACCTTTCAGAAGCAATCCCTCAGACCAACACGGACGCGTTCCATCCTACCACATCTACCACCGTCTGTCCGTCTGGCTGAGTTCTTGCAACTTAGTTGGTCAAGGCAGAGCCCATATGCCATGTGGCTGCACTGGAAGCTTCATGACAAGAATGTCTCCAATCTCTTTGTTCCTGGGTGGCCATCCACAAGTGTGATACACCAGCTGACCATAGACATGGCCCCTGAGTAACCACTCAACATAATCCAAGCAAGTCCCATTCCACCCAGGTATTTCATTAATATTAGTTGTTTTCTTAGTCAAACAAAATAATATCTTTCCATACTATCTTATATGTGTATTCCACCCACGAATTCTAATAGCATGGCTAAGCACTCTAGCATACGAAGTCTTTCAACTAGGAGATACTACCAAGATATAGTCTATAGGGTAGCATAGCATAGTAACAAGTAAATAATCCTATCATGCTAAGATCTACCAAAATAACACTAGTGCAATAGTGAAAATAATAGGACAAGAGATGAAATATCGTTTGCCTTGGTAGCTAGGGGAATAGGTACAATCCCCACAGCAACAAACTTCAAATCCACACAATCTACACAAGATCAATACAACAACAATAATTCAATCAATAATACTTTACAAAAAAACATGAATGCATGAAAAATGCAATGATATGATCAGAACTCTATAATTTACAGAGTCTACAGTACAGAGGGTAAATTACCTCATCTAAATGCAAAAGAAATACCCCAAAACAATTTATAGAACAATTTTTATGAGAAAAATACTCCTAAAAAGGTTCTGCCTATAATTCCAATTTTTCAGAGGCAAAAGTGTGAACCAAGGCCTCCATAATAAAGGTCTTATTTTTCTGAATCCATAGACACCAAATTTGCATTTTTCTGAATTGTGGAACAAAAGTTATGGATTTTCTAAGTTTAATACAAAATCTGTCTAATTTCTATTTATACAGATAATCCTGGGCGACGTGGCGCAATCTAATTGGCCCGTACCAGTTCGGTCGGATCGACCACTGTGGGCCGTTGGATCCTAAGTGATAACAGACGGATCAGATTAGCCTGTACCGTTTCATCTACGTTCTAATCCTAGCCGCAGGCACAAGATCTAACGGTCCCTAGCGACTTGGCCGGAGATGGGCGGCGCTGACCAGCTGCGCGCGGCGGCGGAGTGTCGGCTGATGAGGATCCGGCGATTCTATAAGGGCTGGGAGACCGTGGACACATACCAGAGGTCGAGGAGGTCGTGGCGGTCTCGATGGAGGTCACGGCGGTGCGGGAGGTACTCTGGCCTGGCCTTGTTCCCTCGCCGGAGTTGAGTAGACGGCGGAGCTCGCGGCTCTGTGTCGGAGACGGCGACCTGGGGCTCGGACCAGACAGCAAAAGGGTCAGCGAGATGTGCAAGGATCTGCACGACCTAGCAAAGACCAAAAAGAGGCGGCAGGAACCCTACCTTCACCGGAAAATACGATGGACGGCGGCGGCAGAGGGGTTCGCCGGAGTTCGACCATGTCGTCGACCAATGCAAAAGAAAGCACGCGGCCGGGGTTAAAACATGCGCTAGGTCACGGCAAGTATTACAGAGCAGAGAGGAGGGCACGACATGACCTGGGCTCACCGGAATTCTCGCAAGGAGTGGCTTCGGGCGGCGGCCATTTGAGGTGGCAATTGGGGAGCCTAGGGGCTCTCCAGGGGCTATGTCTGAGGGAATCGGTCGTGGAGAATGAGAGGGTTAAGAAGGGGCCGAAGTGGTGGCGGTTTACTCACAGAAACGCCTGCAATCAATCAGACATGGAAACGGCAGAGGAGGTGGAGGGGGCGCCGGCCGTTCGCGTGGAAGACGATGAGGTGGCGTCGACGTGGCGTGGGGCCTAGAAGTCAGCGGGTGGGGGTTAGCTGAGGGAGGGGTGCAAAAAGACAGAGAAGGGGGGAGAGTCCGGGTGGGCTGCTGGGCCGGATTGGGCCAAAAGGCCAAAAGCTACTGCTGTTTCCCTCCTTTTCTTTTCTTTTTGAATTCTTTTCTAGGTTTTGTTTGAATTTAGCAAAAGTGCTTCAAAAAGTCTCAAAATTTCACCAAATTTTTGGAGGATAAATCTAATGCAAAGTAGTACATGCCATGAAGATTTGAATGCAATGATGATGATTTTCAGATGAAAAAATTTGGGATGTTACATTTATAGTTGAATTTTTGTTGAACTGTCTATTCTTTTGACTTACAGCACTAGTAAAATAGTCCTGCACTATGATCGAAGAGGCCGAGAATCTTAAGACCTTGGTGGTGGAAAACAAAGAACTTCGCCAAGAGCTGGATAAGCTTAAGGCAGATCATGAGAAGAGCATTGCTCAAATTCTCGAATCCACCTCCATGGCCACTGACGAGCCTGATCACAAGATTACGCTTCAAGATAAGAAAATCTCGGATCTTAGCAATGAGCTATTCAGAGAAAAGGACATTTCTGAGGCACTCCGGGCTGAACTCCAGAGTCTTCATGAAGAGAAGGCCAAAGTCGACGATGTCATCTTTGGTATGTTTCCATTTTTCTGACTTATCTGCATCTTCAGACTCTTTGAAGTCTAGTTTTTCTTGACTTACCCTTTGCATTATATGCGCAGGTCCTCTGAACTTGACGGACTCAGCCTCTACTGAGTCCCGCACCAGCCGGCTTACTCAAGTCAGTGATTTGCTGCATGACTTCTGCCAACCCCTCGAAGATATTGGCAAAGGATATGCATAGCAAGTCCGGTTTTGAGGTGCGAGACAAGGCCAAGGATATGCCACAGCTTGTTCAGGACTGGAACATGTCCTACGCACGAACCGCAGCGCAAAATGCTCTCACCATGGTTATGAGCTACCATGGAAACATGGAGATCTGGCAAGTAACAAGAGGGTACTGCAAGGTGGACAAAGACGGACATGTGCAAGACATCAAGACCATCATGGACTCCTGCGCCAGATATGGGTGCCACGTAGCTGATTTGACTAGCTATGACATTCCCTTCTTCACCCACGTGGACACGCCGCCTCCGCCTTCCGAAGAAACAGCTGAAGTTTCCAACGATGATCAAACCATATCGGATTTGAACATCTCGGAACGTTATCAAGCCGAGGCCGATGTATCCAGCGAGTCGGCAGCTCCTACCTCTCCTCCTGCATCATAGAGTATCAGAAGAACAATATGCTATTTTGAAAAAATAATTTGGGTTTGTAAATAAGTAGTACAATACTTTTGCTAGTGCTAAGTTCTAATTTATCTATTCAACACTTTTGGCTTTGATATTATGTGCTTGAAATGTTTGCATAAGCACTTGTATTTTTTGTCTGGCTTGCCGCCTCATCCCTTTCGTGAGCCGGCCAACTTTTAGCACGGAAACTTTGCCGAGCAATGGAGCTCAATTGCTAAACCGGTTTAAACTCGGAAAACAAAGCCGGCTTCTAGTACCAACAAATCACTACTCGGAAAATACCCGCATCCAGCAATCAGACAAATAAGCAAAGTATAGACTAGAAAATTTAGATTTATACCCAAAGGTATCAATTTTAGTATCGGAAATCTAAACCAGAACAAACATGAGAATAAAGTACTTTCAAATATTCTGGGATTTTCGACTATGACATGATCATTCGAAAATAAGATGGTAAAAATCTTCTTAGGAAGATTTCGAGGAAACCAAGACTTTATTTCTCATTGAACATGTACACATATATGATTACAAAGAAAAGTAAACTAAGAATAAAAGGGACATAGCTGAGCAATATTCCATGGTCTGTCTAACTCATCGGGATTTTTACTGCCTCCAGCTCTCTTTCTCTTCTTAGTAGCAGGTCTTTCTTTGACTGGCCGCATATCAGTTAGGTAGAATGAACCATTGTGCAATACTCGACTAACTAAAAATGGACCTTCCCATATTGGGGAAAGTTTGTGCTTTCTTTGTTGCACAAGCCGGAGAACCAAATCGCCCTTATTGAAAGATCGGTTTCTGACTCTCTGGCTATGATACTTGCGTAACTTCTGCTGATAGGCTGTTGATCTAATCTCAGCAATGACACGAACTTCTTTGACTAAGTCGAGATCATTTTGTCGAGAAATTTCGGCATCCTCTTCAATATACGCGGACACTCTAGGAGAAGTGTGAATCAAATCACTAGGAAGAACTGCTTCTGCGCCATAGAACAAGAAGAAAGGTATGTATCCGGTTGACCTGTTTGGAGTTGTTCGCAAACTCCATATTACAAAAGGTAATTCCTCAGCCCAAGCCCCCGCAGCACATCGTAGTGGTGCTTCGAGTCTCGGTTTTAGGCCCTATAAGATTAAACCATTTGCTCTTTCGACTTGTCGGTTAGCTTGTGGGTGTGTGATTGACGCAATGTCAAGCCGGATATTTTGTTCATTGCAGAATTTGACAAGCTCTCCCATAGAAAAGTTACTCTGATTGTCCGTGATAATGCTATGCGGATAACCAGATCGGATTATAACATCCTCATCAGACCTTTTGGCTATTGCTCCATCACAACTAGTGACGGGTTTAGCCTCAATCCATTTGGTGAATTTATCCACCATTACTAAGAGGTGTGTAAATCCAATTGGAGCCTGTTTAAACGGTCCTACCATGTCAAGCCCCAGAACGCGAAATGCCATATTATAGGTATTGTTCGCAGCTGATTAGCCGGAACGTGAGCTTGTTTGGCATACTTTTGGGAGCCCTTGCACGTCTTGACTAGACGTTTGGCATTTGCCTTGGCTGTAAGCCAAAAAAAACCATGTCGGAAAGCTTTTGCCACTAAAGATTTCGCTGCAGCATGGTGACCACACTCGCCTTCGTGGATCGGTCGTAAGATTTCCACTCCTTCTTCCGGAGATACACGCTGAAAGACCCCAGATGCACTCCGCTTATAGAGATCACCACTAATTATAGTATAGGCTTTTGCTCGTCGGACGATCTGCCAGCTCAGAACTTCATCTTCAGGTAATTTTCCGTCTATCAAGAAATTAAGATAGGGTTGAGTCTAGCTGGGAATGACAGCCAGAACTGCTACTAAAGGTGAGTCAGATTTGGTCGGATATTTCTCATCTACTCCTTTTATAGAGGGAACTTTGAGGTGCTCTAAAAAAGCGCCATCTAGGACCTTTTTCCGGGCAGAGCCTATTTGAGATAGTGCTTGTGCTTCCTCATTTTTTTCGAGGGACGACAGCTCTATATGACGCCATGTGCTTATTTGCCTTACAGATATCCAATACTTGTTGAGCAACAAGATCTGAATCTCCATAACACATTAATCCGGATTCCATGCAGTAGTGCTTCATATTCGGCAATGTATTCGTTGACGTGAAGTGTATCTGCAATACATAGAAAAGTTTATCACCTTGGGGTGACTTGAGCACCACGCCAGCCCCTGAGCCCCCGAGCGCTTTAGACTCGTCAAAATGCAGGGTCCAGTATTCTGACTCTGGTAGGGTCATACTCTCTGTTGTCTCTATCCAATCAGCGACAAAGTCAGCGAGGATTTGGGATTGATTGATGTACAAGGTTTGTACTCAATATCGAAAGCTGAAAGCTCTATTCTTGATGACCCACAAATATAGGGGGTGTATCGTAGTATTTTCGATAAGTAAGAGTGTCGAACCCAACGAGGAGAAGAAGGTGCTGGCTAGTGGTATAGATCAGGAATTCTCTGCAAATACTTAGCAAACGGATTTTTAGGGGGTTTTGATAAAGCAAGTAAACAAAGTACGAGTAAATAAATGCAAGCCGGTTGTATTACTTAAGACAGTAGGAATAAATGCAGCAAGTGGCCCAACCCTTTATGCAGCAAAGGACAAGCCGGTTGTATTACTTAAGATGACCAAACGTTCTCGAGGACACATGGGAAGACTGTCAAGTGCTTTCGCTTCATATAGTTGAATAATCTTCTTTAGCTTGCTAAGTGTTGTGTGGGTGAACCTGTGCTAATGTACCGACCTTCCTACGACTAATACATACTTGTGATTATACCCCTTGCAAACGTCCGTAAGTACAAGAAAGTAATTAAGGTAGAAACCTAACCACAGTTTTAAACTCTAAGCCCCTTACGTCCCTTGTGCAATGGTTTCCTAACGGGGGTTCAGGTTTCTGTCACTCCGGCAACCCCTATGATTAGTAGCCAAATACACAATGCATTCCCCTAGGCCCATATAGGTGAAGTGTCATGTAGTCGACGTTCACATGACACCACTAGAAGAGGTACACCACAACTTAAATAACAAACTATTGAATCTTTCTCAACACAACTCCACTACTAACAACATGACTTCTCCCATGTCCTCAAGAACAAAACGAACTACTCACAAGACATCATATGGATCATGATCAGAGATAGAATAATGATGTATACCAATCAGAACATAAACAATATTTCAGCGGTTCACTCAATAGCATCAACTATAAAGAGTAATCAACACCGGGAAAGTTTCCCCTATGAACTAATGCAAGATTCAACTCAATTTTTACAGCAATATGGAGATGGTGATGAGGGTGCTGATGGTGATGATGATGATCCCGATGAAGTCCAGCTTGATGGTGATGTTGATGGAGACGATCTTCCCTCTCCGAGAAGGAATTCCCCCGGCAGAAATCTGTCTGCCGGAGAGATCTTTCTCTCTCGGTGTTTTCCACCTCGCAGAGGCGATAGAATCTATCTATGGTCACTCCCCGAGTCTTAGGGTTTTGGGAGGATGATATACGCCAGAGGTGAGAGCCTGGAGTGGGCCAGGGCGACCACACCACCTGCTGGCGCGGCCTAGGGCTACCCGCGCCAGGGGGTGGTGTGGGCCCCATGTGGCCCATCTCCAGCCCCCCTTCTGGCTTCCTTCGTCTTCTGGAAAAATTGGATTTTTCGTATATTTTCCCAGATTTTCTGATCTTCGCAAATTTTGCCTCGAAACAGCACCTTTTCCATCAGAATCTTGATTGCAACGGTCCATGCTCCAAAAGTCATCAACCATGCAAAAACAGATGAAATAACATAAGTATCACCTCTCAATACGAAATATATCAATGAATAATAGTGAATTATGACATAGAATAGTGATGCAAAATGGACGTATCAACTCCACCCAAGCTTAGACTTCGCTTGTCCCCAAGCGAAACTGAGCTCAATTAACATGGCCTCAGGTTTATGGAGTGAAAAGTCGATAAAAGAATACGGACAAGAAGCATCACATTCGTCAAATACATAGGTCATAATAGAAGACAACTCACTATTATATAACTTACTTGTAATGAGTAAAGGAAACACAATGAAGATACATAAAGTGAATCATAATTGGTAATAGCAAACTTAGCTCTTGGTCGAAGATTAGTTGATAATTTGCTGGAGTTCACAAATAGCTGGTTTTCAATGATAGCTTTCAAAGAAGTAAACATCAAGATAATATCAATGTGCAAAACAAGGAACATAAGACATGATTGAATAAATCATCATATGAATGAATGAAACACAACAACACAAAATACTTGCTGAGATAGAAGGGAGTAGGTTTTCTGACACAACTACAAAGTAAAAAGAAAGGCCCTTCAAAGAGGGAAGCAGGGATTGCAAGTCTCATAAAGAGCTCCCAAATATTATGATACTTACTAGCTTTTAGCTCTCATTGCCCCTATCATAGGCATCTTTAGGTGATTAAGGTTAAAGTGATCAAATATGAGGATATGCATTGACAAGTTGTAAGTTGAGAATCTCATGTCCCTTGAATACGAGGGTCACTCCTCATGCTACTCAAGTTTAGTCACCGGTAAGTTCTTGTCATCGTAAGCATATGTGTATCATAGAGAACCACCAATGGGGTACCCCTTGCCCGATGATACGGAAAAATCCCCATATCAAAATGACAAGACAATCAGACAACAAGCATCTCAGCAATCTTCTTATGTACCATGGGAATATGGTGCTTTTTTCTCTCTTTCCTCTTTTCATAATATCTCTTTTTTTTATTTTCTCTTTTTCTCAATCTCTATCTCTTTTTTATAAGAAAAATGCTTCATAGATACCCGTTATGGTTCGCTGCAGGTTTCCACCATGTCAGCATGGATTAGACCAACGGCCCAGGCGTTTCTCTAACACACATGCATAACTCCATGGACTTACAAGCTCCCCTTTCATTTCACACCAACGACATCCATAGACATAAGAACATGATATCAACTTGGTACTAAGTACCAGTGCAATGTTGAAAGCGTTCCCCATGACTGCATGGTTCTGCTAATTTACAACTTACAAAACGCAAGCATATACGCAACATAGGTGAGCACAGTGGTTCAAGTTTATTAAATGCAAGAAAGTAAAGTGTGCCATCAAGTTCGTGAGAGCTTTAATCACTAATTTTCACATAACAAGTTTAATTTGGGAGGTAGACAAAACAAGAATTTACTTGGAATAGCAATAATGCTACTAGGTAGGTATGGTGGACACAAATGGCACATGTTTTGGTTTTAAGGAGTGGATGCACGAGAAGAATTTCCTCTCAGTACAGGTTTTTGGCTAGCAAGGCTGGGTAGCAAGTACAAGAGTTGAAGGAAACAAACAAACATACAAGTGATAAATAAAAACATGCAATCTTCCTTGGAAGCACAAAAGATCTTAACTAGAGAATACTAGAATTATGAGCAAATCAAGAAAGAAAGATGATGAAATTATTTTTCTCTAGAGTACTTCTATCTTTTTCAATCAACTCTCAAAAAGGGTGTTGCTACTAATCGAGCCAGGTTTGCCAAAACCAACTAAATTAACTCAATGATCCCAAAGTGATACCAGTACTAACAACAAGATCAATCATACGAATTGAAAACTAATATAAGATATGCAAAAGAGTAAATGATATAACTTCTCATTAATAATCCATAACAGCAACTCACACCAAGGGATACATATCTAACGAGAGAGGGGACACTTCCATAATGCAAACCATAATACATAATAACTTCTCTATTCATGATATGACTCTACTAAAAAGGTAAAAAGATAGAAGATAGTGATGTGATACCGCGGCACTCCCCCGAGCTTGGAACAAACCAAGGGGATGCCAAACCTGATGACGAATTACTCATTTGGTGGTGGTGGTATCCTCTCGATGGGATCCTTGACCAATTTCCCCAAGTCCTCAATCTTGAAGGTGAGATTACGAATCAGCTGTGAGTTTTGCTCAATGCGGCTCATGATCATGTCGGGTTGAGAATTCCATCTCTTTCTATACTTTCCCCACTCTTCCTCCTTGAAGCCTTCCTTTCCTGCATGGCTAGAACGAGGCAAATCCCAATTGGAGGGTAATTTCCCTTTGGGCATATTCTGGTATTGATGCCCATGGATAAGGGTATGGAAAGGATTCTTGGTGCGTGGAGGAAGTGACCAGGGATCAGAACGGTGGTGAGGAGGCTTCCCTCCAATGGCTGGGTTTTCCACCACTCCAATGCTCGCAATGGTAATACCGGTGTGCTTATGTTGGCCCTGCTCCTCTTCACCTTCACTCTTGATCTCCTTCTCCTTCCCGGGGTCTTGGAGGTCTTCCTCCATAGGCTCCTTCCCTTTATCCTTGGCGGACACCATTGTGATTCTAAATCTTCAGAGAGTATGTCCTGGCAGAAACAGATCGAAACAAAAACACGACGAAAACAAGATATACGAACCTTGGGAGATCTGGGGGGGTTATATATTACAGAGTTTCATATCAAAAGGAAGGTACTGGGAGAAAACGAGTCGGAGGCGGAGTCTGGGGTGGACTCACTACCTGGTGGCACGGCCAGGCGTGGGCCCGCGCCACAGGGTGGTGTGAGCCACCCTAGCTCTGTTTCCGTCCCTTTTTCGCTTCATAACTTCCCTTATTGACTGAAAACTGCAAAAATATAGTTGGATAGTATTTTTGTGGAACTTTTCTTACCAGAACTGTTACCAATTTGAAAGCAGACTCTGTAGGTCTCTAAATTTGGTACTTAGTAGGTTCTTCCAGAGTCACCACTTGAATAATCAACAGTATCTTCATCTTAATACAGTTACTTTAGTCATAAAACCGTTCTCTTCCTTATTACACCATTATCTCCACTTCTTAGAAATTTCTTTCACACAAAGCTCCACACAGTTCTCATTAGCAACATTAGTATATAAGAAGTGATAAAACCTTTTGAGTCCAACTTCAACTGAAAACCATCAAAACATAAGCTACTGTGGCAACTCCTTCCGAAAACCCAAAAAGAATTCAAAAAAGAAATCGATTAAAGAAGAAAATGCAAGATTGGTAAAATCTGTCAAAACAGACCAGCAGGTAAAGATCAATTTTTTCGAAAATCTTTTGTTGCTCAAATCAAAAAGTGCAAAACTAACTAAAGTTAAATAACAACCTGGGGCAGAAGCACAAAACATTACAGATCAAACCGACATACAGAGATCTCTCACGAATTTTTACGGTGAAGCACAAAAATCTGTTTCGGGACTACAACTTCCCCAAATCTTAGTTCTCTCTCATTAGAGGTTGATCTTGACACAAAAACCAAACAAAAATGATAAGGATCGGTTATTACCGAAGTAATAACTTCCAAGACTCAAAGAAGCAAAACCAAACTGAAAGCAAAAACAAACTGGGTTGTCTCCCAAAAAGCTCTTTCTTTATAGCCATTAAGATGGGCATGATAATTTTGAATATGCTCACATAAGAATATGAATTGAGGTGAAAGAGAGCATTAAGAAGCAAAAATACATAGATTTAAGTCTAGCCCAATTCCTATGCAAGGGAATTTTGTAAACAAACAAGTTGTTAAAACAGAGGCTACTTGCATAGGAAGGCAAAAGAAGTGCAACATAAAAACTTTCAGCATAAAACGAGGAAACTTGACATTATTGAGATGCATACGAACACTTTTCCCTCTCTCATAATAACTTTCAGTTTCATGCATAAACTTAGCAATATAGCTATCACAAGGACCATCGTAGCAATATAGCTATCACAAGGACCATCACTTATTCTAACAGAAAACACAGGAATACTAGCTCTCATAACACTACTTGGTGAAACAAAATTAGAGGTATCCTTACAAAGGATAGTGTGTCCCTCTTCTTCATACTTAGTGAAAAAGTATTTCACATTTGCTATTGTAGGTTCATCAACCATTTGTTTATCAGGTTCAACAGCTTTATTTGTACTTTCATTAACCATACTAGCTATCATAGAATGTTCCTTAATCTTAACTGGGAAGGGCATTTTCTCAATATCAGCAGCATAAACTTCAGTATTTCTTGTAGGAACACTCTTAGCAACATCTTTATAAGTTTCATGATACTTATTCCACTTCTTTTTAGGCACTTCAATGTAGGAAGCAAAAGCCTTAAAATAAGAAGCAATGGCTTAAGAGTCTAGACCATAAGCATTTTTAATATTTTGAAAGTCATCAGTTCCCATAAAAGATTCAATGCATTCATAATCATAATTTATACCTGACTTTCTACCTTTGTCATTCTCCCAAGCTTCAGCATTGTCTTGAATACGGTCCAGAATATCCCATTTAGTTTCTTCTTCCATGCGAGTGAATGATCCAGCACAAGAAGCGTCCAATAAATCTTTGTCATGTAGAGGGAGCCTTGCATAAAAGTTATTGATAATAATATTGTTGGGGAGCTCATGAATGGGACATTTGAGCATTAGTAACTTCAAGCTCCCCCAAGGTTGAGTTGTACTCTCTCCATTAAGAGGCCAAAAGTTGTATATTTGATTCCGATCTTTATGAATCTCACAAGGAGGATAAAACTTTGAATAAAAGAGAGGCACTATTTCCTCCCATTCCAGAGCTTGACCATTCTTAAGCAGCTTATACCATTCATCAGCTCTTCCTTTAAGTGATAATGAGAATAACTTCTTCTTAACATGATCTGTAGTGATACCTGCACACTTGAACAACCCGCATAAAATTCGTGTATAAAGAGTAAATGATCACCGGGATGGACAGTTCCATCCCCAACATAGTAGTTATCCATAACACGATCAATAATTCTTGTAGGTATTTTGAAAACATCATTCTCAGCAGGTGGTGGCTTATCTACTACCTTAGCAGTGGTAGTAGCATTACCAAATAATAAACTCAGCTAATTATCCATAACGAAAATAAAGCAACTAGTAGAAGTAAACAATATTCACAGTAGAAGTTTCCTTTACCAGTTCCACTCTCCAATAGCGCTTCACTCCCCGGCAGCGGCACCGGAAAATAGTCTTGATGACCCACAAGTATCGGGGGTGTATCGCAGTATTTTTGATAAGTAAGAGTGTCGAACCCAACGAGGAGCAGAAGGTGCTGGCTAGTGGTATGGATCAGGAATTCTCTGTAAATACTTAACAAACGGATTTTTAGGATTTTTTGATAAAGTAAGTAAACAAAGTACAAGTAAATAAAAGACAGTAGGGATAAATGCAACAACTGTCCCAATCCTTTATGCAGCAAAGGACAAGCCGTTTGTGTTACTTAAGATGACCAAACGTTCTCGAGGACACATGGGAAGACTGCCAAATGCTTTCGCTTCATATAGTTGATTAATCTTCTCTAGCTTGCTAAGTGTTGTGTGGGTGAACCTGTGCTAATGTACCGACCTTCCTAGGACTACTACATACTTGTGATTATACCCCTTGCAAACATCCGTAAGTACAAGAAAGTAATTAAGGTAGAAACCTAACCACAGCTTTAAACTCTAAGATGCTTACGTCCCTTGTGCAATGGTTTCCTAACGGGGGTTCAGGTTTCTGTCACTCCGGAAAACCCTACGATTAGTATCCAAATACACAATGCATTCCCCTAGGCCCATATAGGTGAAGTGTCATGTAGTCGACGTTCACATGACACCACTAGAAGAGGTACACCACAACTTAAATATCAAACTATTGAATCTTTCTCAACACAATTCCACTACTAACAACATGACTTCTCCCATGTCCTCAAGAACAAAACGAACTACTCACAAGACATCATATGGATCATGATCAGAGATGGAATAATGATGTATAACAATCTGAACATAAACAATAATTCAATGGTTCACTCAATAGAATCAACTACAAAGAGTAATCAACACCGGGAAAGTTTCCCCTATGAACTAATGCAAGATTCAACCCAATTGTTACAGCAATATGGAGATGGTGATGATGGTGGTGATGATGATGATGATCCCGATGAAGTCTAGCTTCATGGTGGTGTTGATGGCAGCGATCTCCCCTCTCTAGGAAGGAATTCCCCCGGCAGAAATTGGGAGTGGGCCAGGGCGGCCACACCACCTGCTGGATCGAACCCCACAATTGCTTTCTTTCTCTACCGCCGCCGCCGCTGTCGTCGCTGCTACCGTAGCCAAGCCGGATGATGAAGATGAAGCCATTCCTCCATTGAGCCGGTGACCTTGGGTGGGCGGCTCTGGGAATCTGAAGGCAAAGGAGCTCTGTGCGCGTGGGAGAAGTGGAGGAGAAGGAAACAACACGGGGAATAGGTGAAGAAGATGAGGAAAAGGGAGTCCTCATCCCTTATATCCACCAAACCGCGCCAAGATTTGTGCGAATGGCACAGTAAATACGCCACGCGTCATGGAACGAACTGGGAAGTGCCCACGCGATGATTACGTCGCCTCGATCTCCGCACAGGCATTAAAACGGCGCCTCGGTTCCGCGAACGTCGGACCCACCAACGGTCATGCTGACAGGATGTTTGTCAGTGAGGTGACTTGACCATGACCGGTGTCAGATGACGTGAGAGACCAAGATCCGGCTTAGTTTGAAATATCAAGCTGCAAATCCGAATAACGTATTGATCGGTCCGACTTACTTTTGAGACCCGGATCATAGCTTTTGTTTTGAAGTTTCAGGAACCCTTCAAGATTCTGTAAGCCGAAGATCAAGCTAGACGCTGATGAATCCGACTTTGGATCTTGGAGACTTCCGGGGGCTGCTATTGGGGATATACTTTCCGAGTATCCTCACAGTCCTCACTGACCAGGGTGGCCCACTTTGGGTTATAGCTTTGCTTCACGGGCGACCCGGTCAGGGAGAAGAGACGGAGTCCAATCCGGCTACGGGAAGGCCCAGAAGACTTACCGACATAGGCCCATAGTGTTACTTGTAGTTCAAGATGTACTTTGTAACCGACTCTTAGTCGTAGCCGGATAGATCTCTCTTGTAAGCCCTAGGTCGGATATCTATATAAGCCATACTAGGGAGAGCCTTTAGGGCACCCCTTACAATCACAATCTCAACTCACACAGGCGAACCCTTGTAACCCATATTCCGGCTCTGCCGTATTACTGGATTGCTAGCAGGAGCAGGATCCGTCCAAAGCCGGCGGATTCGAACCTGGGTAAACTTGTGTGCTCACCATCCCGGAACACCATACATCTCACACCCCTCTCTTCCGCACGTCTCGAGGACCCCCTCATGGCGTACTTGTCATCAATTCAACGACAAAGATAGCCATCTCCCAGCAAGATAGCCATCGCCCAGCAAGATACCCATCGCCCAACAAGAAATCGATTGCCCAACAGCTAGATACCAGTAATTTTGGCTCCAAATAAAGCCATCATGTGACCAAGCTTCTCCTCGTGTTCTTGCACCCTCTTGACCAGCACCTGGTAGTCCTTGTCACGTTGAGGTTGTGCAGCTTCTGCCTCCTGCGCTGCCTTATTGATTGCAGCCAATTCTTCGGACATGGCTTCACTTCTCTGCTCCGACTTCTGCAACTTCTCGTGTAGGTCATGGACATGAGCGGATACAGCCGCATTTGAGCTGCAACTTCTTCGAGCCTGACTGGAGGCCAACATTCTTCAAGAATGTGTTTGACGGCGCCTCATTGGTCAAAACTTGAGCAACCACCTCCACAGCAGACTTTGGTTGTTCCCCTTCTGGTACCATCTTAGCCATCTCAGCTTCCATTTTTCTCTAAAAAGATGTTAGGAAACAGTAGCATGACCACATAAAGCAACACAAATAAAGTATTCTAGACAAGCAGACTCCCAGAAAAATAAGGTAATCCACTAGTAGCAGAAGAAAAGCAAGAAATATGAAATGGACAGACTTATAAGTTATTCAAGTACACTAGAACTACATCATACTTGGAGACCAACCTTTTGGCAAGAAATGAAGAGTAACATGCTTATGTATAACATTAAAGAAACCTAGGCAGATCACTATAAAATGCAGCACCATCCAAAAGAATATCCCTGAAACCATCTTTCTTGCACTATAGCATCTTTAACTACGATAGAGAAAGCATCTTCCTTGTTGTTGTAGGTGACCTTAAACATGTCAATGGCATCAAGCTCTTCACCCTAACGTTCCTCCCGTTGAAATGATTTCCAACATTAATAAGGACACAAGCTTATACGGACACAAGTTAATTGTGCCTAAAGAAAACTATAAGAGTATCTTACAGCTGCATACATATGAGCTAGATAGCACCGTGAACTAGTCTTCTACTGAAATTTGACTAGTCCTCGATTGGTCATGTTCTTTTGGCATGTGTCCTACATATGGGAGCATTTTTATAAGACATTTTCAACAATTTGCATACTAGAATATAAACTAATTGATGAAACTTGACCAGATTATGTATCCTATCACATAAAGCATCAAATAAAATGAAGTACTTCACTCAACTTGTTAACAACATGTAAATAATTGTTGCTTTGTTCATCCAATATTAGAAGTTTACTTGATAGATCTAAATAACTGCTATTATGTTCCTTCAACATTCGAACTTCAAAAAACAGTAGTTGACAGCATATAAAGCCTATAGTACACAGGCAAGGTAATTACAGAATGCAAAGGTTAAGCAATGCAGAATACTATGCGTTTTGGGCTTGTCCACAGCTTGAGCAGCGCTTGCCATTCGTCATCAGGGATGTATGAAACCGGGGACTTGATGCTGAGTTCAGATGCTGGTACTTGATCGAAAATTTTCTTTTTTACCAAATGTCGTCTTTGCTTTGAAACAGTCTTCAGTATATCAGTGCAGGCTACCTTAACTTCCTTTGCAGTAGTGTCCATCTCAAAATTTGCCTGCAAAGGAAGCAAACAAGGCAATGACAAGATAACTAACCAAATGACAAAAAATAGTAGAAAAACACATTCAGCTAAGGAATCATGAGCTTATGACAACTTTTCCTATATAGTCTTTCACCATATTCTTGTCCTTTTTGTATTCCTTGAAGTGTGGAAGGATCAGTGTATGGATTCTAGCAATCATCCCACCTTCTAATGCAATCCTTGCAGCCAACACATGCCTCTCGGGGCGTTTCATCCCTTCAGCAATTTCAATCCTCACTTTGCTTCCTAGCCCCTTGGTCATCTTTTCCAGGCCTGAACCTTTTCTCTTGCGGCTGACGACCACAAGTGACTTGTCTGAAATAAAAGCCAGTAATTAGAAGCCAATTAGTCTATCTATACTAGAAGCTTATCAAGCAAACACAAACAAGATCAGATGTAAAAGCTTATCAAGCTATAGCAGTACAAATAGAAACAACTAATTAAAATTGGCACAAGTAAAAGCTTATCAAGCAAAGCTACAGCAGATCAGATATACAACGGGTAGTACAATATCAGCAAGAAAATAAATTACATCAAGCAGATCATATGTGCAAATAAATTATAGCAAGCTTTCCAAATAGCATGTGTATATAAAGAAATCTATTCATGTTCATCAAGAACTTGTGGAACATGCAAAACAGTATAACATCAGTTTAGGACAGCATATAAGTAGCAGCACCAGATCGTGTACTGACATACATATGATCAAATCTTTTATCTAGCAAATAATTGGGAGTCTATCTATACTACAGCACATGTACAACAGAATTGCTTACATTTAGAAAATGCACGAGTAAAAGAAAAAAGTGCAAGATGAACTTGCCTTCATCACCCATAGGCTACTCAGATTCTTCATTGTAGTCATCACTTCTGTCCGTTGTAGGCGCAACAGGGCTGATGTAACACCCTCAAATTGGCTCTATGCAAGTTTTAGCGCTTCCCGCCAAACCCGCATAGAAACGATTCAAGGACACCCACCAGGCACTTTCGTGCGGGTGAAAAACGAAGTAATAACATTACACAACAGTCCTCGATGGGACCCATAGAACAGATATATATGTACAACACGACTCCATGAGTCAAGAATATCAATATACAGTAAAAAGATCCAAATCACCTTGAAATCGATAGAGCGTCCGTCTACGGACAAGATGCAAATGGGCTAAGAGCCCTGAAGAATAACCAATGGCGTCCATAACCCTGCCCAGGCCAAGCCGGAAGGGTAACCCTGCTAATGATGGCGATCTCAAACCTGCTAAAACAAAAGGGGTGCCGACAAAGAGCAAGGAAAAAGAGGAGCGTCAGTACTGAGGCCAGTACACGGCGAGGCTAGAATTCGGCGGCTCTCGCCTACATAGGTATGGTGGGCTGAAGCGGCAGCGCAGCGGCACTAAACAACCTATAGAGACTCGGTATCACTGGCGGCTATTAGAGAGGGGTAGGAAAGACCTATTCGGATCCAACCTGAAGCTAACACCAAACAAACCCATCCTGGTATTTCCCCCTTGAGACCGAACGAGGAGGTCGGACCAAGGAACCCACACCGTTGGCAATTTTACTCATTCCATTATAGTTGCAGCAATTACTAATCAGATATAGATAGCATGAGTCATCCTGTAGTAAGTAGTGGGCCGTTATAATTAACATTCCGTTGTAGTTGGAACAGTTACTAGTCAGATATATTTGTCCTGAAGAAGCCCAAAACCCAGCAGTTGTTGTCACTTTTATCACATTTCATTGGAGTTGCAATACTTACTAGGCCGATATAACAAAACAATCCAGGTCCACCAGTGGTTGGCATTTTTAATATCCATTCCATTATAGTGAAGCTGATTACTAGTCAGATATATTTAGTCAAATTTATAGCACTACTTTAGTTATGCTTGTCTATGATCGAGATACTGTGCTCCAAGTCGTCCATAACCGCGGACACGGCTTTCAGAAAGTTTTACCCTGCAGGGGTGCACAAATAGCAACACACACTCGATCAACCTCAGAAAAACCAACTCAAAACCCAACGAGGCATTCACGACAAAGCGATCACAGGATTCAGAAATATTTCAGGGGGCCACCCCACTAAGCTACCCGCAACGAAGTTGGCCGGCTCCGAAACGGACCCAGGGTTTGTGTGGACGGCGGTAAACGACTGGGAACCCGAAAATGGGACTGGGCTTGTTGATACAGCGGAAACGTGTCACGATTCAAAACAGTATAGGTGCTCCTCGCACAATCTTAAATAAAGCAGTAACATGGCATAAGTACAGGATAGTAATAAAGCCCCAAACTAATTGTGGCCCCAAGAAATAAGAATGAATCAAGCTCTGGCTCAAGGGGGTCCATAAGGCCTCCCGGATGTGGATAGTGCGAAAAATCAAGGAACAGGTATCAAGTACTCGGGGTCCTACGGGACACAAGTGAGCGTGGAAGAACCAAATAACATCTATTGCCCACCGATGCCTCTGCATTAGTGATATCTAGCACTTTAATAGTTGTATTTAAAGTCATGATCAACTCCACCAATAAGCATCTCCACCAATAAACATCTGCCATCATTCCAACAACTGTGCTACTTGACAACACGAGATCGCACCTGAGCAAGCAACTACGACTCGCAAGGCTCGCTATCTACCAAACACAGGTAATAGGAGGTGTCCAAGGCAATATAGAGGCTGCACGGGATATAACTGGGATACGGAAACTAAAGCATCGCGACACGGATAGCAATAGGTCAACAGGATGAAATAAAGACTATAAATGCAAAATAGGTAGAAGGGGGAGAGATGCTCGCCTGGGAAACACTGTCGACGGATCATATCCGGAGAACTTGTCGGTACTCGCATCCACTCATCGAACTAATCCGCGAAGAAGCAAAGCACTAAAAGAAACACCGGATGCAATATTTAATACTACGGCAGAAGATCCGGCATGGTTATGATATGATGCATGGCATGGCACAGATGCGGTGCAATTAGGCAATATTAAGCGGAACAAGGGTCCCGACAATTTAATTAAACGGTTCAAGTTGTTTAGAAAACCCCGCAATTTAAATGTTGTATTAACAGGGCGAAACATGACATCGGTTCGCTACACCAATTTACATGGAGCTGATATAAGACTAGAAAAGCCCTCATATAGACTCCATATTTAATTTAGGTGAATCATCAAAATGCCCTCAAGCACCCCCAAATTGTATGCCAACATGCTAAATTAATATGCAACAAGTTTATGTCATATATTATAAAAATAAGGGTCTCAGAAAAGGGATCACATTGGGGAATTGGCTTCGAGGTCTCGGGGTTCGACGGTCTCAGCGGAATCGTTCTCGGACATCGGAAGTAGATCTTGTCGCATACGGGAAGAAGGACTTGGCGTTCCGAGATGAAGCGCTTGTCGTACCGGTGTCGATCTTGGCGGTCATCGGGTCATGTCGACGGTCTTGTCGTACTAGGGGTTCGATGTTCGGATCCCTGTGGAAGGTCTTGGAGTTTGGCGCCGGTCTTGTCAGCGGTCGATCTTGATTTGCCGGATGGGGTCGTGGCAGCTCTTGGTGTCGGCGGGATCGGTCTTCGGTAGACCTTGGCGTTGTGACAGTTCTCATCGGTGGTCCTTCGGTAGCGGCGCTTCGGCAACAACACAGTCGATGTTAGAGGTCTTGTCACTTGGCGATCCTGTTCATCGGGAGGGTCTCGAGCATCTTTCCGAACGGATCGGGAAAACAGGGCCAACAAAGGCAAACACGCGCGGCTGCAGGCGTCCTTCAAGCTAGACATGCACACACGCATGCACATCTGTAGGAACCAGGGGCACGCGACTGCGGCCAGAGCACAGCGTGCGCCCACACGGCTTCTTCGGGACGGGTCGAGGCAGACGAGGTGGCCGCAAGGGGAAAACCGCGGCGGTTGGCAGCCTGCGGCGACGCGGCCGGGCAGAGGGAACCGGCGACGGGGCCGGGCCGGCGAGGCCACGGTGGAGCGCGGGGTGGGGGCAGCGGGGACGCCGGCGGCGACGGGGTTGCGGGGTAGACGGGTGACGACCGGCGAGGGGCGGCCGACGGCGGCTTGGGGAAGGGCGCACCGGAGACGCGGGGGCCGGCCAGATCAAGGGCTCGCGATGGGGCACGGAGCGGCGGCGCCGGAGATGTGGCGACGATGGTGCTGGCTCGAGGGAAAGGAGACCGGAGGAAGGCCTCCGCGGTGGACAACGCGCTCGGGCGAAGCGAGCACGACCATGGCGGGGGTCCGAGGGGCGGCAGGGAGGGGCGGTGACCGGGCGAAGGGGCGGGTGGATCCGGCAGGCGGCGGTGGGATCTGGCCGGAGACGAGCACGACGGCGCTGTGCGGGGTGGACGGCGGCGGCACAGAGGTGGGGAAGGGCGGAGGCAGCATCGGAGCTCGGGGTCCGGCCGGCGGCGGGGAGAAGGGCGACTACCGGCGGACAGAGGCCGACGGCGGCGGTTCGCGTGGTTGCAGACGAAGGACGGCTCGGCGAGGAGGGCTCGGGACAGCGGCGCCACACGGGGAGGCGGGTCGGCGGGGACCTGGGTGAGGAAGACGAGCGGCCCGGCGGCTCTTGGCGGCCAGCGAGCAGGGAGAGGCGCGAGGAGGCAGGAGGGCGCGGGGCGCGGGACCTGGGGAGGGCGGGGTCGCGGTTAGGCGGCGGTGGGGCCAGGCGCGGGACGTGGGGATCGAGGCGGCAGGTGGAGGCGGTCGGTACGGGGGAGCGGGCAGGTGGGGCCCGGTTGGTGGCGTGGGCTGGCGCGGGAGGCGCGCCTGTCCAACCCGGGGTGGGGCCCACGCGGAAAGGAGGCAGGTGGAGTGGGTGGCGGGGCAGGGCCAGGGGTGAGGTGGCGCGGCTTGCTAGGGTGGTGGGATGGTGGAGCGGCGACGTGGCAGGTGGTGGTTGGGTAGATGGAGGGAGGAGAGTTGAGGTGGCGACCCGGGATTGGTGGAGGTGATGTGGACGGCTGGGTAGGGAGATAGGGGTAGGATATTTGGTGGGGAAAAGTTTGGGTATTTTCTGGGTAGGTAGGTTTTTATCTGGAGGTGGCCGGCAAGGCTTTCGGGTCTGGCGGGCTGCCTCCTAAAAATAATTAAATATTTTATTCATTAAAAACGAGGCTTTTGCAAACCGTTGGCAGACGAAACAAATTAATCCAGAGACAGGGGGTTTTAATTTGAAATAAAGACGGGGCGTTTAGAAAATTAAAAACAGACTTTTCGAAAATAGTTTTATGCAAACAAATACAAGATGGCATGACGATGCTCAAATGCAAGGTGGCAAGATGACATGAGCATGCGGTCATGACGATGCAATGCACAAAAACAACGCGATTTTCTAGTAGTGGTTTTGCGGGATGCCACAGCTGAGGTCCAAACGGACAGTACTTCCTTCATCCATGGACATAGACCCAACATCCATTTGCATTGAGCTTCCACCAACTTTGTGAAGCGGGCCTTCTTCATGAGCTGCAGCAACCACCTTCGCTTTCTACCTTGTGCCTCTAGCAGTAGTAGGTCCATCAACACACTACAACTTATCTGATCCTCCTGGTGGTAACGCAAACACTCTTCCTGGAGCCATTGTTGTAGTTGTATCTGAGGTACTTGTACTCTTACTCTTCCTCTTAGCAGCACACTTCTTCCTCCTCCTACAAACCTTCAGGACCTCGCATAAACAACATTAGGCCACAGGTTAGAAATAAAACAGTGTGAGCATAGAATGAAGGAAAACAAGGAAAAGCAGACAGCAAACAAGTAAACCCCCTCCAAACAAGTTAGAATTTGCACCTTTACAATCTTGTCCACTACAGTATCGTCAACTTCTTCCTCAATAATGTCTTCCTCTCTAAGAGTGTATTCCGAGCTCTCTCCTTGTGTTATGGCAGATGCGGAGGAGTCCTCAGCTAGTATTTCCCTACCTTCTTTAGCACCATTTGAGTTTCTAATCATTGAGGCTATCCTGGAGATGCCAAGAGATTGGAACACACGGTTGTTCCTCATCATTGTCCTAGCCCTAATCTTCTCCAGTTCAGTGAGGGGTGCTTCTATACATGAATAAGAAAATATGCATTAGATGGATGGTTGAAATGCATAGGGGAGCAAGACAACTCAAACAACTAATGTATCTTACCAGGTTTTAGCTTCATTAAATCTAGTAGATTAACTAGAGATTTCTATACTAAAAATATAAACTTAGTGAACAAATCCTAACCCTAGTTAATGTCTAGTTACTATTACTAAAGCATAAACAAAAGGCTAGTTACTATTACTATTAATGTATAGTTACTATGGAAAACAGAGTAGGTAACTGCAAGACAAAACTCAAATTAATGTCTAGTTACTATTACTAAAGCATAAACAAAAGGCTCAAACATCAAGAAATATAGCAGATCAACAAGATAAAATCATATTAAACTACCAGCCTAGTCATTAATCCAAATGATGAGCGCCAAGCTTAGCACATCCAAGTACAGAAATTATAGCAGCAAGCATAAACACGAGGATCAATTTGCATACCAGTGGGATGTGTCTTCTTTGTCATCCTTCCCATTGCTGATCTCGAGGTGGTTGGACTGGTGTCGTTAGGTTCTTGATGTCCACTTGCAAAATCCCTTGATAGATTCCTGCAATAACCATGTGGTTAGATAGCAGTACCACAATGCACTGAATAGTAAGCAAAGAACTAAGTTAATTTATACTTCATATCCATCATGCATTTTTGTTGCATATCAACATGAAAGCTAGTAGTTAGCTAGAGTAATCCTACTGCTACCACTACTAGAGCAACCAAGCAAATCTTGCCATGACTACCGCTACTACTGCAGCAATCAATCAAGCAAGGCCACCCCTGGAGTTTATTAGCTCTGCAGTTTATTAGAGTTGCTTCATATTTGACTAACCAAGCAATTGTCTAGTGTAACCAAGCAATTGTATAACCAACCAATTAATATAGTCAAGTAATCAGTATAAGCAACTCTTAATGAAACCTAGATGTATTACTGTCCCAAGTTAGAGTGCAGATAGCTATAGATGCTTGTCTCGCTACACAGATTTGGGGAACTTGGGGCATCTGACGAGACAGTCTACCCCTGGATTGAAGCATAGAACCCTAGACACCACTACTAGGAAAACGCACGTCTGTGACGCACCTATTTTCCCCTTCCGTGGCGCACTAGTGGTGCGCCACGACTTCTGCGCTACGGCTAAAAAGTGCCCGTAGCGTACTGCCAGGTGCGCTACAGGTATCTCGAGTTCTTGGTAGCGCACTGCCTTGTGCGCCTCTACTGTTTTTCTTGTGGCACATGGCATAGTGCGCTACTAGTATCTAGTGCCCGTAGCGCACTGCCAGGTGCACTGCCCGGTGCGCTACAGGTATCTCGAGTTAGTGGTAGTGCACTGCCTTGTGCGCCACTACTATTTTTCCTATGGCGCATGACATAGTGCGCTACTAGTATTTGACAACGTGCGCCACTAACGTAGTGCGCCACTAACCAAGTATAGGTACGCCATGGATGAGCTTTTCAAAAAAAATACTCAATACAGATGATATTCAATACAGAGTATATACAATACAGCTGATATACACAGATATACAATACAGAAATAAATACATAGACAAGATAGAAACAAATACATATAGATAAGTCACATACATAAATACATAGTATAAGTTACATTATTTCGATCAAGTTACAAAGTAGCTAGTGATGACATGAATACATGTCTCAACCAAGTTAGAGCTCCCGGAAGCTCGCCTAGACATCTAAAGTAGGAACATGCAGGACAGACAACCAAGGACAATAACCATCACCGTGACGGAGGTATAAGTCTTCATCCGGTTCCTCGTCGTAACTCCCGCTAGATAGCGTGCGTATCTAGCTTCCACCTCCGCCATAGTGGTGTACCCTTTGTAGCTATTGCCGTTGAAATGGTGCACCTGTCTCCGGCAGTCTTCCCAATCATCGTAGACTCCGGGAACCCATCCCTTGTACACGACGTACCACGTCATCTAAAATTTGGCAATAATAATTAAATGGTGGGTGAAAAAACAAGTAAAAGTCGCATATAAAGATATACTTATCAAATAAGGTAACAAAGTAAGCAAAAAATACCAAGTAGTAGCATGTATATGTCGACACACACAAGTACTTGTGGGGATAAAGAACTACAACTAGACCAACACATCAAGACTTCTGGCTCGGCTCAGGGAACAGGAGGACGCCTTGTTTCGTCATGAACGCCCTATAGTCACCCTGCATCTTTAGGCGATCTACTACGTCACGGTTATTCGGGGGATTGCCTCCGTAGAAGACCCCCTGAAGTCATGACATCACGGCTGATGATTGCCCCAAACTGTTGCTGGATGCGATACATCCCTTGTGTAATATCTGAATCATTGATCCTCGCCTTGACTTCGGCCCACCGTTTGAGATGATCTGGCAGCGTAGAATTCTGTTGCTCTAGTAGGAACGCCCTCATGTGATGGAGTGCATAGTCGGCTTCCTTCTGACTGCCTGCCGGCTGCTTCACGCAGGGGAATTCCGTCACATGGGTGAAGACGTGCCTGCCAAACTTGAGCTTCTTACGCACGAAGGTGGCGCCTTCCGCTGAGGCATAGCCGGTGAGAGCATCATCCAGAACTTTCTTGATCTTGTCGTAGTTTTTCTTCTTTTCTTGACTCCCTGAGTTGAAATACGTGGCTTGCGAATGTTTCGGCGACAAGCAGATGAGTGTGTAGTGTTGATCTCTGCGCAAAACAATTCAAACGGAGTGTGTTGGAAAAGTAATGATGAAAATCTAATAAAGCATGTTATGGCGGCGAGTGAATAATGACTTACTCGGGAAAGAAAGGCACGAGAATGTATTCCTTTGTATTGTTCGCCACCAAGATGCCTTGGAGGTACGAGGCCACGAATCGTCGTTCAATGGTGCTTCTCATGCATCCATCCCGCATGTAGTAGGGGTCCACTATAGCGATGCCCGGGGTGTTCTCTCTAATGATCTGAATGGCCAGGCTGAGAGAAAACAGGCGTACCATGGTATAGTGCAACAGATACAGGTGGAACATATTAAAGATGTCGTCAAACCGCAGGAAGAACAAATCCGCAGGGACATTATCGACGAAGCCCAAGCCTCGCGGCACCTTAACCACGAATACCGGGTGCGAGGGATCTTTCTCCGCAAGAAGGCGTCTCTCTATCGTCAGCACACCGTCATGCACACTCCTCATTTCTGAAGTGGCTAGCCTGAGCAATTTCTTAGTTAGCATGGGCTCACCCGCCACATGCATCCTCCACATAATACCCTTGGGTCTTGGTGGCCCGTCCTGAAACCTAATCGGATTCGCAATTGACGCCAGCGGCTGGCTCAAGCTGCGAGATTTTCTTTTCCTTGTCTTCTTGCCTTTTGGGAAGTGGGTAGGCACCGCAATCTGAGCATTGATCGCCCTATGTAGTGTTTCAGGGGTTAGAACAAACGGTCGGTTGGATGTATCCGCTGGCTCGGTGAAGGTGCAAGCTGGAGGCGTCTCCTGATAACCATAGAGATGTTTGTTGCAAGTGGCTTTCTCTGCGGGGCCACCAGCTAGGTCTTCGTTTTGGTCGCCAGGGAAAAGATTAGTGTTGATGAAATCATCGAAGTAATCTTTGTCATCCTCGTTCGGATCCTGCGCCATGGTCATGTCAATATGACCAGCCGAACAAACGCGTGGAGGTGACGGCGGTAGCGGTGTGGGGGTCTTGCCATGGCTTGGCGCTGGCACGACAGGCAGTGTTGTTGTCTGTGGGGTGATGGCCCCGGCCGTCCCCAAACGAATCATGCTCTTTGGCCATAGTAGGAATAAGCCGAAGCAACTTCTGAGGACAGCCGGCTCTTCTTCATCCGCTCCTGGGGGTTGAATGGGAGGTTCCAGGTCATAGTAGCCCCTTAGCACCCGAATAATTTTAACCCTATGCATGCTATCTGGCATCGGCTTTGAGTAGAACGTGTGGTGCAAGGGTTGAATGATGGTACCCTTGGCAACATCCCCCAACTCGTTGTTCATGAAGCTTAAGAGAGTGCATGGAACATCCGTCTGCGAAAAACATGTATGGCATTAAAAAGATGCCATAAGAGTAATAAATGGCAAGGCGGTAAAGTATTTGGTTTACCATGATGGCGTCAAGCTCGGCTAATGTCAAGGCACCGCATACGACGTCGAGCGTGCAAGAGACGGAGGGGCTGCTTGATGGCGCGGTGTCGGCCGCCGGTGTATTCTCCCTATCGGTTGCATTAAGCTCCAGCACGGCGGTGATGGCAGGAAGAGTCACCAATGCTTCCGGCGCTGCCGTGCTAGCGGGCGGAGTCACCAATGCTTCCGGCACCGCCGTGCTAGTGGACGGAGTCACGAACACATAATTCACCGGGTTCGCTGGTGCCGCATTGTTTGAGTGGCTACTGACCATGCTTGGAATCGGGCACGGCCCTTGTCGACCACCCGCACTCCAGTTCGCTATTGACTCCACCAAGGTAGGTAGGATGGAGGTGAGGTTTATTGCCAGGTTGTCTTGGACGATCTACGGGATCCACGCCACTTGTTCCTTAATTTCCTAAACCTCGCGGTTTTCCTCGTCGCTCCTTCCCTCCAGACACGTCCTCGGGGGTGGACCAAAATGATCCACCCAATTCTTAGCCCCGAAGCCGGCCAGAAGGCTAGCCGATGTTGGCTTCTTTGTAACCAGCGTGATTTTCTTGGCCTGGTTCATCGCCCTGTTAAAAGGGTTATCCCACCGGGTGGCCGCCGTCAACCCGTGGGATGAGGAACCATGGGATCCCTGACTAGCAATTTCCTGCTCCTGTAGAAGAAGTAACATGAACCGTTTAGAAATTCGACTTGATCGATTAGAATGTAATCGACTTGCTCTACGGTAATTAAATTACTTACCGCAAGAACCTCAAAGTCCTTAACCTTAGTTTCCGCGGTGACTTCTTTGGTTTTGGGGTCCACATGGTAACAAGCCCTGATAAAGTTTCGAAGCTGCTTGTTTTCGAATTTCGAAAAGGGGTTAGGTATCCCCTTAGCTCTATACTCGTCGTCCTCCTTATCCCATTTGGGCTCCGTAGCTCTGTAACCACCAGATTCGAGATGCGATGACCTATATTCATCGCCTGCAATTCCTTTCCCCGCTTACTCGAGGCCTTGGCTGCTGCGGATTTGCACTTGGCCTTGAACTCTTGGAATTGATCTTCGGTGATCTGTGGGTCAATCTTCTGGATCTCCTCGAGACTTTTCCCTTCTTTAAATATCTACTTCTTTATCCGAGTTCTCCATCTGGTCAGCGCGGTGCTCATCCTCGTGAGGGCGGATTTATTTACTTCATTCCCATGATAATCTGTGTTCCGATACTGAAGGGGGAACTTGTATCTTGCGTGCAGCTTCTCGAAGAGGAGTGTGCGCAAATGGCCATTATCTTTATGCTGGAGATTCTCGGTATTGATTGAGATGGCGGTCCGGGTGATAGCTGCCAGTTTCCCACCGTACCCTTTGACCACATGGTCAGGCGCCAAAGGAACCCTTGTTGGGCTCACTTCGGTAATTTCCTCTCTGATGGTGCCGACCGTGTTCAGGTGTCTTTCCTTCTTCTTCTTAGGCGGATTACTACCACTTGTTGTGCCCTCGCCGCCATCAGTGGTTTCATCATCCGCCGTTCCTTTGGCCGCTTCTTCTTCCTCCGCATCTTTCATCTCATCGGCGTCGCTCTCGGAACGGTTGTATTCTTCATCGCCCTCTGTCATTCTTTCTAGCCGCTCGACCTCCTCCCAGAATGACAAGGGTCTGTTTTGAGGTCTCACTTCTCCTTCAGCGTTGATACGCTGAGAAGAGTCAGCCTCGTCGTTGTCACACATGTTTGCACTAATAAAAGGCAAATAATGGTTAGTAAAGTGCGCGGAAAAATCCGGCATGACCTTTGCTCATTTTTGTTAAACTAGGAGTGCCTGATTTCTGCCGAAACAGAAGTTAATCAACATTTCGGCGAAAATCGGGACTCATTTCATACAAGCACCTGCATACACGACATAAGAAAGTGCTTCATACAAGAACAAGCACAATTTCAAGTGCTACAAGTGTTGCAGATCATAACAAAGTGCTTCATACAGTATTATACAAGTGCTTCATACAGTCAAATTAACATTTGTTCCTACAAAGTACTTCTCCCTTTTCCCCTTTATTTAAGCTCCATGGTATAGGTTAAATACCTTCTATCCCAGTCATGTAAAACAAATATATGATTATAAGAGTATAATGCCATGCAAGCACAAATTACCCACTATTAACTTGTATTATCGATCATGTAAAAGAAATTTTTTCGCTGAGAAGGACAAATGCCAAATTACTGACTATTAATTTTTTTTACTATCCTATGGTCATAAAAAAGGAATTTTTATTTCTTTTATATCTGACTCAGGAACCATGTAGAAGGAACTGACTGTCTACTATCCTCTTCAATCTGAACATGTCACTCTATCTTTACATGTGCCAATTGAGATTTACAGCAAGCGAACTAAGAACTTAGCATATAGGTAGATAAGGATGTTATAAAATCTTTCATATAAGTATGTTATATCTGGAATTCTACATACGGAAAACAAAAACATCCTCTACCCAACAATGTAAATGCACCTTAAAATAGATGCATCTCTTTTGCATGCCTAAAGTTTCTTCCCAGGTCTAAAAGACAGGAGCACATAACCTGTGAGAATGGGCATCGATCTATTTGAAAACCTGTAAATGCTGTTCGAAAAACACGCGTGCAGCTACTACTGAAGAAGGGCGTGTCATATATGTGATTGCAAAATTTTAAGTTCAGATTCAAAACGTTGCGAGATACAAACAGAAAGCCCCAAATCTCTAATGAATAGTGTCAGACAATATCAAGTTGTATTTCATAAATGTAACCGTATCAAAGTAGAACGTTTACACGGGTGTAACATTTTCTCCTGGTAGCACATCTTTTGTAGAAATTTTGTGAATGCTTTTCTCAAATGACATTTTCATTTTTCATTTTATGCTCCCGAAAGGTAGAACATTCTAGCATTGAGCCATACACTGCAACAAAGTTGCACATACTGCCACTGAGAAGGCCGTGTTATTCTATGGACATTAAGGTTTTTTAAGGTGCTAGATGATTCAGACTATACTAATAGAGACTAATCTGAAATTCATTATTGGACAGAGTAACCAAATTCCTAAATGCAGCAAAATGACAGAGTAACCCTAAATTCCTAAATGATAGAGTAGCGCTAAGTTCCTAAATCCCTAAATGCAGCAAAATGACAGAGTAACCAAATTCCTAAATTACATGAATCCATCAGATTTAGATGGATAATAACATGTCCATGAGGTGAGATGAAATCAGGTGATGTGGGACTCGACGGTACTTACCCGGTTGTGGTCGCCGCGGGGGTGGAGCAGTGGAGGCGACGCCGGTGGTGGGGTCTCGCGGAGCCATCGGTGCAGTGGTGCGACGGTGTAGTGGTGCTCCTCCACGGCCTCCTCCTCCTAGGACGCGCTCCTCCACGGCCTCCTCGGATGCGCTCCTCCATGGACTCCTCCTAGGACGCACGACGGCATCCTCTCCTCGTCCGCGGACTGGACGGCCTCCTCTCCTCCTCCTCCTCGGACGCGGCAAGTGCGGCGGCAGGCAGCGGGCGAGCGGATCAGATCGAGCGGCAGCGGCGGCGCGTCTCTCTGCTCGGGGACAATCTAGGTCTGAGTATGGGGAGAGGGACGGGTCTGTGCTCGATAGTTGACCTGTCACGACACTTAGCCGTAGCGCACCCTTACCTAGTGCGCTAAATAAGAGGGCGGTCGCCCCTGTAGTTTACACTAACACTACCGTATCGCACTGGTCTGCCCTACGCTAGCTAAACCGAGAGCACCCAGGTTCGAACCATGATGTCCCCTTTTTTTGTTTTTATTTTAAAACTACTTTAAAATGTTCAAAAATATCCCAAAAACTATGTAAACTATATAAGATATCTGTTATATGTTTTATATGACAAAAGTGGTACATATATATATCATAAAAGTGGTACAAAAGTGGTGCCCCATTTTATTTTATTTTTAAAACTACTTTAAAATGTTAAAAAATATCTCAAAAACTATGTAAACTATATAAAATATTTGTTATATGTTTTATATGACAAAAGTGTTACATATATATCATAAAAGGGTACAAAAGTGATTCAAAGTGTCCATTAATCATATGCCATCCATATGCATCAATACAATCTTTTTTGAGCATGCGTTTTACAATCTTTTGTGAGCTAGCGTCTTACAATCTTTTTCCCTTCTTTCTCGCGGCTGAATAATTTAGCCCCACACTTTTATGTTTCTTCGCTCGAATGGACTACCTTTTTTGGGTAAGTTTGTCCTTTTTCTTCTTGTGATGTATGTTTCTTCATCGTAGTCGTCGTCATCTTCAATCTTTGGATCACCGTACTGGTCGAAGTCTTGCTCGTTGGCGACTCCATCCATTCCGATGATGTTTCTTTTTCCTCTCCTCACGACAACATGACTAGGCTTTTTCGGGTCAGTAATAAAAAAACATTGGTCCACTTTGCTAGCCAGTACCCACGGTTCATTTTTCGTGGCGACGTGCGCACCGACGGCCTTGGATTTGGCTCCTTCAGGTATTAACATGGTTGTGAAATACCGGTCTTCTCTTTTGACGCTCTTGGCCCATCTGACACGGAACATCGGCACCTTTTCTCCACAGTAGTCGAGCTCCCAGATCTCCTCGATCCTTCCGTAAAATCTTTCCTTCGCATTGTCATCGGTGTAGAATTCCGATGTTGTGCCTGAGTTCTGATAGTCACACTTATTGTCCTTTTCCTCCGTGTAGAATGTGTAGTTGTTGATATCATACGCCTGATAGGTCACCAGGTTGTGCATGGGTCCCTGCGACAAGGTGAATATGATGTTTTCCTCCGCAGAATGCGATTGCGGGGGATTATCTAGGAGCGTCTGCCTAAACCAACGCGTGAAATCTGAGTTGTGCTCTTTGATTATTTCTCCCTACGTCCTCTGTATGCCCCGGTCATTGTACTTCTCGATTGACCTTTTGTGCTTTTGTACCCAAGGATCGACCAGTTCTAAATGTTGTAGCGCGACTAGGTTTGCTCTATCAAAGTCTGCGCGTCGACAATCGTAGTCTGCATGCAGTACGCGACGACCCTCTCGGTGAACCGATCCATCGAGCTTGCCAAGGTTCCTATTGACGGGAAGACCGACAGGGTTCTTGATGCCTAGATAATTCGTGCAAAAAGAGATGCACTCTTCGGCCAGAAAGCCCTTGGCTATGCTTCCATATGGACGGGACCTATTGCAAACGTATCCTTTGATGTGTCTGTTCATCCTTTCGAACGGCATCATGCTGTGGAGGAACATCGGCCTGAGTTGGATGATATCCTCCACGATATGGACCAACAGATGCACCATAATGTCGAAGAATACAGGCGGGAAGTAGATCTCGAGCTCGCATAGTATCACCACGATCTCCTCTTGTAGCCTCCCGAGCTGTTTCACGCCAATTGACTTTCGAGAAACGACATCGAAAAACTTGCAGAGCCCAAACAATGTTTCTCAGGCATGCTCGTCCATTATACCTCGTAGTGCAACCGGAAGTATCTGTGTCATTAGCACGGCACATTCATGAGACTTCATCGCACTAAACCTCTGCTTAGCCTCATCTAGGTACCTCCTTATCTTGCGCGTAGCCGTAAGGAAATTTGACTCCTAGAAGGCACTTGAAAAACGGTTTGATCTCATCCTGGCTTAGTGTGAAGCACGAAGGGGGCAGTAATATTCGTTCTTCTTGACCTTTTTACCCTTTCGACGACTAATGATCATCGTCATCTTCCTGATCATCAGGAGTAGGGCGTCCTCCGTGAAGATCCTTCCGGATGCCCATGAATATCAAGTCGTTCCTTGCTTTAGGACCATCTTTCGTCCAATATGGCATGTTGATTAGGGTGGCGACTAGACTCTCACACACGTTCTTCGTGATATGCATGATGTCAAGGCTATGAGGCGTGCGGAGAAACTTCCAGTATGGCAACTCCTAGAAAACAGACCTTGTTTTCCATACCTTCATCAACGGCTTGTCTTGCTGCCTCTTTCGCTTCTTTTCCTGTTTAGGACACTCTTTCCAGTTTTTCAGCAATTCATCCACTTCTTCGCTTCTCCTCCGCTCTGCGATTCCTCGGGTCTCGGATTTTCCATTGAACAGATCTCCATGTTTTCTCCATACATCATTCTTTCCAAGCCACCTTCGGTGCCCCATGAACACGGTTTTCGAAGACCCTGGATCTTTCTCTAGTTGGAGATAGCTCGTGTTATCCTTGCACCTAACGCATGCGTAGAATCCTTGGATAACCTGCCCCGAGAAATATCCGCAACCTGGATAGTCTTGCACCGTAGTGACCAACGCGACTCTCATAGTGAAATAATCTTGTGCGACAGCGTCATACGTATTGGCTTCGGATTCCCATAACATGGCTAGCTCCTCTTTCAACAGCCCGAGATATAGATTGATGTCGGTACCAGGTTGTTTTGGCCCTTGAATTAGCATACTCATTTGTATGTACTTCTTTTTCATGCACAACCAGGGAGGGAGGTTGTACATCCATACAAACACGAGCCAAGTGTTGTGCGTGCTGCTCTGGCTACCGAACGGATTGAGTCCATCGGTGCTTGCACCTAGCCTGATGTTCCTTGAATCTCCACCGAATTCTAGGAATTCGAGGTCTAATGCTTTTCACTGGCTACCATCTGAAGGGTGCGTCAGCAGCTCGTCCTTTTTAGGGTCATCCTCATCTCCTGGCTTCTTTCTTTCCGCATGCCAGTGCATGAGATTTGCTTCCTTAGGGTCCGCGAAATAGCGCTGCAGACGAGGAGTGATAGGAAAGTACCATACCACTTTTCGAGGAGCTTTCTTCCCTTTCTTGTATCGACTAACGCCGCACACCGGGCATGTGGTTTTCTCCGCGTCCTCGCCCTGATAAATGATGCAATCGTTGATGCAAACGTGGTATCTAATGTGCGGTAGATCAAGAGGACACACGATTTTCTTGGCGTCCTCGATACTAGTTGGACACGTGTTCCCCTCCGAGAGGCGATCGTGCCAGAATGCCATCATATCGTCGAAGCTTGCGTCGGTCCATTTATGTTTTGCCTTCATCTCCATAGCCTTGAGCGTTACATTCAACTGGGTATCATAGGGCTTGCATCCTTCATACAATGGAGTAACCGCGTCTTTCTCAAGTTGAGCAAGCTTGGCTTTCTCTCTAGCGGCAGCCCTGGCATTACTCGTCTGCTTGAGAAGAAGTTCTTGAACATAAGGGTCCTGCACCCAGCCTGATGTTGTTCCATTGTCTGCTCCGGCATCTAGACCATCATCATCCTGGTCTGCTTCCGCACCTTCACCATCTCCAGGGGACTCTTCTTCATCTCGCCCGTCCTTGCCGTGATTATGATCATGTTGCCCGCCTTCCTCATTTTCCGCCGCCCCATTTACGGCCTCATCGTCTTCGTCATCACTTATCCACTGAGTGTAGCCATCCATGAAACCATGCCGGAGCTGGTGCGCCTGCAGATTTCCGGAATCTGGGTCGATCAACCAATTGAGTTTGCATCTTCTACACGGACATCTTATCTCCATCATGTTATTTCGTATCATGTCGGCCGTTGCGCATTTCAAAAATCTAGCCACAATGCCTTCGCTTATGCGGACCATGGTTGCCTGCGCGGTGTACACGGTAGAATTAGAAGTTTATTACAACCACATAACCAATACATGCATGCAATGGTCGATGGAAAATTTCGGCATGACCTATCCTAAAATTCAGACCTTTGCGAAATGCCAAAGTCTTGCCAAAATGGAAATAAATCAACATTTTGGCAAAACAATGCCAATATATGAGAGAGCATGCATGCATGCTCTCCAAACACATGAGAGCATCGATCCTCTCCATAGAGATGTGACCATATCATCCATACAACCATCCCTCTTACATAGACAACTTACCGAGACGAGAGACCGCGAGAAGATTTTAAAGGAGAGGTGAGAGACCGAGAGATGGTGGCCGAAAGGAGAGCCTTCCTCTATTATGTATGTAGCATCCAAGGTAAGTTTTACAACCTACAAATGGTGAAAGAGTGGATAAATTGAGGTGGTAAGGAGGAGGGGTCGAGATCCAAAGAGGAAGAAGGAGGGGAAAGTGAAGTGGGAGATGGTGGATCTAGGCAATGTGCAAAAGGTTATCTGCCAAAATATAGCAGGCATCACGCACATCCATGGCACACATGGCGTGGTGCGCCACAGGCATAAAGAATAGCCGTGGCGCACATGCCACCCGTACGCCACATACTTGTTTTCCCAGTTGCACAACAGTGTGGCCCGATTTTTCCTGTAGCGCATGGTGCCCAACTGCGCCACAACTGCCGGTCACACTCAAAGCGCACTAAGAGTAGGTGCGCTACGGCTATGTGGTATACGGCCAGCAGTGCCCTGGCCCACACACATCTGTGGCGCACCACGCACATGTGCGCCACGCTTACTGTAGTTACCCGTAGGGCACCTTTAGGTAGTGCGCCACGCCTATTTTAGCCGTGGGGCACCACTAACACGTGCGCCACGGATGTGCAGATTACCTATAGCCGTTTTCCTAGTAGTGCACGCCATGACAGCCAAATCCTAACATGAGAGACCATGAGAGCTAGACCCTAACCCTAGACACACCATGAGAGCTAAACCCTAACCCTAGACACGCCATGAGAGCCAGACCCTAACCCTAGACATGCCATGAGAGCCAAACCCTGACCCTAGAAAAGCCATGAGAGCCAAACCCTAACCCTAGACGGCAAGAAGTAGGAGGAGCTAGGGAGAATGCCAAGAGAACTCGCCTGACTGTGTCGAACTCAGAGGAAGACCGCTTCCCTTTGTGTGGCCGTCGTCTTCGCTAGCGTCGTCGTCGCCGGTCGCAGCTACTAGCCCGTGCCCGTCATTGGAGCGGTCGCGCGTGGCCGTCGTGGGAGCGAGCGCGTGGGGCCATCGTCGGAGCGAGAAGTCGTGGTGGTCGTGCGTGGGAGCGAGCGCGCATGGCCGAAGTTGTAGCGAGCGGGCGGGGCCGTCGCCGCTCGTGTCATGGGAATGGGTGGGGAATGGAGGTGTGAGATGGGGATGGGATGGGGACCGGGTCAGTAGGTGGGGATGGGTTTGTCCAAATTGACCCTTCCTTTTTCAACTCTGTTGCCCAAATTCTGTCGAAATTGGCGGGCGGGAGAAGCGTGGTCGAGAGAGATATTTTGGGTTTTGGCGGTTGAATTTTTAGGTTTTGGGTTAAGGGTTTTTCGATTTATGGGGTTAAAAGGTTATTGCAATTCTTCTTGCACATAATTTTGCTAAAAAAGTTTCTACCCACTTTTTATGTACAATTGTGCAATTTATTGCATATAACTATATCCATTTCTCATGAAAAAGACAAGTTTCGACCGCCACATAAAATGACATGACGCGAAGGTTTTTCCCTGGATACTATATATGTCACATAAAATGTAGCAGCACTAAACTTGCATTGGATCCTTGATAAAATAGCATAATATGATTTAAAAATGATATTTTAAAAAAATCATGAGCATCAGATAGTGTACCTGTAGTTCAAACTGGACCCTCTTCCTACCGATTGTTCGGAGCATCAACACTAAACTGTGTCACATAAAATGACGCAACGTGAACGATTCGAATTGTTTGGATCATTTTTGAATTTTTTATGTCCGTTTCTAAATTTTTCTGTTTAAAACTATGGTCAAAACGGTGGGCGTGAAGATAGGGGATGAGCCTCTCTAAACTTGCATTGGATCTCTGAAGAAACTTCATATTGTGATTTAAAAATGATTTTTCAAAAAATCATGAGCATCAGATAGTGTACCTGTAGTTCAAACCGGACCCGCTTCCTACCGATTCGGCAAACATTTGTCTTTTTACCAGGGGTTGACGGAAAGCTTTTCAAATCCCTGGTTGGAGCATTGTTCATGTAAGGTGGTATATTATTTTTGAAAAATGAGCTGGTGGAATTTTTTTATTTAACATTTTGTGTTGCTTCATAGAACGCCCCGGTTTTGGCACTCGGAAAATAGAAAATGGCTTTTCCATGCGACAAGAAGGAAAGCTTCCTCCTACAAAATTGTTCACCATCCAAAGATAGGCATGCGTGCACAATACAGGCACATTATCATAAACTATGTCGTGATTCTAGGCATAACATTGGTCTTTTGGCTTGAAAGTCATGAAACCTCGAACATTATAGGTCATTTTTGAGAAGGTTTTTCTGAGACACAATCAATATACCAAGTCTGATATTTTTTCTTGCAACCGTGTCATATAAAATGAGGCGACGCGAATGATTCGCATTGTTCGGGTCATTTTTGAATTTTTTATGTCTGTTTCTAAATTTTTCTATTTCAAATTATGGTCAAAACGGTGGACATGAAGATAGGGGATAAACCTCTCTAAACTGGCATTGGATCTCTGGAGGAACTTCATATTGGGATTCTAAAAATATTTTTTTCAAAAAATCCCGAGCATCAGATAGTGTACCTGTAGTTCAAACCGGACCCGCTTTCTACCGATTCAGTGGACATTTGCCATTTTCACCAGGGATGGATGGAAAGCTTTTCCAATCCCCGGTTCGAGCATTGTTCATGTAATGTGGTCTATTATTTTTGAAAAATAAGCTGGTGGCATTTTTTTATTTAATGTTTTGTGTTGCTTCACAGAACGCCCCGGTTTTGGCACTCGAAAAATAGAAAATGGCTTTTCTATGCGACGAGAAGGAAAACTTCCTCCTGCAACATTGTTCACCATCCAAATATAGGAATGCATGCACAATATAGGCACACTATCATAAACTATGTCGTGATTCTAGCCATAACATTGGTATTTTGGCTTGAAAGACATGAAACCTCGAACATGGTAGGTCATTTCTGAGAAGGTTTTTTCGAGACACAATCAATATACCAAGTCTGATATTTTTCCTTGCAACTATGTCACATAAAATGACGTGATGCTAAGGATTCGCATTGTTCGGATCATTTTTGAATTTGTTATGCCAGTTGTAGATTTTTCTGTTTCAAACTATGGAAAAAACGGCGGGCATGAAGATAGGGGATGAGCCTCTCTAAACTTGCATTGGATCTCTGAAGAAACTTCATATTGTGATTCTAAAAATGATTTTTTCAAAAAATCATGAGCATCAGATAGTGTACCTGCAGTTCAAACCGGACCCGCTTCCTACTGATTCAGCGGACATTTGTCCTTTTCACTAGGGGTGGACGGAAAGTTTTTTGAATCCCCGGTTGGAGCATTGTACATGTAAGGTGGTCTATTATTTTTGAAAAATGAGCTGGAACGCCCCGGTTTTGGGACTCATAAAATAGATAGGCATGCGTGCACATTGTTCGCCATCCAAAGAAAATGAAAATCTTATTTTATTTTGAGAAATGGAAAATGGGGCAAAATAACACATATATATAAAAGAAAATATGTTGCACAATTTGACATATATAAAAGAAAATGAAAATCTTATTTTATTTTGAAAAATGGAAAATGTGGCAAAATAACACATATATAAAAGAAAACATGTTGCACAATTTCACATATATAAAAGAAAAAGGAAATCTTATTTTATTTAGAATGTGTTCTTTTAATCTGCTACCTAATTCAATGCCATTTAATTTATTTAGAAAATCTTATTTTTTTAATCTGCTACCTAACTCAATGCCCCTGGTAACTCCTTCCTCCTCGAGCCATTCGCCTCCCTCCATCCCCTCATCGAGCTCCGCCGATCTGCCTCCCTCTCCCTCCCCTCCTCGAGTGAGCACCGCCAGTGAGAACCGCTCGGCAAGGCCCACCCCTCCCCGGTAAGCCTCCCTGTAAACTCCTTCCTCCTCGAGTCATTCGCCCCCCTCCATCCCCTCCTCGAAATCTCGGCTAAGCCGGCGGCGGTGGGAAAGACGCCCAAGGGGCAGGTGGCGGTGTACGTTGGTGGTGTCCGGCCCGGGTAGCCGCTGAGGTACGTGGTGCCCGTGGTGCCGGTGGAGGCGGATGAGGAGTTCGGCAGGTGGTACGTGGTGCCGGTGGAGGCGGAGGAGGCGTTCGGCAAGTGGTACGTGGTGCCGGTGGAGGCGGAGGAGGCGGAGGAGGCATTCGGCCCGGGTAGTATTAGAGAAACCGTAGGAGGCAGAGGCCCTTGTTAGTTTGATCTCCACGGTCGTCCCAACGGACGACCGACTCGGTCTCGCGCCCTAATCGGGGGCGCCCAACATTACCGCCGTTGGTGGGCCCCCGTCGCGTAGCGCACATAAAATAGGGGGGGCGGGGGCACGAACGCCAAGGTTCGTCGTGCCCACTCACCCCACCAAACACCCTAAACTCTAGAGCCTCCGATTGGGCTAGCGCTGTAGCGGTGGGAAGTACCACTACACCGCTGCCACCACTCCATCGCCCCCATGTCGACCTCATCCTCGACAATGAAGACCGACGGTATGTTATCTCTCTTCTCCTAGTCGTTCTCCTCTAGATCCCACTAGCGAATTCACCTTTTTCCTAAATACAAGCCTAGTACTGGCTAGATCTACACCTAGAGATCCCAACAAATACTAACAATGGTATCAGAGCAACCTAGGGTTGTTGATCTAGTCGAGGTAGTACAAGGAATCCAAAAGAAAATAAAGGGGCTAGGGTTTACACAATGCGCCACCGCAAGGCCGCGCCGTTCCTCTCAGTCCCGATGCGCATCGGCAAGCCGAGGCATCGGGAAGAAGAACCCAGACCCTAGCCCGTATCCCTAACCCCAAGAACCAACCGAATCTTTTCGGGAAGAACCAAGTAGGAGGGGGAAAGGGAAGAAGCTCAAATTTCCGCAGAGAAAACCCTAGTTTTGTCCAAATAGAACAATCCCCAATTCCCACAGAGAAGTTCCCAAAACCCCAAATCCAAAAAAAGGGACACCGCCGGCCGCCGCCGGCATAGGGCACCACCTCTAGGCCACTTGACGGCAGCGCACCCACCTGCGGGCGGATGCGCTCGTCGGCAAGGAGCCTAGGGAGTGCCACCACTCGCTGCTGCTCACTCTCCTCTCCGATTCGTCGGGGTGGAGGGGGATGTGCTCGGGACAGAAGAAAAGGAAGGGGATCGCATGGAGGAGGGAGGGGCTCGTCGCTGGAGCCACGTCGGTCGATGCCGCCGCCTCACCAACCTCACCAGCACGGGGCAGTGCGCCACCGCCGCCAGGAGCAGAGAAGGGGGAGAGGGAGGGGCTTGCACGCCGGTGCTGTTGCCGGGCGGGGTGGCCACCTCATCTCATCTACAGAGAGCGGCGCCGCCGGGAGGAGCGTGCGCTCGCGGGGGAGAGGGGAGGAAATGGGCTAGGGTTTTCAATGGAGGCGACTAGGGCTGGTTTTGTCCCAACGACGGACGCGCTAGACCGTCGGATGCTCCCTGCAGCATCGAACGGCCAGGATGGCGCCCCAAGCCGCTCCAAGGGCGGTGGCAGGCCGCGGTCGGCTGTGGGCCAAAGGTGGGCCACAGTGCGGCGACGCCCAGGTTGTTTGGGCCGGCTGTTTGCCGCCCAGGGGTAATTTCATCCTGTTTTTTCTTTTACAAAAGTTTTTTTTGGGCATTTCAATTATCTATTTTTGATAATTTTTGCATAGTTTCTATAGCAAAATTGTCCAACGAAATTTTGTGTAGAAAAACATTAAAGTAACAATAAAGTTTCTATAAATAGTAAAGTTGATGAATTTTATTCATTTTTTTTCTGCTGCAAATAGTTAAAAGTAATTGCTTAAATGCAATAAAGTGATGATTTTATTTGATGACCAACGTTGTTAGTAAGATTTTCACTATGGATAGTAAGATTCATCACTATTAGTTCTATTTCTGCCCAACGATGATGTAGAATTAATATTGAGAAGTTTCAAGTTTTAATTTGACCAACGTTGAATTAACTCATTTCGATGATATTTTGTTTTCAGACAATCCTATGAGTTTTATCTCGGCTATTGAGCCCCTCAATGGAGGGAACTATGGCTCATGGCGAGAGAAGGTTGAGACGGGGATTGCTTTGCTTGACCTCGACATGGCACTGATTGAGCCCTGTCCCAAAGAACCTGAGGACCAGGGGCAAAAAAGAAAGTGAAGATGACTTCAACAAAAGGGTCCATGACCATGGACCAATAAGAATGAAGTACGACCTTGATCGTGCAAAGTGGGACTTGTCCAACAAAAAGTGCTTGATGGTCATTAAGAGCTCCATTATGGAAGCAATAAGGGGAGCAATCCTAGAGTGTAGCACTGCCAGTGAGTACCTGAAGAAGATAGAGAGTTAGTTCACTGGGTCTTCAAAGGCCTACGCGAGCTCTCTCATTAAGAAACTTGTTACTACAAGGTACACTGGTGGTGGAGTAAGGAACCACATATTGCGAATGAGCAACATGTCTTCCAAGCTGAAGCCCATGGGCATGGAGCTCCCAGTCGAGTTCATCATTCACCTGATCTTTGCCTCACTGCCAAACCAATTTGAGACTTTTGCTGTGAACTACAACAGACAGCCAGAAAAGTGGGGCATTGAGAAGATGATGGCCATGTGCGTACAAGAAGAAGAGAAGCTCAAGGGGCAATCTGGTGATTCTGTGAACTACCTGATCCCAACCAAGAAGAGGAACTTTCAGGGTTCCAGGCCACAAGGGAGGCCACAAGGGAAACCTCAGGGGCCTCCCCCTCCTTCTAAGCCTCCTGGAAAGGATGATGACAACCGACAGCAGGAGGTGGACAAGGACACCTATAGGTGGTGCAAGGAGAAGGGTCACTACATGAGTGACTTTGTGAGCTTCCTAAAGCATATGTGCAAGAAAGGTGAGGATTTAATTACTTTTGTTGATGAATCACTATATTTAAGTTATGCAAAATCTACTTGGTGGATTGACTGAGGTGCAACTGTCCATGTTGCAAATTCATTACAAGGATTCCGTATGAGAAGGACCCTGCAAAGAGGAGAAAGAAGAATTAAGGTGGCAAATGGTGTCCAAGCTGAAGTCGAAGCTATTGGAGATCTCCCATTAGAATTATAAAATGGCTTTGTACTTTTACTAGTAGATGTACTTTATGTACCCTCTTTGCATCGAAACTTAATAAATTTCGCGCTTAGATGATGATGGTTTTTCTTGCCATTTTGGTGATGGACAATGTAAAATCAAGCGTAATAATGAGATTGTTGGTCTTGCCTTCAAACAAGACAAGCTTTATTTGTTATCACTTTGGGAGAATGTGTATGCATTAAGCGCTGAGAATGAGAATGCCTCCTCATCCCTGAATGGAAAGAATAAAAGGAAAATAATTGATGATGTCTCTTCGAAATTATGGCACTATCGTTTAGGCCATATTTCGAGGGGGAGAATAGAACACTTAGTAAAAGAATCAATTCTACCGCCTTTAGAATTTTCAAATTTAGAGCAATGCATCGATTGTATTAAAGGAAAGTTCTTAAAGAACATTAAAAGGGTGCCAAAAGAAGCACATGAGTCTTAGAAATAATTCATACGGATATATGAGGTCCGTTCCCTTTGACATCTGTGGATGGATATGATTCCTTCATAACATTCACGGATGATTATTCACGTTATGGTTATATTTATACAATTAGAGAGCGTTCTGAAGCATTGGATAAATTTAAGATATTTAAGGCTGAAGTTGAAAATCAGCATAGTTTAAAAATTAAAGTAGTAAGGTCCGATCGTGGAGGCGAATACTACGGTCGGCACACCCCATATGGCCAGGTTCCTGGACCTTTTGCAAGGTTTCTACAGGAACATGGTATAGTAGCCCAGTATTCAACGTCGGGCGAGCCTCAGCAGAATGGAGTAGCTGAAAGACGTAACCGTACCTTGATAGATATGGTAAGAAGCATGTTAAGTTACTCCACCTTACCGGTTGGTTTGTGGATGGAGGCATTAAAAACCGCCATTCACATACTTAATCGAGTTCCCAGTAAGTCGGTGTCTAAAACACCATATGAGTTATGGACTAGTCGCGAACCTTCACTCAATTATTTGTGAGTGTGGGGCTGTCCAGCTAAGGCTAAGCTCTTTAACCCAATCCTTGGGAAGTTAGATCCCAAAACAGTAAGTTGCCATTTCATTGGCTATCCAGACAAGTCAAAAGGTTATCGTTTCTATTGTCCAGACAGATTTACTAAGTTTGTGGAAACGAGACACGCTGTGTTTCTGGAGGATCAGATGATCAGGGGGAGAACAGTATCGCGTGAAATCAACCTTGAGGAGAAGCGGGTGCATGCACCCACTCCGATGATTCAGGAACCGTTTTTCTCGATACCTGCTGCTGCATCGACATAGGAAAATGTCGATGTGCCACCTGTTGTTAGTTCTCCTGTGGCAACAATGAATGAAAATGAAGATCATGTTGTCACACAAGAGGGGGAGCTGGAACAGCCCCAAACAGAGAATGTGCCAGAAGGCGAGACCCTTAGAAGCTCTCAAAGAACTAGAAAGCCAGCTATTCCCAACGATTTTGATGTCTATGTTAGTGAAGAAATTCAAATGGAGGGTGATCCCACCACATTTGAAGAAGCCATCAAAGGTGCTCACTCATCGAAGTGGCCTGAAGCCATGGAAGATGAAATGAGATCCATGAGTAGTAACAAAGTCTGGGATTTAGAAGAAATTCCTAAAGGAGCCAAAACAGTAGGCTGTAAATGGGTCTACAAAACAAAAGGTGACTCTAGAGGGAATATTGAAAGATATAAAGCACGACTTGTTGCTAAAGGCTTCACCCAAAGAGAGGGAATAGATTACAATGAGACATTTTCTCCAGTCTCAAGTAAGGATTCTTTTAGAATCGTAATGGCTTTAGTGGCACACTATGATTTAGAATTGCATCAGATGGATGTAAAGACGGCTTTCCTAAATGGAGACCTAGAAGAAAAAGTTTACATGGCACAACCCAAGGGTTTTGTTGTGGAAGGAAAAGAACGTATGGGATGTCGTCTGAAGAAATCCATTTATGGATGAAAACAGGCCTCCAGGCAATGGTACTTAAAGTTCGATGAAACAATAAGAAAGTTTGGTTTCGATGAGAATGAAGAGGACAATTGCATATATGCAAAGTTCAAGAATGATAAATTCATTTTCCTTATCCTGTATGTGGATGACATTCTACTTGCCAGTAGTGATGTTAGTCTACTATTGGAAACAAAGAAGTTTTTGTCCTCGAACTTTGATATGAAAGATCTCGGTGAAGCTTCATTCGTTCTAGGAATTGAGATTCTCCGAGATACAGAAAATAGGGTCTTAGGGCTATCGCAGAAGGCATACTTAGAGAAGATTCTGAAGAAGAATAGTATGCATGCGAGTAATCCTACGCCTGCTCCTATAGTCAAGGGCGATAGATTTGGGAATTTTCAATGTCCCAGGAACCAATATGAGATCGATCAAATGAAAGCGGTTCCATATGCTTCTGCTGTCGGAATCTTGATGTATGCTCAAGTATGTACACGCCCTGACTTAGCTTTTGTTACCGGGGTACTTGGTAGATTTCAGAGTAATCCAGGAATAGACCATTGGAAAATGGTAAAGAAGGAATTGCGTTATGCAAAAGGCACAAAAGGCCTCACGTTAACATACAGAAGATCTGATTCCCTTGAAATAGAAGGGTATTCAGATGCAGACTATGCGGGAGATATAGATGAAAGAAAATCCACGTCAGGATACATATTTACTCTCGTAGGTGGAGCTACATCGTGGAAAAGCTCCAAGCAAACCATCACGGCATCGTCCACGATGGTAGCTGAGTATGTAGCATGTTATGAGGCCACGGGGCAGGCAAACTGGTTAAGAAGTTTGTACCCGGGTTAACAGTGGTGAACAGCATTCAAAGACCACTCAGAATGTACTGCGACTATGAACCAGCAGTATTCTATGCTCACAACAATAAGTCAAGTGTTGCTGCCAAACACATTAATATTAAGTTTTATGTTGTGAAAGAAAGAATCCAGGATCATACCACAAGTTTGGAGCATATAAGTACAAAAGAAATGCTCGCGGATCCGCTCACAAAAGGCTTACCACTCAGTGTGTTCAAAGAACACTTAGCCGACATGGGTTTAAGGGAAAGCCTATGATACCTGGATATTAAGGGCCTAAGAACAAGAGTCTGTTTCAAAATGGAGAGGTGTATAGTGGCTGTTGAATCTATGGTGCGTAACTGACCATTATGATGAGACATGCTCTGTATACTGATCTGTGATGAAATGGGTACAAAAGTATAAGTTGAATGGAAGAGGAGATCAAGGGGGAGAATGTTAGTTTGATCTCCACGGTCGTCCCAACGGACGACCGACTCGGTCTCGCACCCTAATCGGGGGCGCCCAACGTTACCGTCTTTGGTGGGCCCCCGTCGCGCAGCGCACATAAAAGAGGTGGGGGCCGGGGGCACGAACGCCAAGGTTCGTCGTGCCCACTCACCCCACCGAACACCCTAAACCCTAGAGCCTCCGATTGGGCTAGTGCTATAGCGGCGGGAAGTACCACTACACCGCTGCCACCACTCCGTCGCCCCCATGTCGACCTCATCCTCAACAATGAAGACCGACGGTATGTTATCTCTCTTCTCCTAGTCGTTCTCCTCTAGATCCCACTAGCGAATTCACCTTTTTCCTAAATACAAGCCTAGTACTCGCTAGATCTACACCTAGAGATCCCAACAAATACTAACAGCCCTGATCTGAATCTCTAGCTAGTTTGCAGCTTTCCATCAGAAAGGGGCTGGTTTTTGTTCATCTCTAAATCTCTAGCTAGTTCTTGGGCGTTTATCTGTTGAAATCTCTACCTGAATTAGGAAGATACAAGCTTGTTTGCTGAAATTAGTTTTGAAGCTTTCCCATCATGTATGGTTGTAGTTCTATGGTTCTTGTCCTGTATGATTTGTCTGCAAAATCTAGAGGTGTTTTTGTTGTCGTCTGAGCTTTTTTTACACAGAATGCCATGGGGATAGTTATGTGTTGTTGCTGTTTTGCACTGTATTATGCACCCTAATTTGTACTATGGGCCAACTCCACTGTATTATGGGAAAACTCCACTTTATTATGGGAAAACTCCACTGTATTATGCACCCTAATCTGTACCACAAACTGGTGCTCTTTTGTAGTTCTTCTATCATAGAATACACCTGGAAAATTGTTCACAAACCCCAAACTCTACCTATGGTTCCTGGCCGAGTTATGGAAGCCTGTACGCTTTTGAATTGAAATAAAGTTTGTTGTTCTAAAGTTCCCAGTTATGAAAATTGCTTATGTTAAGGTAGTTGTGCAGGTTATTTCCGCTGTATGAGACTAGATTAGAACAACCGCCTTATGTTAAGGTTCCCAGTTAGAATTCTAGTATTAGCTAAAAGCATTTGTGACTTGTTTGTTTAGCGGTAGCATCTACCGTTTACTGCCATCTATTGTAGATTACTGTGTACTGCCTTGCATAATTGCCCTGTAACTAGAACTTTGATTTCTGCTAATTGCTTTTGTTGGTAGGTAACCATGGACGAAGTTGATAACACTGGGCTCATCGAGATTAGCTCGGATGATGAAGCTGTCATTGCTGCGGAGGTTGCTGCTGCGAAGGCTAAGCGGCGCGCTAAGTAAGCTGCTAAGAAAGCTATTGCGGAAGCCGCTGCGGCCAACAAAATTGTCACACGTCGTGGTAAAAAGCCTTTTCTTCCATTGTTCCTTTACTTTGTCTATTACTTATGCAGTTTGCATTGCTGATTTTAAAATGTGCCTTTTCCTTGCATGTAGGTCCCAAAACAAAGGGAAGTGCCAAATTTGACGAGTGTTGTGTGTATGGCAACAAGGTTGCTCTGAACCGCACACAAGTGTTGTGCCTGAATAAACTTGCAAAGAAGAAACCCACTCTACCAGTGTATATATGCACGATGCAGCTAGCAAACACTGAGGAGTCTAAAGCTAAAATGGTAGACAAATTGTTGTTTGCATTGCCTTGCATTGCTGTTTGCACTATGTCTTTGCATTGCTATTTGTGTTGTTGTTTGCATTGCTGATTTTATACATGTTTGCACTGCAGTATTTCCCAAGGGACTTCACCAATGCCAACTTCAGGAAGTACAAGGACTTCCCAAATAAAGCTGAGGGTCTACTGCGGAGGCCTTGATGAACCTATATTGGTCTCCCTCATTATGAGTAAAGTGAAGGGTAAAGGAGCACAAATTAGAACCAAATGGTCCCAGGTGGTGGCGGCAACCAGGATGCATAATGGTGATGTCTTCATGTTCTGTTTCCGCCGCAGTCCTATGGACGGACTTGAGCTGAGGGTTAAGAAGGTCATGTAATCAGTAGTTGGTTGGTGCTGTTTTGTAAATATGGTCTTGTAGGTTGCTGGCTGTGTTGCTCTCAAGTTGTGAACTATGGTCCGCCGTAGTCCTGTAGGTTGTGAACTATGGTCCTAGCTATGAAATGATCTTTTGCTACTACTTGTATCTATGAAATGATCAGGTTGCTTTTGGTCTGAAATAATCCTGTGTCACTACTTGTATCTCTGACATGATCAGGTTCCTTTTGGTTTGAAATGATCTTGTGATCATGTGATCTAGTTGTGATTATCATGTGATCTATATAAAAGATTTTGGGTTCCTATACCTAACAAGATCACTAGTACAGTGTGTTGGCAATTCAAACTACATATTATTAGGAGGTCCTGGGTTCGAGCTCCAAGCCTCACCATTTTTCCTTTTTTCTGACAGATTCAGCACTTGAAAAGATTACACTTGACGGATTCAGAAATGGCAAGATCGCACTTGATATTCAGTACTAAAATGATATCAGTACACAAGATTAAAATATCCAGAACTTGATATCCATGGCAACACAATAGCTAGAACTTTTCCTTTTTCTCCGACAGATTCATCACTTGACAAGATTACACATGACGGATTCAAAAATGACAAGATTGCACTTGATATTCAGTACTAAAATGATATTCAGTACACAAGATTAAAATATCCAGAACTTGATATCCATGGCAACACAATAGCTAGAACTTTTCCTTTTTTCCGACAGATTCATCACTTGACAAGATTACACATGACGGATTCAGAAATGACAAGATTGCACTTGATATTCAGTACTAAAATGATATTCAGTACACAAGATTAAAATATCCAGAACTTGATATCCATGGCAACGCAATAGCTACAACTTTTCCTTTTTTTTTCCGACAGATTCATCACTTGACAAGATTACACATGATCTTCTTAACCCAAGATTACACAATAGCTAGAACTTGATATCCATGGCAACACAATAGCTAGAACTTGATATCCATGGCAAGATTAGCCAGAAATTAAAATGACTACACAACAGCTAAAATGACATGATCTTGCTCCTGATCTTACTCTTGATCTTGCTCCACACCACCACTGCAACAAAGATTAGCATTTGCTACAAAGATTAGCAATTTCTAGTGAGCCACTAGCAATGAAATTAAAAAGAAAAGATAACGGAGGATATGATTTACCTTGCATGTTGTTACTAACCATCATCGTCAAAATGCCTCTGCATGTTATCTTCACCATCGCTACAGTATTGGAGGACCGTGTCATCTACCATGTTTTCATCATCTTCGCACTCATGGCCCTCCTTCTTTATTTTCGAAATGTTTTCTACAAATGAAGCATCAAGTAACACTCGTTCATGGCTCCTTCGTAATCTGGTATGCACACCGGGTTCTTTCTGTTGCACTGGAACTTCCTCAGTGTTATCATCTTGGCATGTTACACCACCACCACCACCATTGAGATCCTTCTCCATTTCGGTTTCTTTCACACTCCACAAATGTCTGTGCTCAAAAATTTTACACAACTTGCCAATTTCCATGCAAATAGGTGTCTGGCACATAGAACACCTTTTTTGCTTGTGTCGTTAGAATAAATGGATCACTCTTATACCATCACCTTCCAGTGTTAATGCTCTTGAAGTGTCTGTCATCTTGGATCCCTGTCTTCATGCCACCAAGATCAAACCAATCACAACGGAACAAGACGACCGATCGATGGACGCTTCTGCTGGAGTTGTACTGGAGCCTTATGACGCTTTTGAGCTGACCATAGAAGTCCATGTCTTCACCATCATGGTCTCACTCGTCAACTATTCCACTGTTCTGCGTGTTTCTATTTTTCTCGCGGTCAACAGTGTGGTAGCGGACACCGTCAACAATACACGCTGAATACAACCTCACTCATCTATCCGACTCACATGCCAAAGCAAAAAAGATAATCACTGATCTTATTGTCCTCATGCAATTTTCCAATCTACATAGATAAACAAGGGTTAATAACAAAAACACAAAAAAATCATGTGGCAATTGATTTCAAGACTAAAGAACTCACATGATTCTTAAACCATTTAACAAATCCCTTCATGAGCCATCTGTCAACATTGATGCAGCTATCTTTCTTATTAAGCTCTTCTTTGCACAACCTGCAATGCCAACAAAAACAAAAAGTTAATTAAATCATCGGGCTTGCACATGAGTTCCTTCCAACTCAAGAAAAAAGATAAGGGTGCATGCACAAGAGATGACATATTCGATATATGGTAGAACCTCAGGGCAACTCCTTAGCACATACCAATGCATCTTGTCATAGTCATCACCAGCCTCTAAGTACTCCGACCCTCCAAGAAGGTTTACACCATGGTTGAAAACCAAGACATCACCGATGTTCGAATCCTCCCGCTTTCTATTTCTGCCTGGCCAATTGAATCTTGTTTCCACATCGTCGAAGTACCTCGAGCAAAATGTAAGTCACTCATCAACAACATATGCCTTGGCAATCGACCCTTTAGGCCTAGCGGTGTTTCGCACATAATGCTTAAATGTTAGCATCCTTCTTTCGACAGGGTACATCCATCCGTATTGTACGGGGCCTCTAAGCATTGCCTCTTTGGGTAAATGCATAGTCAAATGAACCATCACCATGAAGAAGGCCGGAGGAAAGATCTTTTCAAGCTTGTAAAGGATAACTATGATTTCTTTGTCATGTCTTTCAAGAACAGATAGCTTCAGTGTTTTGGAGCACAACTCTCTGAAGAAATTCCCCAACTCAGCAACTACTTCATATATTTCTTTATCCAAAATTCCAAAGAGTCGAGCCAGTAAAATCCTTTGGAGGGGGATGTGACAATCATGAGTTTCAGTCCTTGGAGCTTGCATCCATCAGGAGACATGCATTTTGCTAGGTTAGCGGCATATCGATCTGGAAATCTCATCGCTCTTATAAATCCATAGAATGCAAGCTTTTCTTCTTTAGTCCTTGTATACCATGATTGTGGCATCTCAAAAGACTCTCCACCTTCAACAGGCTGTAAATGCAAATATTCGCTTATGCCCATGTCTTCCAAATCAAGCCTAGAGTTAACTGTATCCTTTGACTTCCCGTCGATGTTCATAAATGTGCCAAGCAGATTATCCCATATGTTTTTCTCGATGTGCATTACATAAAGGTTGTGCCTCAAATTGAGATCTGCCCAGTAAGGGAGGTCCCAAAAAATAGCCCTCCGGTCCCAACATTGACCATCCTCACACTTCCTTTTATTTTGATGTTTTCCCGGTCTCACATCTTTCACATTGTGAAGCTCTTGCTCGAGCTCTTCTTTAGTGAACTCTGTCAGCTGGTCACGGGTTTCGGTTTTTCATTGAAATCCTTGCTTTTTTGCCAAGGATGGTTGCGAGGAAGAAAATGGCGGACCCCGGTCAAACATATCTAGTTCCTTATTATTTCCGAGCACAGATCCTTGTCACAACGCACATATGCTTGATAACCAGACGTGAGCCTCCCAGACAAAGCGTGCAGCGCCAGGAAATCATGGATACACAATATGACCGTAGCACAGAGATCAAACTTATAAGGGATCATGGCATCATAGATACTGACACCCTCCCAGAGCTTGAGCAAATCTTCTACCAAGGGCTCCATAAAGACATCAAAATCCTTTCCTGGAGCTTTTGGACCCGGGATCAACAAAGCCATCATGAAGTTGGACTGATCCATACATGCCCATGGTGGAATATTGTACAATACAACAAATACCGGCCACATGCTATATTTCGAGCTCATTCCAAATGGATTAAAGCCATCTATGGCAAGGCCGAGTCTTATGTTCCTTGCATCGGTGGCAAACTCTTTATGTTTATCATCAAAATCTTTCCATGCCTTTCCGTTAGCTTGATGGCTAAGTTCATTTTCCACGGGTTGCCGCTTTAGCTTGTGCCATTGTACATCCTCCGACTGTTGCTTCGAAATGAACATCCTCTATAGCCTTAGAATCAAATGAAAGTACCTCAACACCTTCTCTGGTATCTACTTCCTCCCATCCGCATCTTTCCACCTAGAGGCAGCACACTTCGGGCACCTGTCATGCTTGGCATACGTGTTCCAAAACAAGATACAGTTGTTCGGGCATACATGGATTGAATCATAACCAAGCCCCAATCTACCGATTATACACAATGCTTCATCACAAGACTTGGGAATTGCGCTTTAAGGGTATTGGATGGTCAAGATACGGAGTATTGCGTTGAAGGCAACATTGCTGATTCAGTAGAAGGACTTGACATGGAGTAACTTCATGGTAAAAGAAAATCTGGACAATGTCCCACCATCACTAGTTGCACGCTTGGCCTCCTCTATTAGCTCGGCATAGATTGTATGCTCTGTAGCACCTTGCAGTTCAGACTCGTACAAATCCCTAAACAGATCAGGGATTTTATCATCCTCATATCCATCCTCTGCCTCCAAACCAACATCCTATTGCGGAACATCATCTTGTACAAACTCACCACCATCATCAACATGATGTGCGCCTTCACTGGGTTCAGGTTCAGCTCTGGGTTCTAGATGTAAAGGCTCTCCATGATGGATCCACCTATCATATGTGCATGCCATCCCACGCATTAGTAGATGAGCCTCTACATTTGGTAGAGTTTGTTGAACATGGTTCATGCAGCTGGGGCATGGGCATAAAACTTGAGCATCATCGGGAACACTTCGACGAACAAATCGCATGAACTCATCCACTCCCCTTAGATGCTCATAAAAAATCCTTCTAACTCCTTTTGTTATCCAGGTTCTGTCCATCTGCAAAAGACCGAAAAATGTTGCAAGTTAGAATTGCACTGAAGTTTACACAAAAATTGTAGCTCGCAGAAATTAAACCAAAACTTAGATAAGCTCAAACAATATAGTTCTATGCCTACATCTAGCTAAAGGCACAAAAACCCTAAAGATTTGGGATTGAATTGATTCTAAACATCATCTTAAACTATGGATTTTGAAACCCTAATGAAACCAGCGTTTGAAATTAACAGGGAAATTAACAGGCTTGAATTGATTCTAAACATCATATCACTGCCAATCTCAGAAATTAATAGGGAGAGAGGAGAGGGGTGCATACCATGACAGATTCAAGGCTCGGGCGAGGTAACAGAGCTGTAGTGCTCATCGTGGCCGCCTACTCCACTGGTCACCACTGCTGCAGCCCCTCCTCCAGTCATGACCGCCTCAGTCTCTCCTCTTATCACGACCACCGTAGCCCCTCCGCCGGCCACCGCCCAAGACCCCTGCATTCCATGGTCGAGGCGAGTCACAGGTTGCAGATGTGAGATGCCCCTGCCCCCTCCCCCTCCGCCGGTCACCACCGTTCAGCGTCGCCCCCACCCCCACCGCCGTGGGAGCGTGTTCTGTTCTCTGCTAAATGTGCTGCTCCGTTGGAGCGTGGTGAGTCTGTTAAGCAGACTACTAGTAATAGTGTAGATAGAATCATTTCTACGTTATATACAACAACACAACTATAGCGTATCGGTTATGACAGGTTTCTCACAGCGCTAGGTCATGGGTTCGAGTCCCCGCTCGCGCAAACATTTTTTTCTTAATACGACATGGGCCAACAAAGCTATTTGGGCCCGACATGAGCGAATCGGCCCACCGAGTATACAAGTAACACAAGCGGCCCAAAACGGTATACAAGTAACACAAGCAGCCCAAAAAGAAAATAAAATTAGTTAAAATTAAAATTACCACGTGCGACACGTGGATCACATGGAGGAGGCGGCAGCACAGTCACCCTAGTGATTAACATACTACGGCATTGTTACTGACCTTGACGATTTTATATCATCATAGTGAGCTCCAAACAAGGCCCCAAATAGTACAGAGCAGTTATGACGATTTTGTGTAATGAATTTAAGATGTTTCTAGGCCAAATCGTCATACATTTGATATCCTTTGTCCCTCCCAAATAGCTCGTGACCATCTGCAGCAAGATCATCATAACTCTATGACAATTTCTTTTAGGGTCACTTTTAAAAGGTCATAGGATACCACATTTCTTGTAGTGACCACACACATTCCAATGGATTCTATGATGCAACCTATGTCACACTAGTGCAACATGCAATGTGAAAGCTGCTTTCCTATGTGTTCTTGGGATCTGTGACCATGGTTTGACACATGGAGTCGCTAGAGTTATTGCATGTGTTTTTTTTGTAAACCACATTGATCCCCTAGTGTCATTGTACGTGTTATTTCCCACAGCCACATTGATCCACATGACCACACACACTACAAAGGATGATGTGCTGCAACCTCTTTCACACTGGTGCAACATGCAATGTGGAAGCTGCTTTCCTATGTGTTTTTGGTCTCTATGACCATGGTTTGACACATGGAGTCCCTAGAGTCATTGCATGTGTTATTTTCCTAAACCACATTGATCCCGTGGTGTCATTGCATGTTTTCTTTCCCAAAACCAAATTGATCCAGATGACCACAAACACTCAAGCGGATTTTATGATGCAACCTCTATCACACTAGTGTAGCATGCAATGTGGAAGCTGCTTTCCTATATGTTCTTGGGTTTTGTGACGATGGTTTGACACATGGAGTCCCTAGAGTCATTGCATGTGTTCCTTTCCTAAACCATATTGATATCTTGGTGTCATTGCATGTGTTCTTTCCAAAAACCACATTGATCCACATGACCACACACACTACAGTGGATTCTGTGATGCAACCTTTTTCACATTGGTGCAACATGCAACGTGGAAGCTGCGTTCCTATGTGTTTTTAGTCTCTGTGACCATGCTTTTACATGCGGAGTCCCTAGAGTCATTGCATGTGTTATTTTCATAATCCACATTGATCCACATGACCACACACACTTTAGTGGATTCTGTGATGCAACATCTATCACAATGGTGCAACATGCAATGTGGAAGCTGCCTTCCTATGTGTTTTTGGGCTATGTGACCATGGTTTGACACATGGAGTCCGTAGAGTTATTGCATGTGTTATTTTCCTAAACCACATTGATACCCTAGTGTGATTGCATGTGTTCTTTCCCAAAACCACATTGATCCCCTCGTGTCATTGCATGTGTTCTTTCGCAAAACCAAATTGATCCACATTACCACACATACTCCAGTGGATTCTGTGATGCAACCTCTGTCACACTGGTGCAACATGCAATGTGGAAGCTACTTTCCTATGTGTTCTTGAGCTTTGTGACAATGGTTTGACACATGGCGTCCCTAGAGTCATTGCATTTGTTCTTTTCCTAAACCACATTAATCACCTTGTGCCATTGCATGTGTTCTTTCCGAAAACCACATTGATCCACATGACCACACATAGTCCAACGGATTCTGTGATGCAATCTCTGTCACACTAGTGCAACATGGAATGTGAAAGCTGCTTTTCAATGTGCTTTTGGGCTATGTGACCATGGTTTGACACATGGAGTCCCTAGAGTCATTGCATGTGTTTATTCCTAAACCACATTAATCCCCTAGTGTCATTGCATGTGTTCTTTCCCAAAACCACATTGATCCCCTAGTGTCATAGCATGTGTTCTTTGCCAAAACTAAACAGATCCACATGACGACACAAACTTGAGTGGATTTTGTGATGCAACGTGTGTCACACTTATGCAACATGGAATGTGGAAGCTGCTTTTCGATCTGTTCTTGAGCTCTATAACCATGGTTTGACACATGGAGTCCCTAGAGTCATTGCATGTGTTCTTTTCCTAAACTACATTGATCTTCTTGTGCCATTGCATGTGTTATTTCCCAAAACCACATTCATCCACATGACCACACACACTCTAGTGGATTTTGTGATGCAGCCTCTATCACACTGGTGCAACATGTAATGTGGAGGCTGCTTTCATATGTGTTCTTGGGATCTGTGACCATGGTTTGACACATGGAGTCCCTAGAGTCACTACATGTGTTCTTTTCATAAACCACATTGATCCCCTAGTGTCATTGCACGTGTTCTTTCCCAAAACCACATTGATCCACATGACCACACACACTCTAGTGGATTTTGTGATGCATCCTCTGTCACAGTGGTGCAACATGCAATGTGGAAGCTGCTTTCCTATATGTTCTTGAGCTTTGTGACCATGGTTTGGCACATGGCGTCCCTAGAGTCATTGCATGTGTTCTTTTACTAAACCACATTGATCCCCTTGTGCCATTGCATGTGTTCTTTCCCAAAACCACATTGATCCACATGATCACAAATAGTCCATCGGATTCTGTGATGCAACCTCTGTCACACTGGTGCAACATGCAATGTGGAAGCTGCTTTCCTATGTGTTCTTGGGCTCAATAACATTGGTTTTACACATGGAGTCCCTAGAATCATTGAATTTGTTCTTTTTGTAAACCACATTGATACCCTGGTGCCATTGCACGTGTTCTTTCCCAAAAGCACATTGATCCACATGACCACACACACTCCAGTGGATTCTATGATGCAAACGATGTCACATTGGTGCAACATGCAATGTGGAAGCTGCTTTCCTATGTGGTTTTGGTCTCTGTGACCATGGTTTGACATATGGAGTCCCTAGAGTCATTGCATGTGTTCTTTTCCAAACCACATTGATCCCCTGGTGTCATTGCGTGTGTTCTTTCCCAAAACCACATTGATCCACATGACCACACACACTCTAGTGGATTCTGTGATGCAACATGTGTCACACTAGTGCAACATGCAATGTGGAAGCTGCTTTCCTATGTGTTATTGGGCTCTATGACCATGGTTTGATACCTGGAGTCCCTAGAGTCATTGCATGTGTTATTTTCCTAAACCATTGACCCCCTGGTGTCATTGCATGTGTTCTTTACAAAAACCACATTGATCCACATGACCACACACACTCCAGGAGATTCTATGATGCAAACTTTGTCACACTGGTGCAACATGCAATGTTGAAGCCACGTTCCTATGTGTTTTTGGTCTCTCTGACCATTGTTTGACACATGGAGTCCCTAGAGTCATTGCATGTCTTCTTTTCCTAAACCAGATTGATCCACATGACCACACACACTGCAGTGGATTTTGTGATGCAACCTCTATCACACTGGTGCAACATGCAATGTGGAAGCTGCTTTCCTATGTGTTTTTGGGCTCTATGACCATGGTTTGACACGTGGAGTCCCTAGACTCATTGCATGTGTTATTTTCTGAAACTACATTAATCCCCTTGTGTCATTGCATGTGTTCTTTCCCAAAACCACATTGATCCACATGACCACACAAACTCTAGCAGATTCTATGATGCAACCTGTAGCACCCCGGGTAAAACTACTCCTAGAAAATCTCGTGTTGCTTTTGTTTGTGCATCATCATGACCGCATGCTCATGTCATCATGCACATTGCATTTGAGCATCATCATGTCATCATGCATCTTTGCCTACAACTATTCTCGAAAAGCCTATCTTTGTTTTCTAAATACCTGCTCTCTATTTCAAATATAAACCTCGGTCGTCCAGATACTTTGTTTTGTCTAAAAATTAATTACAAAGGTCTCCAAACTAAAACAGAGAAATAATAGATATAAAATATTTTAATCGAGGGAGGCAGCCATAGGCTAGGCCCAAAAGCCCACCCCGCAGCCACCTACCACCCCCAGTCCTAGACCTAACCCTAATAGTCAAACCCTAACCCAGTACCAGATCCAAACCCCCACCTAATATCCCATAGCCGCCGCCACTCACCACCCCCAACCCCCGCGGCTGCACCCGACCTTGCACCATAGCACGCCCCTAGACCCACGCGAGCCCGACCCTGTCGCGTCGCATGTTATCCTCCTACCCCGCTATGCAGCACCCCGTCGCGACCAACCACACCCCACCTAGCGATGCACTGACACAACCACCTGAGACACTAACGCACGCACACACCTCCCTGATCTAAACCGTCCACCCTGGCGCCACCCCGACGTGATCGTCCCTTATCCTCACAGACTCCACCTATCCCACCTCCTGCTCTGGATCGATGCCGCGCACAGGAGCTACCCTCCATGCCGAGCCGCACGTCCCGCGCCCCTCTCAAGCCGCCGCGTGCCCACGCGAGTCTGGCCTCACTCGGGGACCCTTGTTGGCCGTGAGCCCGTGCCTCCACCGCAAGAGCTCCTCTAGCCTTTCGTGTCACCCTCTCCCGCACCGGCTACAGCCTCCTTCCGGCGAGCCGCTGCCTCGACCTGTCCCCGCGACCCCGCGCCAAGCTCTCCTCGCTGCCATGCCCGTCGCTCGCCTCCCGCAAGGACGCTGCCGCCTGCGAGCCTCCTTAACCACACGATGCCGCCGAGGCCCGTCTTCCCCCCGACCCCGCACCAGCCTGGTGCTCCACCCCGCATCCTCGAAGATGCTCGCGTCTAGAGGCATGCCCCCATCAAGCCCTCCCTGTTTCCCTCAGTGGCGTCGGCCCGTCTTCGCGAACTGTCGCTGCCTCGGGCCGACTTGTGGCGCCCTTGATGCATAGTCCAAGTTCTGTTGATGACGTGGTGCAGAAGTGGTGAAGTGTTCGGTGGATGCGTGTGCACCGGTGGTGATACGGTGTATGTGTACCTATGTCTATGTAAGTAGAGCATCTTCGACCGTGGGTGAACCGAGAAGTGGTGAATGCGTGAAGACGTGGTCATGTTCTGGAGATGGTGATGTCCAAGATCGAGACCGTCGTGACGCTGAAACCAAGTCCGCCAACAATCATCGAGATGGAACGACAAATTCTCCATCCCGAAAGACCCCAAGGCCTTCGACATGGACCGACAAGATCTACTTCACGGATGCCAAGACCCTAGGTCCAACGCCTTGAGGCTGTACCCGAAGACCGATCTCGTCGAACCCCCCTCCGAGCCCCAAGATCTTCGGACCTTGATGTGTGATCTCTACGCACTTCTATTCTTGTAGACAGTTGTTGAGCCTCCAAGTGCAGAGGTTTGTAGAACAGCAGCGAGTTTCCCTTAATTGGATTACCCAAGGTTTATCGAACTCAGGGAGGAAGTGGTCAAAGGTATCCCTCTCAAGCAACCCTGCAATCAAGATACAAGAAGTCTCTTGTGTCCCCAACACACCCAATACACTTGTCAGGTGTATAGGTGCAATAGTTCTGCGAAGAGATAGTGAAATACAAGTGGTATGGATATAAGACAATGGTGCCAGAAAATAGCTTGACGGGAGGAAAAGACTAAATGAAAAAATATGGAAGCAAGGAAACATGTAACATATTTAGTTTCAAACGGTGTTTCAATGTTTAGAAACAAGGCCTCGGGATCATACTTTCGCTAGTGAACACTCTCATATAAATATCTTCTTCTTCATGATACTACTCTGAACTACTCTCTGGTTGGACACTCTAATCCATTGTAGGGCTATAACAACACTCCTCAAAGTTCGCCTTTCCCATCCAGATAACCCCACACTATCACCTTGAGCTCTAGATGGTTCCAACAAACACCACAATTTCATAGAGACATCCAACTCCAAATATAACTCATAACAAGTATTTGTAATCTCTAGCCTAAGTGCCACCATGGTGTGCACACTGTAACTTTCACATACATGGGGATAGCAGAGATCTATTAAAGCACTTGAGTAGCAAGGTAGATATACTAGATTACAAAGCTCATTATTACAATATGATCATCCCTAAAGAGAGAGATGAACACATAGCTACCGGTAAAACCCTTAGACTCGAGAGAGAACTACTCCCTCCTCATCATGGGTATCAACAACAACGATGGAGATGGTGGTGGAGATCGATGGAGATGGCTCCGGGGGCACTTCCCCATCCCGGCAGGGTGCCGGAACAGAGATTTTTTGTCCCCCGAATCTCCCCTTCGGTAGCGGCGGTGCTGCGGAACTTTTCGTGAGTGGAGGTGTCCCCCACGAATTAGGTTTCCTCCCTTTATATAGCTTCTCGGATTCCCATCACCCCATCTTGGGCTGCAGTTAATCGGGCCTATCGGGCCCGTCCGTACTTGGAATTAGATAAATTGTATGTCCAGATCATTTGTCATGAAATTTCCAACAACTTTGTAGTTTAATAGTTTTCTATTTGACGCCGGCTTTGACCCGAAACGTGACCATCTTCAAAAAGAGTTATGAGATAGATTTCTGAAAAAAATCCCAATTTGACTCCAACAAGGTTTCCACTTGTATTCTTGGTAATTCCTACACATCTAAGTGTAAAACAAGAACATTGTGCACTTTTGCAACTATTAGTAGGTTAGTCCAAATAAATCATAAACTTTATAGAAAAAGGAGTATCAAAAGCATATTATTAACATAAAACCATCAAAAATTATAGATACGTTATAGATGTATCAACATCCCCAACCTTAGTTCCTGCTCGTCCTCGAGTAGGTAAACAATAAAAACAATATAATTTTTGAGGTGACACGCAGCCAACATAATCTTGATCAAAGTATTTGTAAAACATTGATAGCTGGGATCATAGTACTTCAACATAGCATGAAACATAAAGTTATAACAATAAGACATAGCAACTATGTTATAACATGAAAGGCACAAACAAAAGATTCATGAATAAAAATGCTTTGCAAGACATTTGTTTGTTTCATATATGGAAAACATAGCATAGTGGCATTCAGCTTGTCCATCATAATGTAGCAAATCATAATTGCATAGGACACCTTCAAAGTTTGTAAGGGTGACTAGATACAAATAGTTTAAGAACAAGCAATATCAAAGTTATGCATCAATCAACAAGTCTTGGGACAATGCAAATTAAAATAAGAATGGCCACTATGCTCTCTCAATAGGTGCATAAAGATAGAAGGTGGAGACTCAATATAAAAGTGTAAGAAAGCCCTTCATAGAAGGAAGCAGGGATTCAAGTTTCATAAAGAGCTTCCAAAAATTATGGTACTTATTAGCTTTCAGCTCTCATTGCCCCTATCATAAGCATCTTTAAGTGATTAAGGTTAAAGTGAACAAACTATGGAGTATGTGCTTGACAAAGTATAAGTTGGAAATCTCATGTCCCTTGAATATGAGGGCCGCTCCTCATGCTACTCAAGTTTAGTTACCGGTAAGTTCTTGTCATAGTAAGTACATGTGTATCATAGAGAACCGCAAACGGGGTACCCCTTGCCCGATGATACGGAAGAATCCCCATATCAAAATGACAAGGCAAGCAGACAACGAGCATCTCAGCAATCTTCTTATTTACCATGGGAAAATGGTGCTTTTTTCTCTCTTTCCTCTTTTCTCATATCTTTTTTTTTTCTCTTTTTCTCAATCTCTATCTCTTTTTTATAAGAAGAATGCTTCATATATTGCTCATTATGGTTACGTTGCAGATTTCCACCATGATTAGGCATGGATTAGACCGGCGGCCTAGACGTTTCTCTAACACACATAGATAACTCCATGGACTTACAAGCTCCCCTTTCATTTCACACCGACGACATCCGTAGACAAAAGAGCATGATATCAACTAGGTACAATGTACAAGTGCAATGTTGAAAGCGTTCCCCATGACAGCATGGTTTGCTAATCACCAACATATAACTGCAAGCATATACAACATAGATGACACAATGGTTCAAGTTTATTAGGGGCAAGAAAAGTAAAGTGTGCCATCAAGTTCGTGAGAGCTTTAATCGGTAATTTTCTCATAACAAGTTTAATTTGGAAGGTAGATAAAAACATGAATAAACTTGGAATAACAAATGCTAATAGGTAGGTATGGTGGCCTCTTTGGAATAACTTGGTTTTATTTGGAGTTGGATGCATGAGTAGAACTCATACTTGGTATGGAGGGTAGCAAAAGATTGGGAGTGACCAACTAAGAGAGCAATAATGGTCATAATCATGCAAAGCGACAAAACATTATTACATAAAGCATAAAGTGATATTACAAGACGAAAACTAAATGATCATAGAGGCTATGGTGACTTGGTATAGTCGTAACATGGTGTGAGCATGCGGCAAGTCAACCCAAATAAAGCATTAAAGGAGAATACCGCAATACTATGCTTTAATATGCTAAAACAACGCATGATTCTTTCAAGGCACATTAAGCAATCTCAATTGTTTATAACATGTCATGCTACAGCAAAAATCACTAAGCATAAAGACAAAAAAATATCAAGCATGACATGATAAAGCCTAAGTCACAGTCAAAAACAAGCTCCTTTTATACCACTTAAGCATGAACTTTCCTACTCTTTTCCAACACCAATCGACTTATTTGAAACAATTCACAAAGATAATAATCAATAAAGATCAATGAGCTTGTATCACAAATCCACAACGAAGAACTAAAAAGTTCTAAGCTGAAAGCACAAGAAAACTAAGGCTAAACACAATGCTAGCAAAAGAGAACACTCACAGAACAATAAGAATGAAAACTAGAGTGTTCTAGGCAATAAAAACAAAGCGTATCTCTCTCCAAAAGAAGTGTGTTGGGATCCAACCAACTTATTTAAGAAAACCAAACAAAGGAAAACTAAAAACAAAAACAAAGACGCTCCAAGAAAAACACAATTGTCCATGAAACAATAAAAATGAAGTGTTTGGAAGAAACCTGCGATTTTTATTGATGAAGAAGGGGATGCCTTGGGAATCCGCAAGCTTTGACGCTTGTACTTCTTGGATAATTCTTGGGGTGACACGGGGTGGCATCCCCAAGCTTGAGCTTTAGTCCATTCTTCATCTCATTATATCATTCTCTCCATACACCTGAAATTCTTCCTTCATACAAAACTTCACACAATCTTTATTAGCAACATTAGTGCACTCAGGATAATAAGTCTTTGGGTTCAGTTTCAACACCAATAAAACCTCCATCAAAACACAAGATACTGTAGCACTTCCCTTGAAAATCTCAATTCCCCAAATAGAACCCAAAAAGGAACCAACCAAGAAGCAAATGCAAATAATGGCAGAAATCTGTCAAAACAGACCAGCAGGTAAAAATCAATTTGTTCGAAGACCTTCTGTTACTCAAATCGAAAAGTGTTGAACTAACGAAAGTTGGATAACAACCTGGGGCAGAAGCACAAAAAATTACAGCTCAAACGGACATACAGAGATTGTTCATGAATTTTTACAGCAAAGCACAAAAAATCTGTTTCAGGACAGCAACTTTCCCAAGCATTACTTCTCTCTCATTAGAGGTTACTCGTGGCACAAAAACCACACAAAAAGGATAAGGAGAGGTTATTACAGAGGTAATAACTTCCAAGAATCAACTAAAACTTTTGGATTATCTCCCAATAAGTACTTTTCTTTAACGCCTTTAAGTTAGGCATGATAGTTTGAGAAGATGCTCACATAAGAAATATGAATTGAGAGTAAACGAGAGCATCAAGAAGCAAATATATAACACATTTAAGTATAACCCACTTCCTATGCATAGGAATCTTGTAAAGAAACAAGTCATTAAAGCACAAAGCAACAATCATAGTAAAGAAAAACAAGTGCAACTTCAAGACTTTCAACATAAAGAGGGGAAACTTAATATTATTGAGATGCATAAAACCATGTTTCCCTCTCTCATAATAACTTTCAGTAGCATCATGAATAAATGAACAATAAAACTATCACATAAAACATTCTTATCATGATCCACATGCATATAATAATTATTACTCTCGACATAAGCAAAGTCATTCTTATTAATTGTAGTGGGAGCAAATTGAACAAAATAGCTATCATTATTATTCACATCACCATAATCATCAAATATAGGAGGCATATTGTAGTCATAATTAATTTCCTCCTAAATAGTAGGTTGACTGAAAATATCATATTCATCATTGTAATCATCATATATTGGAGGTTTGGTATCATCATAAGCAATAGAATAGCTATCTTCTAAAGCTGGGGAACTAAAAAGATCATTTTCATAAAAACTAGCTTCCCCAAGCTTAGAATTTTTCATAGAATTAGCAATAATGGTGTTCAAAGAATTCATACTAATAACATTGCTATTAGCACGCAAATAAAGTTCCATAGGTTTTTTAATTTTCTCTTCAAACACTTCATGTCCTAACTCAAGATAAATACTATAAAGCTCTCTAATTTTTTTGTTGTTTTCCGTTAAGCCTAACTAGTGAAAACAAGAAATAAAAGGACAAAATTGCAGAATCTAAAGGAAATAACTTCGAGCACTCACACCGGAGGATGTGAGTACCTTTTACCTTACCTCCCCGGCAATGGCGCCAGAAAATAGCTTGATGTGTACGCACTTCTATTCTTGTAGACAGTTGTTGGACCTCCAAGCAGCAAGTTTCTCTTATGTGGATTACCCAAGATTTATCGAACTCGGGGAGGAAGTGGTCAAAGGTATCCCTCTCAAGCAATCCTGCAATCAAGATACAAGAAGTCTCTTGTGTCCCCAACACACCCAATACACTTGTCAGGTGTATAGGTGCACTAGTTCGGCAAAGAGATAGTTAAATACAAGTGGTATGGATATAAGACAATGGTGTCAGAAAATAGCTTGACAGGAGGAAAAGACTAAAGGAAAAAAGATGGAAGCAAGCAAACATGTAACAGATTTAGTTTCAAACGGTGTTTCAATGTTTAGAAACAAGGCCTAGGGATCATACTTTCGCTAGTGAACACTCTCATATAAATATCTTCTTCTTCATCATACTACTCTGAACTACTCTCTGGTTGGACACTCTAATCCATGGTAGGGCTATAACAACACTCCTCAAAGTTCGCCTTTCCCATCTAGATAACCCCACATTGTCACCTTGAGCTCTAGATGGTTCCAACAAACACCATAATTTCATAAAGACATCCAACTCCAAATATAACTCATAACAAGTATTTGTAATCTCTAGCCTAAGTGCCACCATGGTGTGCACGCTGTCACTTTCACACATATGGGGAGAGCAGAGATCTATTAAAGCACTTGAGTAGCAAGGTAGATCTACTAGATTACAAAGCTCATGATCACAATATGATCATGCCTAGAGAGAGAGATGAACACATAGCTACCGGTATAACCTTTAGCCTCGAGAGAGAACTACTTCCTCCTCATCATGGGAATCAGCAGCGACGATGGAGATGGTGGTGGAGATCGATGGAGATGGCTCCGGGAGCACTTCCCCGTCCCGCCAGGGTGCTGGAACAGAGAGTTTCTGTCCCATGAATCACACCTTCATTGGCGGCGGCGCTGCGGAATATTTCGTGGGTGGAGGTGTCTCCCACGAATTAGGTTTACTCCCTTTATATAGCTTCTCGGATTCCCGTCACCCATCTTGGGCTGCAGTAAATCGGGCTTACCGGGCCCGTTCGGACTCCGAATTAGCTAAATTTTATGTCCAGAATGTTTGTAGCGAAATTTCCAACAACGTTGTAGTTCAAGAATTTTCCGTTTGACGCCGTCTTCTACCTAAAACGTGACCATCTTCGAAAAGAGTTCTGAGACAGATTTCTGGAAAAAACCAATTTGACTCCAACAAGGTTTCCACTTGTATTCTTGGTAATTCCTACACATCGAAGTGTAAAACAAGAACATTGTGCACTTTTGCAACTATTAGTAGGTTAGTCCAAATAAATCATAAATTTTATATAAAAAGGATTATTAAAAGCATATTATTAGCATAAAATCATCAAAAATTATAGATACGTTATTGACGTATCAATATGTGACCCCTTTTTGAGCCCTTATTTTTATGAATGAAATGCAAACTTGTTGCATACTAAATTGTCCATGTTTACATACATATTTTTTCATTTGGGGTATTTTGTTGATCCACCTCAAAATTAAATATGGAGAACATATGCGGGCTAATCTTGTCTTACATTGACTCCATTTAAATCTGTGTAGCGAACCGATGCCATGTTTTTCCTTGTTAAGTCAATATTTAAATTGCGGGGTAACCAAATAACTTGAACCTTATATTTAATTATTGGGACCCCAATTCCACTTAATATGCCCTAGCCGCATCACATCTTTGCCATGTCATGCATCATGCCTGATCTTCTATCGTAGTATTAAATAATGTACCCGGTGTTTCTTTTAGTGTTTTGCTTCTTCACGGATTAGACCGTTGATTTGATGCGAGTGTCAACAAGTTCTTCGGAGATGTATCTTTGTCTATGTTTTCCCAGGCGAGCATTCTCCCCCTTTCTACCTATTTTGCATTTATAGTCTTTACTTCCTCCTGTTGATCTATTGCTATCCATGTTGCGATGCTTTAGTTTCTGTGCACCATTTATATTCCTTGTAGCCTCTATATTTCCTTGGACACCTCCTATTACTTGTTGATTGCTCAGGTGCTACTTCGCATCGTTGATGTTCCACCAAAGTTGGGAGGTTGGCACATGCTTAATGGTGGATATGATCATGGCTTTCATTATAACATGTCAACTAAAATGTTGGAAATAGATATAATGCAGAGGCACCGGCGGGTAATAGTCAATATTTGGTTTTTAACCGACCACTAGTGTCCACCTAGGATCCGAGTTTTTGACACCTGTTCCGAGATCGAGCGTGCTAACCACACGTGGGTCTGTGGGCACCCCATCGGCTTTCTACCTAATTTCAAAGTATTGTGTTGGGGGCCACAAAACTAGTTTGGGGCTTTATTTACGATTGCGTGTGGAGAGCCTGTACATTTTAGTACTTGTGACAAATTTTCACTGTATCGACAAGCCTAGTCACACTTTCGGGTTCCTAGTCGTTTACAGCCGTCGACACAAACCCTGGGTCCGTCTCGGAGACCGACCGACTTTGTTATGGGTAGCTTAGTGGGGTGTACCCCATATACTTCCTTTGGGTATGGGAAACGTCATGTCCGAAGCCCTGTCGCATACCGTTGGGTGTATGTTTAGGATCTTGCTCATATTCCAATTTGACAACAAGGGTTGAAGTGTGTGTGGACACTTTGTTGCACCCCTGCAGGGTTAAATCTTTTCGAAAAGCCGTGTCTTCGGTTATGGATGACTTGGAGCAGAGTTTCTCGATCATAGACAACTATAACTAAAGAATTACTGCTATAATTTGACTCGTATTTGATATGACTAGTAAGTTGGATAACCACTAGGAAATGAAGGAATAAAACTGCCAACTGTGTGAGTTTCCTTGGCATGACTTCCTCATTTGGTCTCGAGGGGGAAATATTGATGGACTGGGTTCCTGCACCAATAACAGGGTTATTGCAGTACTTGTAGCAGAAAATATTTAAAGAGTTTGTCCTGATGAGAGCTCGGCGAACATCACCCCGCAGCCACGTTGTCAATGCGACCATGTTCGCACCCAAACCGTGGTTTGGAAATAGCCTATTCTATAAGTTGCAAGGATAAATGAATTTAAGATGTTTTGTAATAACTACTATTAGAACTGGAAGAAAACTAGAACAAAAGTAAAAATGAAAAGAGGTGAATGCAATGAGATGAAATATTAATGCGATGATTCCTCAAGTAATGTTGTGTATACCGGTGTGCATGATAAGTGCTTACGGAATAGTTGTTAACTATAATTGTGGCAGTCCCTCATATACCGTCGGCTCCCACCAATGGTAAGTGGCAACTAGACAACTAAATTGTCCACACCCTCTTCGGACATGGGTCATCTCGTAAGAGAATAATGTATTAAGGTAACAACAGCAATCAAGGTAAACCAGAGCAAAGGCATTAAGTTCTATGGACAACCATACTCCTAAGCAAGTTTGCTAGTCACAAGATATCCCGTCTGTCAGTTCAAGGTCAAGCAATTCACAACACTATACCTATCTATATCATGAGTGATCTTGAGGGAATTCTGGGTGGTGCATCCTAAGCTACTATTGCGTCCGCAAATCACTTAGAGCAAATAGCCTATTAGTTCTACCCATGGACTTGTCAGGTACCCATGGAAGAGTAGAGACTAATGATAAGTTTTGTGACACTCCATGGATCCCTAGTAAATTCCTCAACAATGGCTTGGACGTCTCCAATCACTAGAATAATATCATGAATAGAACAATGTAAAGAGAAAGCACAAACATATTAATTAACAAGAACACACCACACTTCAATTACTCAAATAATCATAACATTAATAAAAGGGGGTTCAAGCCATGTTACAACCCATCATGGAGATCATGATGGGGAAGGATGAAGGAGTAGCAGTGATGGAGATGGTGATGACGGTGCGGTGATGGTGATGTTGGCGTGGTGATGGCGGCGTCCTCCTTCTCCTCCTCTTCTTGGTTGGATGGCTTGATGGTGTTGATGGAGATATGGATCTTGGTGGAGCTATAGAGGCTATGGAGGCGGTAGATGGGATCTAGATCTTGTATATGGTGTATGGTAGCTTCCTCCTCTCCTCCCTCCTTTATATAGGCCTTGGGGGTGCCCTAGGGTTCCCCGAATACCATCATATGACTTAGGGAAGGTTTTGGAGCTTCTGGAGGGCAAAATCCCGTCGTTTGCGACCTTTTTGGCAACTATACGGCAGGACCTATATGGCCAGAATTTTTTCTCCCGCCGTATAGTTGGTCGTTAAACCATTGGTACTCTTTAGTATTTTGGTCGCCATTTCTTCATACGAACTCTGTTTTGGGTGTTCTTGGGATCATTGAGTTCGTATCATGGAGTGATACAACCCTGTGGTCTTGGATATTTATTTTGGGAAGTTGAAAAAATTACTTTTTCCAACACCTCAAATGGCTAAGTCTATCCCTGCAGCTCCTCTAGACTATGCTTTCTTTTTTCCTTTTGCTTTGTTTAATCCGTAATCATCATCAACACCTACACACATGTCAAAGACAACGAAGAGGGATAAAATTCTATCTAAATTAATAAATGTGCAAATCTCATATTGAATTTAATAAAAACAAGCAATCATGCATAGCAATAGTTAGAAGGAGCATGATATGATAGGCAAATGACATAATTTATATTGCTAAAAAGTGTTGTATCATCACAACCATCAAATTCCCCAAGCTAGATCTTGCTCGTCCTTGAGCAAAAGGGATTGATAACTTAATGGATATGATCTTGCTTATCATTGGAAATCAATGCACCGTATCCTTGTTTTTCCTGCAAGCTCAAAGAAAGAGAGCACATAATCATACAAGGCAATATAAGCTCAGTTATATTATTCCAAACCAGTAGAGATGCCCTATGTCAAAGTTAAATCTAGCTTGCAAGTAAACTTGTGATCCTTCTATACGCACTTTATTGTACTTTTGTATTTTTATTTATATAAGGCAAAGTTGAACACGGTTAGTTGTCAATCATAAATAGAAATAGAGTTTTCCAATGCTCCCACGCATGCGATCTATTAAAGTCTCTCAAGTGCAAACTTCGATTATTGCGCTCATAGAAAATATATTTCTTAGTAACGAGACCATGCCAAAAAGTGGTATATGTTCAATCGAGACTGTGTAGGCTAGGAAGGACACTCGTGACCATTACCCAGGTTTCCCTTTTCGGTATAATGATTTCTCATAACGGCCAGAGGAGTATTCTGACTTTTGCTTTTAATGCAGGCCCATGAGAATATCAATGCATACCCAAATATAGCATTTTTGCTACATATGTTGGGCAACTCATAACCAAACTCCAAGAGTTTCCTCTTTTTGGATTGTCCAAAGGCCAGCGGAGTTGTTAGCATCCCATGTTGTGCGATAGTGGCGCAAGACACGCATAAAGAAATATCTCACTTTGATTTCCAAGACAAAATTTTGGCATGTGTAATCTCGAAACTTTGAAACATCATTTATTATTTGATAACTCACTCAGTAAGCATCTATTAAGACCATCATTTCTAACACTATGGGGTCGTGCTACTCCATAACCATTCACTTAAGAAAATTCTGAACAATGACAGCTAGCAAGTTTTGAAGAACTTCTTTATTATATATTTTTTCTTTTCAAAATGTAGAGAACATGGCAATGTATATTTAGAGGATCAAAATATTTTTCACAAGCTAGATAAAAGTTGAACAAGGTGCATCAAGATATGGCTTGTCTCCTATGGGGCCTAACATGAGAAAGTATATCCCTTATATAAATATGAACAAAAACTCACCTAAGCAAGCATTCAAAAATAGAGGGATACACAATAGTATGAAAACTTTTTAAGATAAAGTACTTTGCACAAGACTCTACGCATGCAAAATAACCTCCCCAAGCTAAGAACTTTCCAAGTATTCACTTGAGAAGATCATGAAAACAAAAGAGAAAATGCAGTTATCAAAAGAGAGTATAAGAAGTGGTTACCTCCCCAAGCTTAAGTTAAAGCATGGGTGACACACTTTACCGTTGAGGTGCTTTTAACATCTACTTTGATGGACAAAGAACCTTTGCTTCAATGAATGTTTCGTGATCTGGTGTATACCTTCCTTAAGAACTTGGTAGGAACAAGACTAGAAAGAAGACAAAATATTTTTGTGTTTTTGAAGACACGGGTTTAGCTCACAAGTGATAAAAATACAAGTCCCACTGAGTCGGTTCATCAACCTAAACACCACGCTTAAGTCAGCAAACTAATTCTAGAAGTGCGCTTCTCCTAGATTGTGATGAAGTGTAAGTGAGACAAAATATGAAACATGAGTGTGCAGCCCTTATGTGCCTATTTAAAAGAGGTTTCAGTTGGAAGGTCTTACCAGACACTAATTGTTAAAATGTTGAATTGAAGCAACCAAGTGGCTCATGCCAGTGTTTGCATGGTTGGCACTACGGTACACGTCGTCACACAAGGTTCAAGTCCCTATGAAAATAACACACAAAATAAAATGCATCGGTTTTGTATACCAACATAGTTCGTTTACCCCACCGATAAAAGGAAAATAAAAAGAAAACATGAAATTTTATAGATAATTACAGTCTAGGAAGTTTCTTAGGTAGAACTTTTATTCCTTGCAGGTATTCGGCTCCCCCTCAATCAAGGGAGAAAATCCCATGTGGAGTTTCGAGTTTTTTTAGAAGAAGTAGGGAGAAAGTATAGCGAAATTTTCATACCGGGGTTACCTTCCCATAGAGATTTTGTGGTCGTACCAACTATATGACCGGAACTATACGGCCAAAAAAATATTTCCCGCTGTATAGTTGGTCGTCAGACTTCTAGTAATTTGAAATAATAATTCTAAGTAGGTGTCAATATCTATACAGAGGCAACTATACAGCCGGACCAAAAAGGTCTCGCCGTATAGTTGGTCGTTAAACCTTTTGTATCCTAGAAAAGAATTTTGATGAAGGCATCGATAACTATCCGACCGCAACTATCTGACCGGAATTTTTATTCCCAGTCTATAGTTGGTTGTTAAACCTTCTGGAGTCACCAAAATTTACGTGTTACTTCGAGGATTGTTTCTTAACCTAAAACTTAGCGAAACACCATGTTTTGATAGGAAAATGACAGATTAAATTTTCGACCACCATTTAGCGTGTATGAAACGGGATTTAAGTACAACCGAGTTTATCCAACACATAGTAACAATAAATTCTACCTTTTGAAAACTTCAACAAGATTACTCTAATAGCAAGACATGTGAAGAATAAAAGTACCAATGCAACATGAATGCAACTAGACTCAAGACACAAAATTAAGAAAGACACCTAGTAATTTCTGGTTTGCCTCCCAGGAAGCGCTCTCTTTAAAGCCATAAAGCCAGGCTAGGATGCTCCATACATTACCCACCTAGATCCCAAGGGATATCGACTCGAGGTGAGGTTGTACATACCAGCTTGGAGCATCTTGAAGTAGAGTTCGGTCAGAGTTGTACCCGCTTACGGTGCATCGGCATCATGTAGATGAACAAGTTCTCACTTTCAAGCGAGTGTTGATGCACCAAGCTTGGTGGACATGCGTTCGTGTATAGCTGCAATGAGAGGATTTGAGATTCATATAAAATTCTTAAATATTTACCTTGGTTACATGTGTAGGGGAACACTTCATAGTATTCTTCCTTCATACCAGGGAGTTCAGGACCCTGCATGTTAGTATAGCAAGGTTCTATCTGTAGTTCATTATTATTGATGCTATCCATACGAGTGTCTAGGCCCAAGGCCTCCGCAGAACAATTATCAACAGTTTTAGCATCATAAAAATCACTACTAGAGTGAGAGGCATCACAAACAAAAGTTGTAGTGTGACTCTCTTTGTCAACCTCACCTTTTTGTTCCTCCTTTTCATCGACAAGTGTTTTAATAGCAATGATAGAATCAAAAGTAGGAGTCGAAGGTGTGAGCGGGGGATCAATCCATTCTTCCTCCTTGTTCTCCTTTTCCTCTTCGCTCTTTAGTGAGTCCTACAAAAGGTTATCTTTCTCCATGGCGGTTTTAGACCGCTTCGAATAATATAATACCAATGCATTATTACTTAAATTATTGTCGCAAAAGAGGAATATGAGGTATACTAAATTAAAAACTCCATCAAGTGCTTCACTTTCAACATCAATAATTCCTAGTCTAAATACCATTTCAGATGCACCTTTGAAAATAAAGTATTCTAGTACTTCCAAACTAGCATAGGATTTATGTCTATTATAATTTGCTAGAGTAGTATTGTTGGAACACTCACATTGAAAATTAAGGTGGTGGCCTGTTATACAAATTGTGCAATAAGATCCATCATTAGCACACAACCATAATGAATGCATTTCCAATTGTCCCACCAATTTCTTTATTAGCTCATATCTAGCAACTAGGCTTGATGAACTTGAATCCTTTATCTCCTCCAATGCTTGTCTTATCTCTTGAACAAAATTTATCTCGGAAGACATGATTAGTAGCAACGGTTTTTATAAATTTTTGGTTTTGTAATTTTTTATTGTTTTCAATATAAAAGAAAGCAGTAAGATAATAGCAACAAACGTAAATAAACTATGTCCGAGTAGATAACCGAACGCTTTGCTCCCCGGCAACAACACCAATTTTATGGAATGGGTTCCTGCACCAATAACATGGTTATTGTAGTACTTGTAGCAGCAATATTTAAAGAGTTTGTCCCGATGGGAGCTCGGCAAACACGAACCCGCAGCCACATTGTCAATGTGACCACGTTCGCACCTAAACCGTGGTTTGGAACTAGCCTATTCTATATGTTGCTAGGATAAATGAATTTTAAGATGTTTTGTAATAACTACTACTAGGACTGGATGAAAACTAGAACAAAAGTATAACTAAAAAGAGGTGAACACAATGAGATGAAATATTAATGCTATGACTCCTAAGGTAATGTTGTGTATACCGGTGTGCATGATAAGTTCTTATAGAATAGCTGTTAAATATAATTGTGGCGGTCCCTCATATACAGTTGTCTCCCACCGTTGGTAAGTGGCAACTAGACAACTCAATTGTCCACATCCTCTTCGGACATGGGTCATCTTGTAAGAGAATAGTGTATTAAGGTAACAACACCAATCAAGGTAAACAAGAGCAAAGGCATTAAGTTCTATGGACAACCGTACTCCTAAGCAAGTGTGGTAGTCACAAGGTATCCCGTCTGTCACTTCGGGGTCAATAATTCGCAACACAATACCTATCTATATCATGAGTGATCTTGAGGGAATTATGGGCAGTGCATCCTAAGCTGCTATTGCCTCTGCAAATCACTTATAGCAAATATCCTGTTAGTTCTACCCATGGACTTGTCAGGTACCCATGGAAGAGTAGAGACTAATGATAAGTTTTGTGATACTTCGGGAATCCATAGTAAATTCCTCAACAATTGATTGGACGTCTCCAATCACTAGAATAATATCATGAATAGAATAATGTAAAGAGAAAGCACAAACATATTAATTAACAAGAACACACCACACTTCAATTACTCAAATCATCATAACATTAATAAAAGGGGGTTCAAGCCATGTTACAACCCATCACAGAGATCATGATGGGGAAGGATGTCAACTCCCGGATTTTTAATCCCAGATGCTTGTTATGTCATACATCACAATCCCAGCATTACCATTTTTGCGAGACATAACAGATTGGATATCACAGTACATCATCCATTATAAACCATAAATAAGGTCTTACACAAATAAGGATCTCATGATCCAGTCTTAATACAACAAGCAGCAGAATAAATAATAAGCGTAGCGGTGGGGTCCATCTTCAGGGGCACAGGCAATGCTGACGAAGGCAGATAGTCCTAGTTATCATAGTCGTCCTGCTGTCCATCATCTTGGTATCTCCTTCATAGTCTAGCCATAGGAATAGTCAGGGGCAAAAGGCATGAGTACTCTTTAAGTACTCGCAAACTATCACTAACTAGTAGTATAGTTCTAGTTGGAAGAGCTAACTCTATGTTTATTTGTAAAGTCAAGTTTGAAACCTAAGCTAAGTTCAGAAACAAAGAAAGATAAAATAAAGTTCTAGAATCACTTAAGTTGGGAAGCTAGTGTTATAGTCACAGCCCTGTTGTGGTCAAGTGAAGATTCATCATTCATTTCATAAGTCATTTTGAAAATATCTGACAATGAAACAGTATGGCCACTCTAACTGTCCATAACCACGGACGCAGCTATTCGAATAGTTGGACACTCTGCAGAGGTGGTACACTTTCACCCCAAGATTCGATACATCTGTCAAGGATAACCCTGAATCATCATACTTAGTATGCAGATAATCAAACATAACCTTTCCTTTACACACTCGTGTATAAGCACCTCTCCTATGAGCATGGCCTCCCAACCATGACCACCTGTCATCTTGGGCACTTCATAGGTGGACAACATTGAGAGGTAGCCTTAGCTCAAACCTCTCCCGCGAGGGAACTAATACTAATGCATATAAACTTCCGGCTAAGCCTTACCCAATTCAGGTATTGTGGTTGTACGGTAAAATTGGAATGGTATCGCATCCGAATCCAACCATCAGTTTTTGAAAAAGGGTTAAGGCTCATGCCTCATCATTTTCATCATCATAAACCATTTGTGTTTCTAAACACATGTCAAAACATCTAAATAGAATGACTCATCATTCCAAGATTTTCACAATTCATTTTCACCAAGTATTCCCATCTAATGTGAATCAAGCTTTGACTTAGCTCTAAGCTACTAAGTTAAGAGTGTTCACTAAGGTGGGGATGCTAAGAACAATCTCATGCCATAGAATGACATCTAAGGATATCTAGATAGGTCAAGTTTTATACTTTTTATGCTACCTTCAACTAGTAAGGGACTTTGGTAAAGTAAAGAAAGTAAAAAGCTTGAAAGTAAAACTTGGGGTAGGTAATATTCAAAGTGGTATAACCAAAGCATGCCTAATGCATCTTGCTTAGGTTATCTAACTTAATTCTAGATTGCTAACAATAGCTTGCAAGTGTTAGCTTGCATTGTTAATGATGGCTTGCTAAGTATAATACTTGCAAGTGTTAGCTTGCCTTGGTTGGTGCAGTGGTGGAAGTTTTCTTCCTCTTCTTCTTGGTAGAACTCCTCCTCCTCGAAAGCTTGGTCGGTACTATCGTCTATAAATACATACGGAGTACACAATCACCCAACAATACTTAACTAGTCTACTTAGCACTCTAAGGCACACATTTGATGATCTATTATCATCACAAGCATCACAAGGTTTTATTAACTAGTTTTATTCTTTTTATTCGAGAAAAGTAATTTCTACTCATTCAAATTAACTAAGATTTAATATTCTCCAATTAAAATATGGGATCATGTGGACACATGTCATCACCACATATTCTAACATATGGGAATGTGATTTAAGGGTTGGGTCTCATTTGAATAAGTTTAAGTTTAATAATTAATGATTTAAAGTGACTAGAAATGCCTATATTGTTGGGGATATACTTTTCGGGTATCCTCACAGTTCCTCACTGACTAGGGTGGCCCACTTCGGGTTAGAGCTTTGCTTCACGGGTGGCCCAGTCAGGGAGAAGAGACGGAGTCCAATCCGTCTACGGGAAGGCCTAGAAGACTTACGGACTTAGGCCCATAGTGTTACTTGTAGTTCAAGCTATACTCTGTAACCGACTCTTAGTCATAGCCGGATAGATCTCTCGTGTAAACCCTAGGCCAAGTATATATATAAGCCGTCCTAGGGAGAGCCTTTAGGGTAACACTCTAAACACCTCAATAGTCTACAATCTCAACTCGCACAGGCGAAACCCTTGTAACCCATATTCCGGCTATACCGTATTACTGGATTCGTAGCAGGAGTAGGATCCGTCCAAAGCCGGCGGATTCGAACCTGGGTAAACTTGTGTGCTCACCGTCCTGGAACACCGTACGTCTCACACCCCTCTCTTCCGCATGCCTCGAGGACCCCCTCATGGCGTACTTGTCATCAATCCGACGACAGTTGGTGCCCACCGTGGGGCCTGTGAGCTTCGGATCTGCGTTCTGAGCGGAGTCTGCAAGAATCGGAATCGGCGAGACTATCGCCGTCGGTCGCATCCTCTACACCAACGACGTCCCTCTCATCGTTCTCTACGAGACCTGGATTCCACTAGGGAGGCTGTGATTGCCTACACAATCATGTCTTTTGGCGAGATCGATGTTTACATCAGTTTTGGTGAACCTGCCCCACCCACCCCAACGGTGATGATAGAGGCAGAAGAATCTTCTGGGTCCCCTGGATCTCAGAAAACCCTAATCCCACCCATCCCGCACCAGTTGCGGAGATAGTGTAGAAATCCGAGCCTGAGGAAGACCTAGCCGTCAAAGTCGAATCTGGAGTGGATCTCCTTGGAGAAGCCGGATCCCAGATCGACCCACCCACGGGAGTCGAAATCCAGGAGGAGCATATCAACGATACTGGTTCCGGCTCTGATGACGCGGGTCAGACAGGTCTTTCCTAAGGTACACACTACGACGTATGATAATGCAAGATGCAAGCGCAGATGCAATTCTCGAGACCATCAAATTTTTTGACAAAGCTGAACGCGATAGACGCAGGTACCTCAGGAAGCACGCATCACACTTCGTCGGATATGTTGGATCCGGATCCGGCTCTGCCGATGCTGGATAAAACACCGACTCTGTGCTGGAGGCAGTTGGAACAAATGCCGACGTACCCGCATCCTCGGATGAATTGATGACGTCAGCGGATTTCTGAAATTTCTCCGCGGAATACGAAGAGGATGGACCGCTTCAGTCAGGGGATGAAACCCTAAGACTCGGAGGGCGACCATAGTTTTCAGGAGGATGATATACGCTAGAGGGGAGAGGCTGGAGTGGGCCAGGATGGCCACACCACCTCCAGGCGCGGCCTAGGCCTGCCCGCGCCATGGGGTGGTGTGGGCCCCCTGTGGCCCACCTCCACTCCATCTTCTGGCATCCTTAGTCTTTTGGAAAAATAGGATTTCCGTGTATTTTCCCGGATTTTCTGATCTTCGCGAATTTTGCCTCCAAACAGCACCTTTTCCATCAGAATCCTGACTGCAGCGGTCCATGCTCCAAAAGTCATCAACCATGCAAAATAGATGAAATAACGTAAGTATCACCTCTCAATACGAAATATATCCATGAATAATAGTGAACTAAGATATAGAATAGTGATGCAAAATGGACGTATCAACTCCCCCAAGCTTAGACTTCGCTTGTCCCCAAGCGAAACTGAGCTCAATAAACATGGCCTCAGGTTTATGGAGTGAAGAGCCGATAAGAGAATACGGACAAGAAGCATCACATTCATCAAATACATAGATCATAATAGAAGACAACTCACTATTATATAACTCAACTTGCAATGAGTAAAGGAGACACGATAAAAATACATAGAGTAAATCATAATTGGTAATGGCAAACTTAGCTCTTGGTTGGAGAATAGTTGATAATTTACTGGAGTTCACAAATAGCTGGTTTTTCAATGATAGCTTTCAAAGTAGTAAACATCAAGATAAGAGCAATGTGAAAAACAAGGAACATAAGACATGATTGAATAAATCATCATATGAATGAATGAAACACATCAACTCAAAATACTTGCTGAGATAGAAGGGAATAGGTTTCCTGACTCAACTACAAAGTAAAAGAAAGGCCCTTCGCAGAGGGAAGCATGGATTGCAAATCTCATAAAGAGCTCCGAAAAATTATGATACTTACTAGCTTTCAACTCTCATTGCCCCTATCATAGGCATCTTTAGGTGATTAAGGTTAAAGTGACACAACTAAGAGGATATGCTTGACAAGTTATAAGTTGAAATCTCATGCCCCTTACTTATGAGTACCGATCCTCATGCTACTCAACTTCAGTCACGAGCAAGCTCTTGTCATTGTAAATACATGCGTATCATTGAGAACCGCCAACGGGGTACCCCTTGCACATGACACATGAGTTATCCCATAATCAAAATGACAAGGCAAGCAGACAGTGAGCATCTCAGCGATCTTTTTATTTGCTATTTGCATAGGTTTTTATTGAGGATGCTTCATAGAATGCTCACTATAGTTATGCTGCAAGTTTCCACCATGATTAGGCATGGCTTAGGCTAGTGGCCTAGGCGTTTCTCTAACACACATATAAACTCCATGATCTTACAAGTTCCACTTTTATTTCACACCACCGGGATCCATAAGCAAAAGAACATGATATCAACTAGGTACAAGTACCAATGAGGTGTTGAAAGCGGTCCCCATGACACATGGTTCGGCTAACTTCAACTCATAAAGCGCAATCATATACGCAACAAAGAAGGACTCAATGGTTCAAGTTTATTAAATGCAAGAAAGTAAAGTGTGCCATCAAGTTCGTGAGAGCTTTAATCACTAGTTTTCACATAAAAAGTTTAATCTGGGAGGTAGATAAAACAAGAATTTACTTGGAATAGCAATAATGCTACTAGGTAGGTATGGTGGACACAAATGGCAAAGGTTTTGGTTTTAAAGGAGGTGGATGCACGGGAAGAATACCCTCTCAGTACAGGTTTTTGGCTAGCAAGGCTGGGTAGCAAGTATAAGAGTTGAAGGAAACAAACAAACATATAAGTGATAAAGACAAACATGCAATATTCCTTGGAAGTACACAAGATATTAACTAGAGAATACTAGACTTATGAGCAAATCAAGAAAGAAAGATGCTGAAATTATTTTTCTCTAGAGTACTTCTATCTTTTTCTTTTCAACTCTCAAAAAGGTGTTGCTACTGGCCAAGCCAGGTTTGCCAAAACCAACTAAATTAACTCAATGATCCCAGAGTGATACCAATACTAACAACAAGATGAATCATATAACCATGAATTGAAAACTAAAATAAGCTATGGAAAAGAGTGAATGATAGAACTTCTCATTAATATTCCATAACGGAAACTCATGCCAAGGGATACATATCTAACGAGAGAGGGGACACTTCCATAATGCAAACTGTCCTACATAATAACTCCTCTATTCATGATATGACTCTACTAATAAGGTTAAAAGATAAAAGATAGTGATATGATACCGCGACACTCCCCCAAGCTTGGAACAAACCAAGGGGATGCCAAACCTGATGACGAATTATTCCTTAGGTGGTGGTATCTTCTCATCTTCGTCCGTCTTCCAAGGTAAAGGCTTCCCATCAACAAAGGACATCGTGGTTTCCAACATCCTGAAACTTGCAGCAGCACTTATGCGTTTAAATCTAGCCTCATACTCACAGTTTTGATTTTGAACGTCATAGAACTGTGCTTGCAGTTCGTTGGTTGTTTGGCGGAGTGAGAAGACTTCATCTTTGAGTTCAGCAGTCTCCTTTTGGTGCTCGGCGATGAGTTCAGAACAAATCTTATGGATGATATCCACTTCGCGCCCCGCCATCTTCTTGTACCTAAAGACTTCTTGCTCCAGTGCTTCCATCCTGTCCTCCAGACTTCCTTCACCTTTAGGGCCTTGAACCTCCTTAATCTGGACCTCCCCACCTTCGAGTAACAACTCCTTGCGATGAATCTTCAATTCTCTCATGTATGGGTAGATGATATCTTCTAAAGAATCTCCTTTGGATGATCAAGAGGAAGACATTGTGGCTCCAAATCTGGGATTCTACCTGGCAAAAACAAATTGGAACAAAAACACGACGAAAACACGATATACGAACCTCGAGGGATCCGGGGGGGTTATATATTTCGAAGTTTCATATCAAAAGGAAGGTACTTGGAGGAAAACGGGTCGGAGGCAGAGTCCTGGGTGGCCTCACCACCTGGTGGCGCGGCCAGGGGAGGGCCCGCGCCATGGGGTGGTATGGGCCACCCCGGCTCCGGTTCCGTCCCTTTTTCACTTTGAAACTTTCCTGATCGACTGAAAACTGGAAAATATAGTTGTATTGTATTTTCACGGAACTTTTCTTACCATAACTGTTACCTACATGAAAACAGACTATGCAGGTCTCTGAATTTGGTCCTCAATGAATTTCTTTGGAGTTATAACTTGAAAGGCATCAACATCTTCCTTGTAAGAATCTCCAGCAATATAGTGTTTGAGTCGCTGTCCATTCACTACTTGTGTAGTATTATCTTTTAGAGAAGAAATTTTTATTGCTCCTGAACGGTATACTTCTTCAATGATGAAAGGTCCTTCCCATTTTGATAGTAGCTTACCTGCAAAAAATCTGAGACGAGACCTATACAATAGAACTTTCTCACCAACATGAAATTCTCTCTTAAGTATTCGCTTGTCATGCCATCTTTTAACTTTTTCCTTAAAGAGCCTAGCATTCTCATAGGCTTCACTCCTCCATTCATCTAAAGAACTTAAGTCAAATAATCTTTTCTCACCAGCGAGCTTACAATCTCTATTTAGTTCTTTCACTGCCCAATAAGCTTTGTGTTCTAATTCTAAGGGTAGGTGGCAAGCTTTCCCATAAACCATTTTATAAGGATACATTCCCATAGGATTTTTGTAAGCAGTTCTATAAGCCCATAAAGCATCATTCAACTTCTTAGCCCAGTTTTTTCTAGACCTATTAATAGTATTTTGCAAGATAGATTTAATTTCTCTGTTTGATAACTCTACTTGCCCGCTAGTTTGGGGGTGATAAGCTAAAGCAATTCTATGATTAACATCATACTTAGCGAGGGTCTTCCTAAAACCGCCATGAATGAAATGAGAACCCCCATCAGTCATGAGATACCTAGCCACTCCAAACCTAGGAAAGATAACGTCCTTAAGAATTTTTAGAGAGGTTTCCCCGTCAGCACTTTTCGTAGGAATGGTTTCTACCCACTTAGTAACATAATCAACGGCAACAAGAATATGAGTGTAACCCTTCGACGGAGGGAAAGGACCCATAAAGTTGAATCCCCAACAATCAAAAGGTTCAATCACTAGAGAGTAGTTCATAGGCATTTCATTGCGTCTAGAAATATTACCAACACGCTGACATTCATCATAAGATAAAACAAATTTTCTTGCATCTATAAAAAGGGTAGGCTAGTAAAAACCTGATTGTAGTACCTTTTGTGCAGTTCTATCTCCTGCATGATGTCCTCCATAGGCGCTACCATGACATTTACGCAATATCTCTTTTTGTTCATATTCTGGAACACATCTTCGCATAATACCATCAACTCCTTCTTTGTATAAGTGTGGGTCATCCCAAAATAATGCCTCAAATCATAAAAGAACTTTCTTCTTTGCTGAGCTGTAAAAGTTGGAGGCAAATACTTGGAGACAATAAAATTAGCATAATCAACATACCAAGGGCTTCCTCGCGAGCTCACCCCTATTGCGGCTAACTGTTCATTTGGGAAACTATCATTAACAGGCATAGGATCAAAAGAGATGTTTTCCAAACGAGATAAATTATCAGCTACAGGGTTTTCAGCACCCTTCCTGTCTACTATGTGTAGATCAAACTCTTGTAAAAGCAGTACCCATCTAATAAGTCTAGGCTTAGCGTCCTTCTTCGTCATAAGATATTTAATAGAAGCACGATAAGTATGAATGGTTACTTTTGAGTCCACAATATAGGGCCTAAACTTATCACAGGCCAAAACAACAGCTAGAAATTCCTTTTCAGTAGTGGCATAATTCCTTTGAGCAGCGTCTAGAGTCTTACTATCATAATGAATAACATTTAACATTTTATCAATACGTTGCCCAAGGACAGCCCCTGCAGCAAAATTACTAGCATCACACATAATTTCAAAGGGTAAACTCCAATCAGGTGGTTGAACAATAGGGGCTGTATTTAAAGCCTTCTTAAGAGTTTCAAAAGCTTCCCTACAATCATCATCAAAAACAAAAGGTACATCTTTTTGAAGAAGATTAGTGAGAGGTTTTGATATCCTAGAGAAGTCTTTAATAAACCTCCTATAGAAACCAGCATGACCAAGGATACTATGAATACCTTTGATGTCTCTTGGACATGGCATCTTCTCAATTGCCTCGACCTTAGCTCTATCAACTTCTATGCCTCTTTTAGAAACTTTATGCCCAAGAACAATCCCTTCATTAACCATGAAGTGGCATTTCTCCCAATTAAGAACAAGATTAGTTTCTTCACATCTCTGCAAAACTTTATCAAGGTTGTGCAGACAATTATCAAAAGAAGTTCCATAGACAGAAAAGTCATCCATGAACACTTCTACAATCTCCTCACAAAAACCATGAAAGATAGCAGACATGCACCTTTGGAAAGTAGCAGGAGCATTACATAAACCAAAAGGCATACGTCTATAAGCATAAGTTCCATAAGGGCAAGTAAAAGTAGTTTTTTCTTGATCTTGTTGGTTAATAGCAATTTGAGAGAAACCAGAATAACCATCAAGAAAACAAAAATGGGTCTTTTTAGACAACCTTTCCAACATTTGATCAATAAAAGGAAGCGGGTAGTGATCTTTCTTAGTAACTTTATTGACTTTCCTAAAATCAATGCACATCCTATAGCCTACCAATGTTCTTTGAGGAATAAGCTCATCATTATCATTAGGGACAACGGTAATCCCTCCCTTTTTAGGAACACAATGAACAGGACTAACCCATTCACTATCAGCAATAGGGTAAATAATACCAGAATCAAGGAGTTTCAATAACTCATTCCTTACCACTTCCTTCATCCTAGGATTCAAACGTCGTTTGTGCTCCACTACCGTCTTCGCGTCTGGTTCTATGTTGATAGAGTGCTGAGATATAGTAGGTGAAATCCCTTTTAAATCATCCAGAGTATAGCCCATAGCTCCTGGATGTTTCCTCAAAACTTCCAATAACCTTTCTTCTTCCTTCCCTGAAAGTTTAGCACTAACAATAACAGGATATATCTTTTTATCATCAATATAAGCATATTTAAGATCATCAGGGAGAGGTTTTAGATTGAAAACAAGATCCTTTTTATGTGGCATCGTGGTACCCAAGTCTTCTACAGGCAAGTCGTGCTTAAGCATCATAGGTTGATCATAGAGAATCCTGTCAATCTCATTCCTTTCTTCCATGAAGATTTCACTTTCATGATCTTCCATAAATTGCCGCAAAGCATTGTTAGGAGCAAGAGAAATAGAAGCAAGTTGTTTAACCCTAAAATCCTCATTATGGGTTTCCTCTTCGCAAGGTTCTTTAGCAAATTTCGAAAAATTAAACTCATAAGATTCCCCATCAAACTTAGTCAAGATTTTCTCCCACTTGCAATCAATAATAGATCCACAAGTACTTAAGAAAGGTCTACCAAAAATGATAGGGTAGGTTTTACTAGCAGCCGAACCAAGTACTAGAAAAACAGTAGGGTACTTAATCTTACCACAATGAACTTCCATGTCTCGTATAATACCAATTGGAGAGATGGTCTCTCTATTAGCAAGGTGAATAACCACATCAATCTCTTCCAACTCGCAAGGACAGATTTCATGCATAATTTCTCTTTAAAGCTCATAAGGAATATCACTAGAACTTGCACCAATATCACATAAACCATAATAACAATGATCACCAATTCTAACAGAAAGCACAGGAACACTAGCCTTTTTAGTTCTATTGGGATGCGAAACAATATTAGAAGCATCCTCACAAAAGACTATGTGCCCATCTTCTACGCTTTTAGTGACAAGGTCTTTCACACTTGCTACCACAGGTTCAATGTTTATTTGTTCATCAGGTTTTATAGTTCTTTTTTCACTTTTGGTGATTACATTAGTTATCATAGGATGGTCCTTTACCTTTTCGGGGAAGGGAATCTTCTCGATATAAGGTCCGGATAAGATGGGATCAATAATCTAATACTCAGCACTTCCAATAGGAGCATAGTCAACAATATCTTTCTAAGGTGCATGGTGTTTGTTCCATCCCCTTTTTGGAATTTCGATATAGGAAGCAAAAGCTCTAAAGCAATTCGTAATAACTTGCAAATCAAGACCATAAATATTACTAATATTTTGAAAGTCATCTGTTCCCATAAAAGATTCAATGCATTCATAATCATAATTTATACCTGACTTTCTACCTTTGTCATTCTCCCAAGCTTCAGCATTGTCTTGAATATGGTCTAGAAGATCCCATTTAGCTTCTTCTTCCATACGAGTGAATGATCCAGCACAAGAAGCATCCAATAAATCCTTGTCATGTAGAGGGAGCCTTGCATAAAAGTTGTTGATAATAATATTGTTGGGGAGCTCATGAATGGGACAATTTGAGCATTAGTAACTTCAATCTCCCCCAAGCTTGAGTTGTACTCTCTCTATCAAGAGAACAAAAGTTGTATATTTGATTCCGATCTTTATGAATCTCACTAGGAGGATAAAACATTGAATAAAAGAGAGGCACTATTTCCTCCCATTCTAGGGATTGACCATTCTTCAGCAGCTTATACCAGTCCTCAGCTCTTCCTTTCAGTGATAGTGAGAATAACTTCTTCTTAACTTGATCTGTAGTAATACCTGCACACTTGAACAACCCGCATAATTCGTGTATAAAGAGTAAATGATCAGCGGGATGGACAGTTCCATCCCCAACATAGTAGTTATCCATAACACGATCAATAGTTCTTGTAGGTATTTTGAAAACATCTCTCTCAGCAGGTGGGGGCTTATCTACTACCTTAGCAGTGGTGGTAGCATTACCAAATAAGAAACTCAGCGAATTATCCATAACGAAAATAAAGCAACTAGCAGAAGTAAACAATACTCATAGTAGAAGTTTCCTTTACCAGTTCCACTCTCCAATAGCGCTTCACTCCCCAGCAACGGCGCCAGAAAATAGTCTTGATGACCCACAAGTATAGGGGGTATATCACAGTATTTTTGATAAGTAAGAGTGTCGAACCCAACAAGGAGCAGAAGGTGCTGGCTAGTGGTATGGATCAGGAATTCTCTGCAAATACTTAGCAAACGGATTTTTAGGGGTTTTCGATAAAGCAAGTAAACAAAGTACGAGTAAATAAAAGACAGTAGGAATAAATGCAGCAAGTGGCCCAATCCTTTATGCCGCAAAGGACAAGCCAGTTGTATTTCTATAGATGACCAAACGTTCTCGAGGACACATGGGAAGACTGTCAAGTGCTTTCGCTTCATATAGTCGATTAATCTTCTTTAGCTTGCTAAGTGTTGTGTGGGTGAACATGTGCTAATGTACCGCCCCATCCAAGACTAATACATATTTGTGATTATACCCCTTGCAAACATCCGTAAGTACAAGAAAGTAATTAAGGTAAAACCTAACCACAACTTTAAACTCTAAGACCCTTACATCCCTTGTGCAATGGTTTACTAACGGGGGTTTAGGTTTCTGTCACTCCGCCAACCCCTACGATTAGTAGCCAAATACACAATGCATTCCCCTAGGCCCATATAGGTGAAGTGTCATGTAGTCGACGTTCACATGACACCACTAGAAGAATTACACCACAACTTTAATAACAATCTATTGAATCTTTCTCAATGCAACTCCACTACTAACAACAAGACTTCTCCCATGTCCTCAAGAACAAAATGAACTACTCACAAGACATCATATGGATCATGATCAGAGATGGAATAATGATGTATAACAATCTGAACATAAACAATAATTCAATGGTTCACTCAATAGCATCAACTACAAACAGTAATCAACACCGGGAAAGTTTCCCCTATGAACTATAGCAAGATTCAACCAATTGTTACAGCAATATGGAGATGGTGATGAGGGTGCTGATGGTGATGATGGTGGTGATGATGATGATGATGATCCCGATGAAGTCCAGCTTGATGGTGGTGTTGATGGCGACGATCTCCCCTCTCCGGGAAGGAATTCCCCCAGTAGAAATTTGTCTGCCGGAGAGATCTTTCTCTCTCGGTGTTTTCCGCCCCGCAGAGGCGGCTGAATCTTTCTGTGGTCGCTTCCCGAGTCTTAGGGTTTTGGGAGGATGATATACGCTAGAGGGGAGAGGCTGGAGTGGGCCAGGGCGGCCACACCACCTCCAGGCGCGGCCTAGGCCTGCCCGCGCAATGGGGTGGTGTGGGCCCCCTGTGGCCCACCTCCACTCCATCTTCTGGCATCCTTAGTCTTCTGGAAAAATAGGATTTTCCGTATATTTTCACGGATTTTCTGATCTTCGCGAATTTTGCCTCCAAACAGCACCTTTTCCGTCAGAATCCTGACTGCAGCGGTCCATGCTCCAAAAGTCATCAACCATGCAAAAATAGATGAAATAACATAAGTATCACCTCTCAATACGAAATATATCAATGAATAATAGTGAATTAAGACATAGAATAGTGATGCAAAATGGACGTATCAGCTAGATTTAAACGCATAAGTGCTGCTGCAAGTTTCAGGATGTTGGAAACCACGATGTCCTTTGTTGATGGGAAGCCTTTACCATGGAAGATGGACAAAGATGAGAAGACACCACCACCGAAGGAGTAATTCGTCATCAGGTTTGGCATCCCCTTGGTTTGTTCCAAGCTTGGGGGAGTGCCGCGGTATCACATCACTATCTTCTATCTTTTTACCTTTTTAGTAGAGTCATATCATGAATAGAGGAGTTATTATGTAGGATGGTTTGCATTATGAAAGTGTCCCCTCTCTCGTTAGATTTGTATCTCTTGGTTTGAGTTGCCGTTATGAAATATTAATGCGAAGTTCTATCATTCCCTCTTTTGCATAGCTTATATTAGTTTTCAATTCGTGGTTATATGATTGATCTTGTTGTTAGTATTGGTATCACTTTGGGATCATTGAGTTAATTTAGTTGGTTTTGGCAAACCTGGCTCGGTCAGTAGCAACACTATTTTTGAGAGTTGAAAGAAAAGATAAAAGTACCTCTAAAGAAAAATAATTTCATCATCTTTCTTTCTTGATTTGCTAATAAGTTTAGTATTCTCTAGTTAAGATCTTTTGTGCTTCCAAGGAAGATTCCATGTTTGTCTTTATCACTTGTATGTTTGGTTGTTTCCTTCAACTCTTATACTTGCTACCCAGCCTTTCTAGCCAAAAACCTGTATTTAGAGGGTATTCTTCTCGTGCATCCACCTCCTTTAAACCAAAACCTTTGCCATTTGTGTCCACCATACCTACCTATTAGCATTATTGCTATTCCAAGTAAATTCTTGTTTTATCTACCTCCCAAATTAAACTTGTTATGTGAAATTTAGTGATTAAAGCTCTCACGAACTTGATGGCACACTTTACTTTCTTGCATTTAATAAACTTGAACCATTGGGTCCTTCTTTGTTGCGTATATGCTTGCGCTTTATGAGTTGAAGTTAGCCGAACCATGTATCATGGGGACTTTGTACCTAGTTGATATCATGTTCTTTTTCTTATGGATCCCGGCGGTGTGAAATAAATGTGGAACTTGTAAGATCATGGAGTTTATATGTGTGTTAGAGAAACGCCTACCACTAGCCTAAGCCATGCCTAATCATGGTGGAAACTTGCAACATAACTATAGTGAGCATTCTATGAAGCATCCTCAATAAAAACCTATGCAAATAGCAAATAAAAAAATTGCTGAGATGCTCACTATCTTCTTGCCTTGTCATTTTGATTATGGGATAGCTCCTCTGTCATGTGCAAGGGGTACCCCGTTGGCAATTCTCAATGATACGCATGACAAGAGCTTGCTTGTGACTGAAGTTGAGTAGCATGAGGATCAATACTCATAAGTAAGGGGCATGAGATTTCAACTTATAACTTGTCAAGCATATCCTCTTAGTCCTGTCACTTTAACCTTAATCACCTAAAGATGCCTATGATAGGGGCAATGAGAGCTGAAAGCTAGTATGTATCATAATTTTTGGGAGCTCTTTATGAGACTTTCAATCCCTGCTTCCCTCTGCGAAGGGCCTTTCTTTTACTTTGTTGTTGAGTCAGTAAACATACTCCCTTCTATCTCAGCAAGTATTTTGATTTGTTGTGTTTCATTCATTCATATGATGATTTATTCAATCATGTTTCTTATGTTCCTTGTTTTGCACATTGCTCTTATCTTGATGTTTACTACTTTGAAAGCTTTCATTGAAAAACTAGTTATTTGTGAACTCCAGCAAATTATCAACTATTCTTCAACCAAGAGCTAAGTTTGCCATTACCAATTATGATTCACTTTATGTATCTTTATTGTGTTTCCTTTACTTATTACAAGTTGAGTTATATCATAGTGAGTTGTCTTCTATTATGATCTATGCTTTTGATGAATGTGATGCTTCTTGTCCGTATTCTTTTATCGACTCTTCACTCCAGAAACCTGAGGCCATGTTTATTGAGATCAGTTTCGCTTGGGGACAAGCGAAGTCTAAGCATAGGGGGAGTTGATACGTCCATTTTGCATCACTATTCTATGTCTTAATTCACTATTATTCATTGATATATTTCATATTGAGAGGTGATACTTATGTTATTTCATCTATTTTTGCATGGTTGATGACTTTTGGAGCATGGACCGCTGTAGTCAGGATTCTGATGGAAAATGTGTTGTTTGGAGGCAAAATTCGCAAACACCAGAAAATCTGGGAAAATATACGGAAAATCCTATTTTTCCAGAAGACTAAGGATGCCAGAAGACGCAGTGGAGATGGGCCACAGGGGGCCCACACCACCCCATGGCGCGGGCAGCCCTAGGCCGCGCCAAGAGGTGGTGTGGCCACCCTGGCCCACTCCACCCTCTCCCCTCTGGCATATATCATCCTCCCCAAACCCTAAGACTCGGAGAGCGACCACGGAAAGATTCTGCCGCCTCTGTGGGGCGGAAAACACAAAGAGAGAAAGATCTCTCCGGCAGACCGTTTTTTGCCGGGGGAATTCCTTCCCGGAGAGGGGAGATCGTCGCCATCAACACCACCATCAAGCCGGACTTCATCGGGATCATCATCATCATCATCACCACCATCATCACCATCAGCACCCTCATCACCATCTCCATATTGCTGTAACAATTGCGTTGAATCTTGCATAGTTCATAGAGGAAACTTTCCCGGTGTTGATTACTCTTTGTAGTTGATGCTATTGAGTGAACCATTGAATTATTGTTTATGTTCAGATTGTTATACATCATTATTCCATCTCTGATCATGATTCATATGATGTCTTGTGAGTAGTTCATTTTGTTCTTGAGGACATGGGAGAAGTCTTGTTGTTAGTAGTGGAGTTGCGTTGAGAAAGATTCAATAGATTATTATTTAAGTTGTGGTGTACTTATTCTAGTGGTGTCATGTGAACGTCAAATACATGACACTTCATAAATGATTGGGCCACTTGCTGCATTTATTCCTACTGTCTTTTATTTACTCGCACTTTGTTTACTTGCTATATCAAAACCCCTAAAAATCCGCTTGCTAAGTATTTGTAGAGAATTCATGATCCATACCACTAGCCAGCACCTTCTGCTCCTCGTTGGGTTCGACACACTTACTTATCAAAAATACCGCGATACACCTCTTATACTTGTGGGTCATCAAGCACTTATCCCAGACGAGCCGAAAAAAGAAGAATCGGTGGATGGACACGTGATCACTGAAGGTGCGCGTAAACTCATCGATGCTGTATTAACCACACCTATCCCTATAGCTGCAGAACTTACTGCTGAAGAGCTGGACGAAAGGGCCCATGCCCTAGAAGCGCGTCGTCAACAACTCCTGGATGAAGCCAAAAACATTCAGGAGGAAAAGAAATGCATGGCAACTAAGGACTACATGTCTCGGTTGCATCAAAAGACACGGAAACGTTACACACGTGACGGTCAATTTTCGGAAGTAAACAGGGTCCTCTTTGAAGGAGATCTAGGGATGCCTCGTCTCGACAGCAAAGGAGATCTGGTGTATTCGACACTGGTACAGAACACTATCGTGACTCGAGATATCCTGTCAAATAACCCAGGCCTAGAATAAGTTTGATTGGGCATCAAGCTACTCACCAAGGGTCTAGAGCAACAGATGGCTGCGAAATCCGGAAGTGGAAAACTGGTCTCCAAATCCAACCAATGTACACGGACTCAGCATGGAATGATATAAGGCCCCAGCGTGTTCCGGAACAGCGTCACCGTTCTGACCGACAGGAAGACAACCACACCAGAACCAGATCGTTTGGACATCATCACAGAACTGTGCGTGACTGGAGCAACGTCGCTCTAGCGGCCGAGCAAGAGGCCATTGCTGCACTGTATCTGAGAAATCCTCCCCGACGAGAGTCAAACGATCGAAGGGGAGAAGATAAAGAGAAACATCGGGAGGAGGATCGTCAAAAAATGCCACCTCCTAGATATGAAAGCCGCCTGGCTAGTCCTCACTGTAGCGGGAACGGCGGATGAAGGAACGACGGAAACCATGTCGGGTCAAGCTGGCAGGGGGCTCGTCATAGTGAAGACCCTCCCTGGAACCGGAATAATGACGCTCCAGACAGATGCCGGCGAACAGCCGAAAACAATCTAGCTGCCCCACCCTCTCCACCAAGCAGTCATCACAACGGCTCTTAGGGGGACAAGGAGGACGACATGGCGGAGGAGGTGGTGGCAGAAGCCAAAGTCCGGCTCAAAGGCACCGCAGCCACAGCCGACATTCGGGACGATCGCTATCCCCGAACGACACAAGAAACAGGATCAATTCCAACATAGAGGCGCGGCACTACGAAAACGATGATATCTATGTGGGCCCAAAGTGCTTCGGACCATGCATTAGAGCTACAAGATTCCCGGAAGGATTTGCTATCTCAAGACATATCCAAGCCTACGACGGCATTGCTCGGCGAGATACCTGGCTACATGATTTTTTCCAAGCTTGCTGCATCGCCAAAGGGCGGAAACAGCCTAGTCGCAACCCGATATCTCCCACTCATGTTGCAGAAGATGGCACGATCATGGCTTAATGAACTTCCGGAGGACACCATCCATAACTGGTATGACATGCAAAGTGCGTTCTTTCGGAATTTCGAAGGAACATATCGGAGGCCCTGTACGGTCGGAGACCTATAGCGTTGCACCCAGAAAGCCGGAGAAACTTGTCGGGATTACCTCAGACGATGGACCGACACCAAGAACTCATGTGAAGGAGTAAATGATCAAACTGCGATTGAAGCTTTCATTGCAGGTCTCCCAATTGGTCTACTGCGCCATCGCTTGAAGTGTGACAAGGTCACTAATTTGGGAGAGATGATAGAAATAGCGAGCAAGTATGTAGATGCTGACGACGACACCGAAGGATTACTCAATGCCTTAGCTATGCCTCAGTCAGCAAAACAACCAAAGCAACAAGCTCAGAAGCGCAAAAATACCTCAGAAGAGAAACCCAACGCGGAAACGGCAGTGGTTACTGCTACTTTTGGGTCTGGAGGACGAGGAGGACGTGGCGGAGGCCGCGGGCGTGGCCGTGGAACTTCGAGAGTCCAAGGTAGAGGAGACCAACAACCGGGCAAAACCTACTCTTGCACCAACATTGCTAATAACCCATGTGTGCATCACTTAGACACCAATGGGGGCTCATCCCACACCAACACCGAATGTCGTTTTAATGACGACATCAAAAGAGATGACACCGCGGGCTACAAAGCTAAGCGGAAGAAGGGAAAGAAGAATCCCGAAAAAGATAAAGATACCAAGGAAGATTCCGACATGGAGGAGGCTGACGCTTCAAATCCCAAGTCGGAAGAGAAGAAAAATTTTGCGACCAAGAAAGACACTTATGTCACCTTCCTCGGATCTCAACTAGCAAAGGTCAAGAAAGCAGTTCTACATGAGCTCAATGCAATAGTTCCGGCTGTCCCCCAATTCTTGGACTGGTCGGAGGTGGCAATCACATTTGACCGCGCTGATCATCCGCCAAAGTTGCACATGCAAGGAAAATACGCCTTAATCGTTAATCCAATTATTGACGATTATGGTTTCTCCAAGACCCTCATGGACGGTGGTAGCAGTATCAATATTCTCTATGTCGAAACGCTACGCCAGATGAAGATCCCGGAGACCCAGCTGAATCACAGCACTGTGATTTTTCACGGAGTTGTCTGATACATTGCAAATGTATCTATAATTTTTGATGTTCCATGCTTGGTTTTATCCACTTTCTTCTGTTTTGTTCCAACTTTGGAGTACTTTTATTATGATTTCTTGGACTAACCTATTAACAAGAGCCACAGTGCCAGCTGCCTGTTTTCTGTTGTTTTTGGTTCCAGAAAAGTCAGAAAATGAATATTCTCGGAATTGGACGGGACAAAAGTCAAAGTGCCTATTTTTCCGGAAGGGATCAAGTGCCAGCATACGAGACGGAGAAGGGCTGGGGGCCGGACACACCACCTGGCCACGCGGCCAGGCCTGGCCCGCCCCAGGGGGTGGTCTGGCCGGCCCCAGCACCCCCCTCGGCCTCCCCTTCCGACTATAAGTTGCCCTCGGGACAAAAACCCTAGGTAACCCGATCAAAAATCCACGAAAGAGTCTATAACCGCCATCGTCTCTGTCCCTAGATCGGGGGGATCTGAAGCTCTTCCCGGCACCCTGCCAGAGAGGGGAATTTACCCTGGAGGCCTTCTTCATCACCATGCAAGCCTCCGGTGTGATGTGTGAGTAGTTCATCCTTGGACTACGGATCCATGTAGTAGCAAGATGGCTGGTTTCTCCTCCTTCGTGCTTTCATGTTTAGATCTTGTGAGCTCCGTTCATGATCAAGATCATCTATTTGTAATTCATACATGTTGTGTTTGCGGGGATCCGATGGATATTGATATGCTATTTCAGATTGATTATTGATTCTATCATGTCTTTGTTATTTGAGATCTTGCATGCTTTCCGTTGTTAGTAGCTATCTTGGCCAAGTAGATGCTAGCAACTCCAAGAGTTAGTATTTATGCTTGATAGTGGGTTTATGCCTCTAGTAATCTGGGGAAGTGACGGAAATATCTAAGTTACTAGATGTGCTGTTGCAACTAGGGAGAAAACAACGATCCTTTGTTCATAGAACAATTGTATTGTTTACTTTACACGCAGTTCGTAAAGCAATAATCTGTTGTTTGCAACTTAATACTGGAGGGGGTTCGAATGATTACCTGAAGGTGGATTATTAATCATAGATGCAGTTGGATGGCGGTCTATGTATTATGTTGTAATGCCCAATCAAGTCTCGAAGGAGTCAAGATGATTAGTATATGCATGTATTGCTTTCTTGGTGTTTGTCAATTGCCCCGCTGTAATTTGTTCACCCAGCATGTTATCTATCTAAGGAGAGCGACCTCTAGTGAACTATGGATCCCGGTCCTTTACTTTACATACAATCTATAAACTGTTTCTGCTTTGTGTTTTCTTTCTGCAAACTTTTACTTCTTTCCATTCGATACTTTTAATCCTTTGTTTTCCGCAAAACACGGTGAGATTGACAACCTCATCGCAAGGTGGGGACAAATTTCTGTGGTTGTGTTGTGCAGGTCTCCACTTTGCTACTAGCACCAGTAGTGCCCCCTGCCAAAGCTCAGCTAGTAACACCTTTGAGGTGTTTCCTTGCTCCTACTGGTTCGATTAAACCTTGGTTTCATAACTGAGGGAAACTTCGTGTTGTGCTCATCATACCTTCCTCTTGGGGTTCCCAACGAGCTCTACATCAACCCCACCATCAAGCATTTTTCTGGGCGTCGTGCATTGAGCCATCAAGCATTTTTCTGGCGCCGTTGTCGAGGAGTCAAGGATATCTTCACAAGGGGAGTCCCTCATAACCAATCTCTTTACTTTGTTGTTTTTGTTTTGCTTAGTTTCTTTTTGCTTTGTTTGCTTGTTTTGTTCTTCAAAAAAAACACAAAAAAAATTAGTTTTACTTGTTTGCTTTCTTATTTGAAAACCCAAAAAAATGACTACTCTTGAAAACACCAAGTTGTGTGACTTCACTAGCACCAACAACTATGATTTTATGAGCACTCCTATCGCTCCACCTATGGCTGAAAATACTTTCTTTGAGATAAAACCTGCTTTGCTCAATCTTGTTATGAGAGAACAATTTTCTGGTATTGGTAATGAAGATGCTGCTTCCCATCTAAGTAACTTTGTTGAACTTTGTGAGATGCAAAAGCATAAGGATATAGATGGTGATATTATTAAACTGAAATTGTTTCCTTTCTCTTTGAGAGGAAAAGCTAGAGAATGGTTAAATTCCTTAACTAGGAATAGTATTGATTCTTGGACTAAGTGCAAAGATGCTTTTATTGGAAAATACTATCCTCCTGCTAAGATTATATCCATGAGAAGTGAAATAATGAAGTTTAAACAACTTGATAATGAGCATGTTGCTCAAGCTTGGGAAAGAATGAAATCTTTGGTAAAGAATTGTCCCACTCATGGACTGACTACTTGGATGATCATCCAAAAAGTTTATGAAGGATTGAACTATTCTTCAAGGAACCTATTAGATTCAGCTGCTGGAGGTACCTTTATGACCATCACTTTGGGTGCTGCAACAAAACTATTGGATAATATGATGGTTAATTATTCTGAATGGCATACTGAGAGAGCTCCACAAGGTAAGAAGGTAAATTCTGTTGAAGAAACCTCCTCCTTGAGTGATAAGATTGATATTATTATGTCTATGCTTGTTAATGGGAAAGCGAATATTGATCCAAATAATCTTCCTTTAGCCTCTTTGGTAGCTCAAGAAGAGCAAGTTGATGTAAACTTCATAAGAAATAACAACTTTGGCAACAATACTTATGGTAATAATGCTTATAGGAACAATTTTGGTAACAAAAATTATAAGCCATATCCTCCCAACAATGGTAATGCTTATGGAAATTCTTACAACAATAATAAGAGTGCTCCCTTTAAACTTGAAGTTATGCTTAAAGAGTTTATTAGTAAACAAACTCCTTTCAATAAAACTATTGAGGAAAAACTCTCTAATGCTGAAAGAAATATAACATCTTTGGCTGAAGCTCAATCTACTTTGAATAAAATGGCTGCTAAACCTGAAACTAATGAGAATCCCTTTGCAGCTACTAATGCCATACAAGTAAGAAGTGATGAAAATGTTAGACTATTAGCTGAATTACATGCTAAGTGGGAAAGAGAAGATGAAATTGCTAGAAACATTAGTGTTTCTACTATCACCACCACTAGTGTTGAGGCTAGTAATAGTTCTACTACTTTAAATGATAAAGTTGATTTTGATCTTGATGGTTGCAACAACTCTGAAGTTATTAAGTTCCTACAAAAGCTTGCTAAAAGTCCTAATGCTAGTGCTATGAACATGGCTTTTACAAAACACATTACTGATGCTCTCATAAAGATTAAAGAGGAAAAGATGAAACATAAAGCTTCTATTCCCATAAAACAAGAAGATGGTTGGGAACCCGTCATTAATATGAAAGTGAACGACTTTGATTTCAAAGCTTTGTGTGATCTTGATAGTAGTGTTTCTATTATGCCTAGAAGGATTTATGATATGCTTGATTTGCCTCCTCTTGAAGATTGTTATTTGAATGTCCCATTTGATGATAATGCTAAAAAGAAACTCATGGAGAGTCTTAATGATGTTCTTATTATGGTTAATGATTCCTATGTCCCCGTTGATTTCTATGTTTTGGATGTTGAATACAATGCTTCTTGTCCTATTACTTTGGGAAGACCTTTTCTGAGAACTGTTGGTGCCATCATTGATATGAAAGAGGGCACCATTAAATATCAACTCCCACTCAAGAAAGGTATAGAACAATTCCCTAAAAAGAGAGAAAAGATTTCTTTTGCTTCTCTTATGAAAACAAAATTTGATCTTAATGCTTCTTCATTTGAGAACACTTGATTCTTTCTTTGGTTCTTATGCCTAACTTAAAGGCGTTAAAGAAAAGTACTTTTTGGGAGATAACCCAAGAGTTTTAGTTGAGTCTTGGAAGTTATTACCTCTGTAATAACCTCTCCTTATCCTTTTTATTTGCTTTTTGTGCCAAGAGTAACCTCTAATGAGAGTGAAGTAATGATTGAGAAAGTTGCTGTCCCGAAACAGATTTCTGTGCTTCATCGTAAACATTCTTTAGAGAGCTCTGTACATCGGATTGAGCTGTAATGTTTTGTGATGCTTCCCCAGGTTGTTATCTAACTTTCGTTAGTTCAACATGTTTTTATTTGAGCAACAGAAGGTCTTCGAAAAAATTCGTCTTTACATGCTGGTCTGTTTTCACAGATTTCTGCCATTTTCTGCATTTGCTTCTTGTTAGTTCCTTCTTGAGTTCCTTTGGGGAATTGAGCTTTTTTAGGGAAGTGCTACAGTAGCTAGTGTTCTAATGAAAGTTTATTTGGTGTTATAACTGAACCTTGAGACTTATTTATCTAAAGTGCACTAATGTTGCTAATGAGATTGTGTGAAGTTTTGCATGAAGGAAAATTTTTAGGTGTATGGAAGGAATGAGTAATGAGATGAAGGATGGACTAAAGCTCAAGCTTGGGGATGCCACGCGTTTCACCCCAAGAAATATCCAAGAAGTACAAGCGTCAAAGCTTGGGGATGCCCAAGGCATCCCCTTATTCCTCAATAAAAATTCCAGGTTTCTTCTAAACGCTTCATTTTTATTGTTTCGTGCACAGTTGTGTTTCTCTTGGAGCGTCTTCTATTTCTTTTTCGTTTTGTTTTTTTAGTTTTCTTGTTTTTCTTAGTTTTCTGCATAAGTTGGTTGGACCCCCTCTTTCACACTTCGGTTTACAAATAGTTTGGTTTGGTTTGGAAAAGAGTAGGAAAGTATATGCTTATGTGGTAAAAAGAGCTCGTTTTTGACTGTGGCCTATGCTTTGTCATGCCATGCTCAATATTATTTTGGCTTTATGCTTAGTATTCTTTGCTGTAGCATGAATTGTTATAAAAAATTGAGATTGCTTAATGTGCCTTGGATGAATCATGCATTGTTTTAGCATATTAAAGCATAGTATAGTGGTATTCTCCTTTGATGCTTTATTTGGGTTGACTTGGAGCATGCTCACACCATGTTATGACTATCTCAAGTCACCATAGCCTTTATGATTCTTTAGTTTTCAACTTGTAGTATCACTTTATGCTTTGATCAATGATGTTTTGTCGCTCTGCATGATTATGGCCATTATTGATCTCTTAGTTTGTCGCTCCCAGTCTTTTGCTTGCCTCCACAACAAAGTATGAGTTCCACTCATGCATCCAACTCCCTAAACCAAGTTTTTCCAAAGAGTCCACCATACCTACCTACTAGCTTATGCTATTCCAAGTTATTCATGCTTTTGTTTACCTTTCACTTGTTATGAGAAAACTAGTGATTAAAGCTCTCACGAACTTGATGGCACACTTTACTTTATTGCCTCTAATAAACTTGAACCATTGGGTCCTTCTTTGTTGCGTATATGCTTGCGCTTTATAAGTTGAAATTAGCAGAACCATGTTTCATGGGGAACGCTTTCAACACTGCACTTGTACTTTGTACCCCGTTGATATCATGTTCTTTTGCTTACGGATCCCGGCGGTGTGAAATAAATGTGGAACTTGTAAGATCATGGAGTTTGTATATGTGTTAGAGAAACGCCTGGGCCGCTAGCCTAAGCCATGCCTAATCATGGTGGAAACTTGCAGCATCACCATAGTGAGCACTCTATGAAGCGTCCTCAATAAAAACCTATGCAAATAGCAAATAAAAAGATCGCTGAGATGCTCATTGTCTGCTTGCCTTGTCATTTTGATTATGGGATAGCTCCTGTATCATGTGCAAGGGTACCCCATTGGCGGTTCTTTATGATACACATTTACTTACAATGACAAGAGCTTACCCGTGACTAAAGTTGAGTAGCATGAGGTTCGGTCTTCGTAAGTAAGGGGCATGAGATTTCGGTTTATAACTTGTCAAGCATATCCTCTTAGTTCTGTCACTTTAACCGTAATCACCTTCAAGATGCTTATGATAGGGGCAATGAGAGCTGAAAGCTATGAGCATCATAATTTTTGGAAGCTCTTTATGAGACTTGAATCCCTACTTCCTTTTACAAAGGCTTTTCTTCCACCATTATATTGAGTCTCCACCTTCTATCTTTATGCACTACTTTGAGAGCATAGTGGCCATTCTTAGTTCTATGTGCATTGTCCCAAGACTAGTTGATTGATGCATAACTTGTTATTGCTTGTTTGAAACTATTGTATCTAGTCACTCTTATGAACTTTGAAGGTGTCCTATGCATTTATATTTGCTACTCTATTGAGGGACAAGCTGAATACTATTATGCTATGTTTTCTTTATGTGAAACAAACTAATGTCTTGCAAAGCATATTATTCATGAATCTTTTGTTTGTGCCTTTTCATGTTGTATCATAGTTTCTTTGCTTATTGCTAGAACTTTGTCTTTCATGTTATCATTGAAGTACTATGATCCCAGCTTTGAGTTTTGCAAATACTTTGATCAAGTTTTCATGGTGCATGTCACCTCAAAAATTATTTCTTTTTATCACTTACCTACTCGAGGACGAGCAGGAGTTAAGCTTGGGGATGTTGATACATTGCAAATGTATCTATAATTTTTGATGTTCCATGCTTGGTTTTATCCACTTTCTTCTGTTTTGTTCCAACTTTGGAGTACTTTTATTATGATTTCTTGGACTAACCTATTAACAAGAGACACAGTGCCAGCTGCCTGTTTTCTGTTGTTTTTGGTTCCAGAAAAGTCAGAAAATGAATATTCTCGAAATTGGACGGGACAAAAGCCAAAGTGCCTATTTTTGCGAAAGGGATCAAATGCCAGAATACGAGACGGAGAAAGCCTGGGGGCCGGCCACACCACCTGGCCGCGCGGCCAGGCCTGGCCCACGCAAGGGGGTGGTCTGGCCGACCCCAACACCCCCTCGGCCTCCCCTTCCGACTATACGTTTCCCTCGGGACAAAAACCCTAGGTAACCCGATCAAAAATCCACGAAAGAGTCTATAGCCTTCGTCGTCTCTATCCCTAGATCGGGGGGATCTGAAGCTCTTCCCGGCACCCTGCCGGAGAGGGGAATTCACCCTGGAGGCCTTCTTCATCACCATGCAAGCCTCCGGTGTGATGCGTGAGTAGTTCATCCTTGGACTACGGATCCATGTAGTAGCTAGATGGCTGGTTTCTCCTCCTTTGTGCTTTCATGTTTAGATCTTGTGAGCTCCATTCATGATCAAAATCATCTATTTGTAATTCATACATGTTGTGTTTACGGGGATCCGATGGATATTGAGATGCTATTTCAGATTGATTATTGATTCTATCATGTCTTTGTTATTTGAGATCTTGCATGCTTTCCGTTGTTAGTAGCTATCTTGGCCAAGTAGATGCTAGCAACTCCACGAGTTAGTATTTATGCTCGATAGTGGGTTCATGCCTCTGGTAATCTGGGGAAGTGACAGAAATCTCTAAGGTACTAGATGTGCTGTTGCTACTAGGGAGAAAACAACGATCCTTTGTTCATAGAACAATTGTATTGTTTACTTTACACGTAGTTCGTAAAGCAATAATCTGTTGCTTGCAACTTAATACTGGAGGGGGTTCGGATGATTACCTGAAGGTGGATTATTAGTCATAGATGCAATTGGATGGCGGTCTATCTATTATGTTGTAATGCCCAATCAAGTCTCGAAGGAGTCAAGATGATTAGTATATGCATGTATTGCTTTCTTGGTGTTTGTCAATTGCCTCGCTGTAATTTGTTCACCCAGCATGTTATCTATCTAAGGAGAGCCACCTCTAGTGAACTATGGATCCCGGTCCTTTACTTTACATACAATCTATAAACTGTTTCTGCTTTGTGTTTTCTTTCTGCAAACTTTTACTTCTTTCCATTCGATACGTTTAATCCTTTGTTTTCTGCAAAACATGGTTTGCTTGACAACCTCATCGCAAGTTGAGGACAAAGTTCTATGGTTGTGTTGTGCAGGTCTCAACGTTGCTACTAGCACCGGTAGTGCGCCCTGCCAAAGCTCAGCTAGTAACACCTTTGAGGTGTTTCCTTGCTCCTACTGGTTCGATTATACCTTGGTTTCATAACTGAGGGAAAGTTACTGCTGTGCTCATCATACCTTCCTCTTGGGGTTCCCAACGAGCTCTACATCAACACCGCCATCAAGCATTTTTCTGGCAGCCATCTGACATGACCAGAGTACCTAGGGAACTTGCCGAGCACTCTCTAAATGTAAACCCGAACACTAAACCCGTCAAACATCCCTTACGACGTTTCGGCGATGAAAAGTGTAAGGCAATAGCTAAGGAACTAGCACGGCTCGAGTTAGCCGGATTCATAGAAGAGGTCATCCACACTGAGTGGTCGGCCAATCCTGTAATGGTCCCTAAAAAGGACACCACTGATTTAAGGATGTGTGTTGATTATACTGCCTTGAACAAGGCTTGTCCAAAATATTCGTTTGCTCTACCTAGAATTGATCAAGTCATCGATTCTACGGCAGGCTCGGAACTCCTCTGTTTTCTTGACGCATATTCCGGTTATCACCAAATCCGGATGAAGGAATCTGAAAAAATCAAAACTTCATTCATAACCCCCTTTGGAACCTTCTGTTTTGTTACGATGCCCTTTGGGCTGAAGAACACAGGAGCTACCTACCAGCGCACGATGCAGCGTTGCCTCCATGACTAACTCGGACGCAATGTACATGCATATGTGGATGATATTGCGGTGATGTCCAAAAAGAAGGAAACGTTGATTTCTGACTTGGAGGAAACATTTGCCAATCTACGAAAATACAACATCATGCTTAACCTGAAGAAATGCTTCTTTGGAATACCAGCCGGAAAATTGTTAGGTTTCATCGTGTCTCAAAGAGGCATAGAGGTGAACTGAGACAAAATCAAGGCTATACTCAATATTTTCAGGCCAACTCGCCTGAAGGACATACAAAGATTAACTAGTTGCATCGCTGCTATTAGTCGATTTGTAAGCCGGCTTGGTGAAAGAGTCGCACTATTATACAAACTCCTGAAAAAGACCAAGGATTTTGTTTGGACTGACGAAGCTGAAGCTACACTGCAAGACCTGAAGAAAGTACTCTCATCAGCTCCTATCCTTGCTGCACCTGAACCACAAGAACCGATGTTGCTTTATCTTGCTGCGACAAACAAAATCGTTAGTATCATCATGGTGGTGGAGAGACCGGAGGAAAATCAGGAACACCTGGTGCAGCGTCCGACTTACTTTGTCAGTGAGGTCCTGACAGAATCAAAACAGCGGTATCCGCACTATCAACAGTTGGCTTACGGTGTTTTTCTAGCATCTCGTAAGTTACGACACTATTTTCAGGAGCATCCAATTACCGTGGTGAGCATAGCTCCCATGAGAGATATTATCAACAACAGTGATGCCACAGGACGCGTCGCCAAATGGGGCATAGAGCTTTCAGCTTTCGATATTGAGTATAAACCCCGGACAGCAATCAAATACCAGATCCTTGCCGACTTTGTCGCTGATTGGACAGAGACGAAGGAGAATATGACCCTCCCAGAGTTGGAATATTGGACCCTCTATTTTTATGGGTCTAAGGCTCGAGGGGGCTCAGGGGCTGGCGTGGTGCTCAAATCACCCCAAGGAGATAAACTTCTATACGTGTTGCAGATCCACTTCACAGCGACAAACAATATTGCCGAGTATGAAGCACTGCTTCATGGAATCCTGATTGCTAAAGATATTGGCATCCGATGTTTGATGTGTTACGGAGATTCGGATCTTGTTGCTTAACAATTGTCGGATATTTGTAATGCAAATAAACACATGGCAGCATATAAAGATGTCGTGGATGATCTATCTAAATCGGTCGAAGGGTTTGAGGTTCAACACATCCCTCGAGCAGAAAATGAGGAAGCAGATGCACTATCTCGGATAGGCTCTGCATGGAAAGAAGTCTCGGATGTCGCTTTTTTAGAGCACCTCAAAGTTCCCTCGATAAAGGGAGTAGATAAGGAATATCCAACCAAATCCAACTCACCTCTAATAGCAGTTCTGGCTGTAATTCCCAGCTGGACTCAACCCTACCTAGATTATCTGGTAGATGGCAAATTACCCGAAGATGAGGTTCTGAGCCGGCAGATCATCCGATGTGCAAAAGCCTACACTATAGTTAAAGGTGAGCTCTATAAGCGGAGTGTTTCTAGGGTTTTTCAGCGCTGCGTATCTCCGGAAGAAGGAGTGGAAATCTTAAGAGAGATCCACGAAGGCGAGTGTGGTCACCATGCTGCAGCCAAATCTTTAGTGGCAAAAGCTTTTAGACACGGATTTTTCTGGCTTACAGCTCAGGCAGATGCCGAACGATTAGTCAAGACGTGCAAAGGCTGCCAAAAGTATGCCAAACAAGCTCATGTTCCAGCTGATCAGCTGCGAACAATACCTATAACATGGCATTTTGCGGTCTGGGGGCTTGATATGGTAGGACCATTTAAACAAGCTCCAAGTGGATTTACTCACCTCTTAGTGATGGTGGATAAATTCACCAAATGGATTGAGGCTAAACCTGTCACTAGTTGTGATGGAGAAATAGCCAAAAGATTTGTCGAGGATGTTATAATCCGGTATGGTTATCCACATAGGATTATCATGGACAACGGGAGTAACTTTTCTATGGGAGAATTGGCTGAATTCTGCAACGAGCAAAATATCCGGCTTGACATTGCGTCAGTCGCACATCCACAGGCTAACAGACAAGTCGAAAGAGCAAATCGTTTAATCCTATGAGGCCTATAACCGAGACTCGAAGCACCACTACGACGTGCTGCGGGGGCTTGGGAAGAGGAAGTACCCTCTGTAATATGGAGTTTACGAACAACTCCAAATAGGTCAACCGGATACACACCTTTCTTCTTGGTCTATGGCGCAGAAGCAGTTCTTCCTAGTGATTTAATTCATACTTCTCCTAGAGTGGCTGCGTATATTGAAGAGGATGCCGAGATTTCTCGACAAAATGATCTCGACTTAGTCGAAGAAGTTCGCGTCGTTGCTGAAATGAGATCAACAACCTATCAGCAGAAGTTACGCAAGTATCATAGCCAGAGAGTCCGAAACAGATCTTTCAATAAAGGTGATTTGGTTCTCTGGCTTGTGCAACAAAGAAAGAACAAAATTTCCCCAGTATGGGAAGGGCCCTTTTTAGTTAGTCGAGTATTGCATAATGGATCGTACTACTTAACTGACATGAGGCCAATCAAAGAAAAACCTGCTACTAAGAAGAGAAAGAGAGCTGGAGGCAGTACAAATCCGGATGAGTTAGACAGACCATGGAATATTGCTCAGCTACGTCCCTTTTATTCTGAGTTTATCCTTCTTTGTAATCATATATACGTACATGTTCTGTGAGAAATAAAAGTTTTGGTTGCCTCAAATTTTTCTGAGAAGTTTTTACCATCTTATTTCCGAATGATCATGTCATAGTCGAAAATCCTAGAATGCTTGAAAGTACTTTATGCTCATGTTCGTTCTGGTTTAGATTTTCGATTCTAAAAATGCTACGTTCGGGTATAACTCTAAAGTTTATAGTCTATACTTTGGTTCTTTGTCTGATTGTTGGATGCGGGTATTTTCCGAGTATTGAATTGTTGGTACTAGAAGCCAGCTTTGTTTCCGAGTTTAAACTGGTTTAGCAATTGAGCTCCGTTGCTCAGCAAAGTTTCCGAGCAGAAGGTTTAGCCGACTCACGAAAGGGACGAGGCAATAAGCCAGATAAAGGATAAGTGTAGGCGAAAAAATACAAGTGCTTATGTAAACATTTCAGGCACACCAAATATTTTAAGCCAAAAGTGCTGAATAGATCAAAAGCTTAGCACTAGAAAAATTATAGTACTGCATATTTACAAGGCCATCATGTTTTTCAGAATAACACAAATATTTCTGGCAATCTATGATGTAGGAGAAGAAGAGCTGCCGGCTCGCTGGATACATCGCCTTGATATCGTTCTGAGATGTCCACTTCCGATATGGTGTGGTCATCGTTGGAAACTTCTGCTGATTCTTCTGGAGGCGGAGGCGGAGTGTCCACGCGGGTGAAGAAAGGAGTCTCGTAGCTTGGCAAGTCAGCCACCTGACACCCATATCCGGCATAGGAGTCCATAATGGCCTTGATGTCCTGCTCCTGGCTGCCTTCATCTACTTTGCAGTACCCTCTAGTCACTTGCCATATTTCCATGTTTCCATGGTGGATCATGACCATGGTGAGAGCGTTCTGCGCCGCGGTCCGCGCGTAGGAGATGTTCCAATCCTGGACAAGTTGCGGCATCTCCTTTGCCTTGTCCCGCACGTGAAAATCCGACATGCTATGCATGTCCGGAATCTTGAGAGCTTCGCCAATGTCCTCAAGGGATTGGCGGAAGTCATGAAGCAGGTCACCGACTTGGGTAAGCCGGTGGGTGCGGGGCTCAACGGAGGTGGAGTCCGTCAAGTTAAGAGGACCTATAAACAAAAAAAGTTAAAGAAAATCCGACATTGAAAGAAGTCGAAGAAAATAGACAAGTCAGACAGATGGAACGTACCGAAAATGACGTCATCAACCTTCGTCTTCTCTTCCCAAAGACTCTGGAGTTCAGCCCGGAGCGCCTCAGAAAGGTCCCTCTCTATGCACAACTCATTATTGAGGTCCGAGATTTTCTGATCTTGATTGGCAATCTTGCGATCACGCTCGTCAGTGGCCATGCAGGAGGACTTGAGAATTTGAGCAATGCTCTTCTCATGATCTGCTTTGAGCTGATCCAGCTCTTGGCGAAGCTCCTTGTTCTCCACCGCCAAAGTCTTGAGGTTCTCGGCCTCTTCAATCATGGCGCTGGACTGTTTTACCAGCGCTATAAGTGAAAAAAGAACAGTTCAGTAAAAAATTCGACTATGAAAACATGAAAGACAAGGTTTGAGTCTCGGAATGTTCACCTTCGGCCTCATCCTTGGCAAGTTTAAGCTCAGCATTTTTAAGTTGGAGAGCTTTGAACTCTCTCCTCTTATAACATACATTTTTCAACAAATCCTGGTTATAGGAATATACTTTCTGTAAGTCAGAATACCCAAAGTCAGAAATCTACTAAAGACTCGGGCTAATATTTTTGCTAATATCAGCACGAGCCTTGGGGGCTACACTAGTTCGTTCTTTGGCATCCTAAGGAAGGATAAACCCGGATTATTTATCCTACTTCATGCTTGGGGGCTAGAGGATATGATATGAACTAAAGGAAAAACAGGAGTTAGAATTCCGACTTACATATTTTCGCGAATAAGTTTATCCAGACTCGCATTCTCTTCAACAACACCCTTCTCAGCAAGAGTTAGAGGGGTCACTGGGGCAGTTGGAAGCTCACCGGACATGATCCTCTCGTTGCGAAGACGCACTTGTTCAAGAAGATCAGAGTGCTTGATGTCCTCTACTTCTTGCGCTTATTCTTCACCAGATAAGTTTCTTTTCTCCAGGCATTGCCTGGCCAGCCGCTGGATCTCTTCAGCAGATTTCCGTGAATGGCCAAACTTGGCAAGTCCTGGATTGCTGAGAAGGTTTTCGGCAAAGGTTTCTGCCGAGGGATCATTACCCGAAGACGTTTCACCCTTATCTAAACCTGACTCACCCATGGTGACGTCAGTTCGCGATTCAAGGATCGCAGGCTCCGTTGAAGGAGCCGGATCTTCTACGACGGCCGGAGAAGGAATGATCACCGGCGTTGCGGAAGGTTGAGGGGCAGGAGTCGGAGGAGCCACGGCAGGAGAAGCTATGGTAAGCTTCGTCTATCACAGGGGCTTCGAAGAAGTTCCCTTCCCCTTCCCTTGATGAGCTGCTTAGCTCTGGGAATGTAATAGAGTCGGAAACATTACATCTCGGAAGAAAATTCGAGTAAAGTGCAAAGGCAGAAGTTGTGATTGAAAGTTACCTCTTCACGACGGGGACTTCCTTTGTGCCAATAGCCACTGTCGGAGCTTTGCGCTTCTTGAGCACAATGTCTGGCAATGGGACCAGTTTTGCCTCCTGAGAAAACTCTGGAGGATATCCTTCGAGTAGAGGAAATTCCGACTCAGGGAGGTCAGCAAGCTGAAAAGAAGAAAACATATCAATATTGCAATGTAACTTAAAGATTGAAGCACATAAAAAGGTTTACTGTTAGAAGCATACCGGCACTACAGGGTTTTCCGCCGTATGCATATCCAGAGAAACCTCCAGGATCCTCCTCTCAATCCGCTCCCTTATCAGCCATTTAATCTGGCTTATGTAGCCTTGCGTGGTGTAGGCTCTAGGACTGATGCAGAGGGAGTATTTCTTGGACGACGTGATGGAGTGCATCAGTCGGTCTCCGTGGTACTGAAGGGGTTGGATCTGACGTGACACCCAACATTGGACCTAGTCGGATCCCTTCAGTCCTTGTGTTTGATCAAATATTTGATTCGCCTCTTAGCGAGGATCAGATCATCAGTGAGAGCTGGAGGAGCCTCGTCCCAAGACGGTTGGGCCGTGGCAGCTCCGTCGATTAAAGCCGGCAAAGCAGTGGCTTTGCCCGGAGCTGGTATATCCTTGTGATAGAAGAAGGTGGCTGGCCATTGTTTGACCGAGTCACTGGCAAGAATCTTGGGATATGCGCGCTCACGTCTAAGTGAAAAACTAATGGTACCGATGATATAAGGAACACCGGCAGTGATAGAATTTCTCCGGACATGAAAGTAACACCGGACTAAGGTCATACTCGGCCTAATGCCGAGAAATCCCTCACACAAAGCCGCATAGGCGCTCATCTCTCGGAGAGAGTTGGGAGGAAGATGGTGGAGTTGAACACTATAATGATATATCACCTCGGAAAATAATTCCAAGGGAGGAAACGACAAACCTCTGTCGAGGTGGGTGCCGAAGTGGACCTGCTCGTCGGCGTGTGGGTTGGGGACGGTCTCCCCGGCGCCGCTCCGCCAGTCGCCGGCGCGGAGGAGCCCTTCTGTCTCCACGCCGCGGAGCTTCTCGTCATCGAGCACGCAGGGGATCCAGACCCCGCGAAAGCTTTCCTTCTCCGTCGCCACCTCCGTCGCCGCCGTCGCTGCCGCAGCTGCCAAGCCGGAAGAGGATGAAGAAGCCATTTCTCCGGTGAGCTGGTGACCTAGGATGGGCAGTGCTGGGAGTTTTTGGCGCAAAGCAGAGGAGCTTTGTGCGCGGGGGAGATTTGGAGGAGAGGAAACGGCAAGGGAACATGTGAAGAAATGAGGAGGAGAATCCTCACCCCTTATATTCACCTAACCGCGCCAAGATTCATGCAAATGCTACAGTGTAACCGCCACGCGTCGTGGAAGGAACTTGGAAGGACCCACGCGATGATTACGTCGCCTCGATCTCCGCGTACGCATTGAAACGGTGCCTCGGTTCCACGAACCGCGGACCCACCAACGGTCGTGTTGATAGGTCCGTCTTATTTTTGAAGACTCAGATCGTATTTCTTGTTGTGATGTTTTAGGAACCCTTCAAGATTCTGCAAGCCAAAGATCAAGCTAGACGATGATAAATCCGACTTTGGATCTTGGAGGCCTCCGGGGGCTGCTGTTGGAGATATACTTTCCAGGTATCCTCACAGTTCCTCACTAACTAGGGTGGCCCACTTCGGGTTAGAGCTTTGCTTCACGGGCGGCCCAGTCAGGGAGAAGAGACAGAGTCCAATCCGGCTACGGGAAGGCCCAGAAGACTTACCGACTTAGGCCCATAGTGTTACTTGCATTTCAAGATGTACTCTATAACCGACTCTTAGTCGTAGCCGGATAGATCTCTCCTGTAAACCCTAGGCCGGATATCTATATAAGCTGTCCTAGGGAGAGCCTTTAGGGCAACACTCTAAACACCTCAATAGTCTACAATCTGAACTCGCACAAGCGAAACCCTTATAACCCATATTCCGGCTCTGCCGTATTACTGTATTGCTAGCAGGACTAGGATCCGTCCAAAACCGGTGGATTCGAACTTGGGTAAACTTGTGTGCTCACCGTCCCGGAACACCATACGTCTCACACCTCTCTCTTCCGCACGCCTCGAGGACCCCATCATGGCGTACTTGTCATCAATCCGACGACATATATAGCATTATTTTGGTACTAGTCCAAAGTCACTACATGTAAACCTTAATATTATTACATATTCAGATAGGTATTGTTAAATGTGATTTTTGAGAGTTGGAAACAACTCAAAAGCTATTATGGTTGATTTTATAAAAATGTTTGAATGGGCAAAAGCTTATGTCTTGTTATTTTTACTAGGCGAGATCTCTAACTCTAAATGAATTAAATCCAACGGGCATGGATAGATATTTTCAGAGGCTTTCTAACAAAATTTGAATCACTCAATTTGGTTCAGTAGATCTACTGGAATTGATTTTTAAACTAAGGGACAGAAGTGAGTTCAAACTAAAATAGAAAAATCCATATTTGAACTAACTGGGTCATGCGGAAAAACTAACGGGTCGGCCCAGTGGCGCTCCACGGCGCGGATGACAACTAACAGGGGGTCCCCCAGGTCACCGGCACATCAAACTCGAAGCGGTATGGGGCACTCTCAGCGCTACGATTAAAAGGGGATCAACGGTTGAGGATCGTCATCCCTGGCGAGCAGGTCGCCGGCGAGAGCTAACCCTAGCGGCTCGGTGGGGGTCTGGGGAGGCTTACTAGGGCTCCAGCTAGACGTGGCGATGGGGGCGATCGATCTGGTGGACGACGGCGGTTCTAGGCGTGGTCGCGGCGGCTCCTGGGGCAGTCGTAATCAACGGTGCCTCTCCTCCTCTGTTGCGGCAAGCTCCGACAAAATTCCGGCGAACGACGGCCTGCCTTGCTCCGGGGATGGGGTGGAAGGATCAGTGGAGAGAGGGGAGTGAGATGCTATGAGGAGTTTGTGCTGGGGTGGCCTCCTTTTATAGGTCGACGAGGGGACCGAATGGGATGGGCTGGTGACTCCGGCGAGGGCTGTACAACGTGCTATCGCCTTGGCTAGAGGTAGGGGACGGTGGCCTGCCTCCTGGTAGTGCTCTACGGCTTAAATGCGTAGCTAGGGGCGGTGGCGTTTGGTCGGGAGCGTCCCGCGCTGTGGGAGACAGAGGCAGTGCTCGACGCGGCGCTCTGCAACTGTGGGTCGCGCGGCGGCGCACGGGCATGTCTGGCGGGTAGCTGGGGTCGAGGCGTGCACGGTATTGGGTCGAGGGGCGGTATGTGGCGTGCTGGCGGTGAGGGTGCTCTGGTGCGCTCTGGCTGCACGTAGAGAGAATGGGCAACAAGGCTGGGGAGTGGTCTAGTGGCTGGCAGTGGCCGTGGGGTGGACCGTGGGCGGCGGTAGGGTGGCGCCTAGGTTCCTGGAGCGGCGGAGAGGGGCTGGCGGTCTACTGCCGTGTTGGCAACGTTGGCCGGCGAGCATGGCGTCGGGGCAGCCTAGCACTAGCGCTAGGGGCTAGAACTAGGGTGGTTTTTGGTCTGGTTGGGCTCAGGAGAGACAAGAATGATCAATGCAACTCAAATTGCTCGACAAGGTTTGATCAAAAACAGTAATAGTTAGGCTAATTTGATTCTGTCTGCAAGGTGTTCGACACAATGGCCACATGAACTAAAATTTTGAATTTTGGGCTGAAATTTGGTGGAGTTGTTGATCACATGCTTAAGCATCTATGGTTGCTTGGGATTTGAAAATGGAGTTCATTTGAGTGGCTTTTGAATAAGTGTGATCTTGATACCTACACCAGATTCAATTTTCAAATGCCATTTCAAATTAGTGTTTGAAAGTTTTTGGTAGATCACAAAGTGGGCCTTGGTACATCACTACTTGTACTAGCAAGAGGTGCAAAGATCCACCTTTGTTTCTATTAGGTTTTGAGTTGTAGGAATAGCCAAAGTAGGCATGGTGATTAAAATGGCACAAATGACCATTTGTTTATTTTATTCATTTTGATTTATTTTCTTTGCGATTTGTTTGGGAATGATCTAGATGATGTTTAATTCACCTTAGAATCATTTTACAATCAATGGATCACTTAATCATGGCAATTCAAATCAACTCCTAAATTATATGCACACACATATGAAAGCTTTAATATTTATAAATGGAAAAGTTTTTGTTAACCCTAATTTTGATGATTTGGATCTTGATCACTTGGATTATAATTTTGGGATGTTACAAAGGATGAAGGAGTAGCAGCGATGGACATGGTGATGATGGTGCGGTGATGGTGACGTCAGCGTGGTGATGTCGGTGTCCTCCTTCTCCTCCTCTTCTTGCTTGGATGGCTTGATGGTGTTGATGGAGATCTAGATCTTGGTGCATCTGTAGAGGTTATGGAGGCGGCACAGTGGCAAGGCGCCGCCGTGGAGGCGTTAGATGGGATCTAGATCTTCTATATGGTGTATGGTGGCTTCCTCCTCTCCTCCCTCCTTTATATAGGTCTTGGGGTGCCCTAGGGTTCCCCCAATACCGTCATATGACTTAGGGAAGATTCTAGAGCTTTCGGAGGGCGAAATCCCGTCATTTGCGACCTTTTTGGCAACTATATGGCGGGAGCTATATGGCCGGAATTTTTTCTCCCGTCGTATAGTTGGTCGTTAAACCATCATTACTCTTTAGTATTTTGGTCGCCATTTCTTCATACGAACTCCATTTTGGGTGTTCTTGGGCTCGTTGAGTTCGTATCATTGAGAGCTACAGCCATGTGGTATTGGATCTTTATTTTGAAAAGTTGGAAAAATTCACTTTTCCAACACCTCAAATGGCTAAGTCTGGTCCCTACAACTCCTCCATAGTATGCTTTCTTTGTTCCTTTTGCCTTTGTTTTATCCGTAATCATCATCAACACCTATACACATGTCAAAAACAAGGAAGAGGGATAAAATTCTACCTAAACTTGTCGTCGGATTGATGGCAAGTACGCCATGAGGGGGTCCTCGAGGCGTGCGGAAGAGAGGGGTGTGAGACGTACGGTGTTCCGGGACGGTGAGCACACAAGTTTACCCAGGTTCGAATCCGCCGGCTTTGGACGGATCCTACTCATGATAGCAATCCAATAATACGGCAGAGCCGGAATATGGGTTACAAGGGTTTCGCCTGTGCGAGTTGAGATTGTAGACTATTGAGGTGTTTAGAGTGTTGCCCTAAAGGCTCTCCCTAGGACGGCTTATATAGATATCCGGTCTAGGGTTTATAGGAGAGATCTATCCGGCTATGACTAAGAGTCGGTTATATAATACATCTTGAACTGCAAGTAACACTATGGGCCTAAGTCGGTAAGTCTTTTGGGCCTTCCCGTAGCCAGATTGGACTCCGTCTCTTCTCCCTGACTGGGCCGCCCGTGTAGCAAAGCTCTAACCCGAAGTGGGCCACCCTGGTCAGTGAGGAACTGTGAGGATACCCAGAAAGTATATCCCCAACAACAGCCCCCGGAGGCCTCCAAGATCCAAAGTCGGATTTATCATCGTCTAACTTGATCTTCGGCTTGCAGAATCTTGAAGGGATCCTGAAACTTCACAACAAAAAATACGATCCAGGTCTTAAAAAATAAGCCAGACCTATCTACAGGTTACTTGGATTTTCCATCTTGATTTCAAACTAAGCCGGAACTTGATCTCTAACGCCACCTGACATAAGTCATGGTCAAGTCACGTCATGTGACAGACATCCTGTCAGCACGACCGTTGGTGGGTCCGCGATTCGTGGAACCGAGGCGCCGTTTCAATGTGTACGTGGAGATCGAGGCGACGTAATCATCGCGTGGGTCCTTCCCAGTTCCTTCCACGACACGTGGCGATTACACTGTAGCATTTGCATGAATCTTGGCACAGTTAGGTGGATATAAGGGGTGAGGATTCTCCTCCTCCTTTCTTCACTTGTTCCCTTGCCGTTTCCTCTCCTCCAAATCTCCCCCGCGCACAGAGCTCCTCTGCTTTCCCCCAAAAACTCCCAGCGCCGCCCATCCTAGGTCACCAGCTCACCGGAGAAATGGCTTCTTTATCCTCTTCTGGCTTGACAGCTACGGCGGCAACGACAGCCACAGAGACGGCGACAAAGAAGGAATGCTTTCATGGGGTCTGGATCCCCTGCATGCTCGATGACGAGAAGTTCCGCGGCGTGGAGACAGAAGGGCTACTCCGCGCCGGTGATTGGCGGAGCGGCACTAGGGAGATCGTCCCCAACCCGCACGCTGACGAGCGGGTCCACTTCGGCACCCACCTCGACAGAGGTTTGTCGTTTCCTCCCTCAGAATTCTTTTCCGAGGTGATAGATCATTATAATGTTCAACTCCACCATCTTCCTCCCAACTCTCTCCTAGAGATGAGCGCCTATGCGGCTTTGTGTGAGGGATTTCTCGGCATTAGGCCGAGTCTAACCTTATTCCAGTATTACTTTCATGTTCGGAGAAATTCTATCACTATCGGTGTTCCTTATATCACCAGTACCATTAGTTTTTCACTTAGACTTGAGCGCGCATATCCCAAGATTCTTGCCAGTGACTCGGTCAAACAATGGCCAACCACCTTCTTCTATCACAAGGATATTCCGGCTCCTGGCAAAGCTACTGCTTTGCCGTCTTTAATCGACAGAGCTGCCACATCCCAACCGTCTTGGGACGAGGCTCCTCCAGCTCTCACTGATGATCTCATCCTCGCTAAGAGGCGGATCGAATATTTGATCAAACACAAAGGACTGAAGGGATCCGACTAGGTCCAATGTTGGGTGTCACGTCGGAGCCAACCCCTTCAGTACCATGGAGACCGACTGATGCACTCCATCACGTCGTCCAAGAAAGACTCCCTTCGCATCAGTCCTAGAGCCTACACCACGCAAGGCTACAGAAGCCAGACTAAATGGCTGATAAGGGAGTGGATTGAGAGGAGGATCCCGGAGGTTTCTCTAGATATGCATACGGCAGAAAACCCCGTAGTTCCGGTAAGCTTCTAACAGTAAACCTTTTTATGTTCTTCAATATTTAAGTTGCATTGCAATACTAATATGTTTTCTTCTTTTTAGCTTGCTGACCTCCCCGAGTCGGAATTTGCTCCACTCGAAGGATATCCTCCAGAGTTTTCTCAGGAGGCAGAACTGGTCCCATTGCCGGATATTGCGCTCAAGAAGCACAAAGTTCCGACAGTGGTTGTTGGCACAAAGGAGGTGCCCGTCGTGTAGAGGTAACTTTCAATCTCAACTTCTGCCTTTGCACTTTACTCAAATTTTCTTCCGAGATGTAATGTTTCCGTCTCTATTACATTCTCAGAGCTAAGCAGCTCATCAAGGGCAAGGGGAAGGGAACTTCTTCAAAGCCCCAGCGACAGACAAATCTTACCATAGCTTCTCCTGTCGTGGCTCCTCCGAGTCCTGCCCCTCAACCTTCCGCAACGCCGGTGATTAGTCCTTCTCCGGCTGTCGCAGAAGATCCGGCTCCTTCTACGGAGCCTGCGATCCTTGAATCGTAAACTAACGTCACCATGGGTGAGTCAGATTTAGATAAGGGTGAACCCTCTTTGGGTAATGATCCCTCGGCAGAAACCTTTGCCGAAAACCTTCTTAGCAATCTGGGACTTGCCAAGTTTGTCCTATCCCGGAAATCTGCTGAAGAGATCCAGCAGCTGGCCAGGCAGTGCCTGGAGAAAAGAAACTTATCTGCCGAAGAAGAAGCGCAAGAAGCAGAGGACATCAAGCACTCTGACCTTCTCGAACAAGTGTGTCTTTGCAACAAGAGGATCAGGTCCGGTGAGCTTCCAACTGCTCCAGTGACCCGTCTGACTCTCGCTGAGAAGGTTGCAGTTGAAGTGAACGCGAGTTGGGGTAAACTTACTCGTGAACAATATGTAAGTCGGAATTCTAACTCCTGCTTTTCCTTTATTTCATACCATATCCTCTTGCCCCCAAGCATGAAGTAGGATAAATCCGGGTTTATGCTTCCTTAGGATGCCAAAGAACGAACTAGTGTAGCCCCCAAGGCTCGTGCTGATATTAGCAAAAATATTAGCCCGAGTCTTTAGTAGCTTTCTGACTTTGGGTATTCTGACTTACAGAAAGTATATTCCTATAACCAGGATTTGTTGAAAAATGTCTGTGATAAGCAGAGAGAGATCAAAGCTCTCGGACTTAAAAATGCTGAGCTTAAAGTTGCCAAGGATGAGGCCGAAGGTAAACATTCCGAGACTCAAACATTGTCTTTCATGTTTTCATAGTCGAATTTTTTACTGAACCATTGTTCTTTTTTCACATACAGCGTTGGTAAAACAGTCCTACGCCATGATTGAAGAGGCCGAGAACCTCAAGACTTTGGTAGTGGAGAACAAGGAGCTTCGCCAAGAGCTGGACCAGCTCAAAGCAGATCATGAGAAGAGCATTGCTCAAATTCTCGAGTCCTCCTCCATGGCCACTGACGAGCGTGATCGCAAGATTTCCGTTCAAGATCAGAGAATCTCTGACCTCAATAATGAGCTGTGTAGAGAGAGGGACCTTTCCGAGGCGCTCCGGGCTGAACTCCGGAGTGTTCGGGAAGAGAATACCAAGGTTGACGACATCATTTTCGGTACGTTCCATCTGTCTGACTTGTCTATTTTCTTCGACTTCTTTCAATGTCGGATTTTCTTTAACTGTTTTTGTCTATAGGTCCTCTGAACTTGATGGACTCCACCTCCGCTGAGCCCCGCACCCACCGGCTTACCCAAGTCGGTGACCTGCTTCATGACTTTCGCCAATCCCTTGAGGACATTGGCAAAGCTCTCAAGATTACGGACCTGCATAGCATGTCGGATTTTTAGGTGCGGGACAGGGCAAAGGAGATGCCGCAACTTGTCCAGGATTGGAACATGTCCTACGCGCGGACCGCGGCGCAGAACGCTCTCACCATGGTCATGAGACACCATAGAAACATGGCGTAACACCCTCGAATCGGCCCTATGCAAATTTTAGCGCTTCCCGCCAAACCCACATAGAAACGATTCAAGGACGCCCACCAGGCACTTGCATGCGGGTGGAGAACGAAGTAATACCATTACACATTAGTCCATGATGGAACCCACATAACATATATATATACAACAACGACTCCATGAGTCAAAAATACAAATATACAGTACAAAGATCCAAATCACCTTGAAAACGATACAACATCCGAGTACGGATAAGATGCAAATGGGGCTAAGAGCCCTGAAGAATAACCAGTGGCGTCCATAACCCTGCCTAGGCCAAGCCGGAAGGGTAACCCTGCTAATGACGTCAAACTTAAACCTGCTAAAACAAAAGGGGTGCCGACAAAGGGCAAAGGAAAAAGAGGAGCGTCAGTACTGAGGCCAGTACACGGCGAGGCTAGAATTCGGCGGCTCTCGCGTACATAGGTATGGTGGACTGAAGCGGCAGCGCATCATGCACTAAACAACCTATAGAGACTCGACGCAACTGTCGGCTATTAGAGAGGGATAAGAGAGACCTATTCAGGACCAACTTGATGCTAACACCAATCATACCCATCCTGGCATTCCCCTCGAGACCATACGAGGAAGTCAAACCGAGGAACTCACACAGTTGGCAGTTTTATTCATTCCATTATAGTTGAAGCACTTACTAGTCAGATTTAGATAACACGACTCATCCTGATAGCATTATTGGGCAGTTTTAGTTAACCATTCAGTTATAGTTGTAGTACTTACTAGGCAGGTATAACATGACATGATATACCCCAGTTCCACCAGTTGTTGGCACTTTTATTATCCATTCCATTGTAGTGAAGCTAATTACTAGTCACATCTTAAGTCAAATTTATAGCACTACTTTAGTTATGCTTGTCTATGATTGAGATACCGTGCTCCAAGTCGTCCATAACCGCGGACAGGGCTTTTAGGAAGATTTACCCTGCAGGGGTGCACAAATAGCAACACACACACGATCAACCTCGGAAAAACCAAATCAAAACCAACGAGACTTTCATGACAAAGCAATCACAGGATTCATAAAATATTTCAAGGGGCCACCCCATTAAGCTACCCGCAACGGAGTTGGCTGGCTCCGAGACGAACCCAAGGTTTGCGCCAATGGCTATAAACGACTGGGAACCCGAAAGTGTGACTGGGCTTGTCGATACCATGAAAACACTCCGCAATTCCTAAACAGTACAGGTGCTCCACGCACAATCGTAAATAAAGCAGTAAAGCATGGCATAAGTACAGGATAGTAATAAAGCCCCAAACTAGTTTGTGGCCCCAAGAAATAACAAATGAATCAAGCTCTGGCTAAGGGGGATCCATAGGGTCTCCCGTATGTGGATAGTGCGAATAGTCAAGGAACAGGTATCAAGTACTCGGGGCCTACGAGACACAAGTGGACATGAAAAACCAAATAGCATATATTGCCCACCGGTGCCTCTTTCATTAGTTATCCCTGCAATTTAATAGTTGTATTTAAATTCATGATCATCTCCATCGTAAAGCATATGACAACATTCCAACAACTATGTGGTACTTCACGACACGGGATCGCACCTGAGCAAGCGACTACGTCTCACAAGACCATCTATCTACCAAACAACAGGTAATAGGAGGTGTCCAAGGCAATATAAAAGGCTGCACGGAATATATCTGGTACGGAACACGAAAGCATCGCGACACAGATAGCAATAGATCAACAGGAGGAAATAAATACTATAAATGCAAAATAGGTAGAAAGGGGGAGAATGCTCGCCTAGGAAACACTGCCGAAGGTTCATATATGAAGAACTTGTCGATACTCGCATCCACTCAACAGCCTAATCCGCGAAGAACAAAACACTAATAGAACCACCAGATGCAATATTTAATACTACGGCAGAAGAATCAGCATGTTCAAGATATGATGCATGACATGGCAAAGATGCAATGCAATTAGGCAATATTAAGCGGAACCGGGGTCCCGACAATTAATGGAAGGTTCAAATTATTTAGCTACCCCGCAATTTAAATGTTGTTTACCAACGCAAAACTTGGCATTGGTTCGCTACACAAATTTAAATGGGGCCAATATAAGACTAGAATAGCCCGCATATAGTCTCCATATTTAATTTAGGTGCATCGGCATAATGCCCCCAAACCACACAATATGCATGCGAGTATGAATAATTCATATGCAACAAGTATATATGTCATATTATAAAAATAGGGGTCTCGGATAGGGTTCACACATCGGTTATCGGTGATCTTGGTGCTTGAAGGGGTTCGGGTTCGGTCTCAGCGGGATCGGTCTTTGGACGCTGGAATTGTCTTTAGACCTCGAGAACGGCCTTGGTCTCCATGTGGGCGAACTTGGCGTCCGAGATCGGTCTTCAGGTTCGGTGATGAAGATCTTGGTGTTCCAACAGGTTCGTTTTCATCTTCGAGTTTCGGAACGGAGATCTTGTTGGCATTCTTCAAGTATTCCAGAGCAACACCAACACAACCCCACCAGCACAACACAATTAATCCTCCCTACTAGTGTATCTTGTCAACATGCTCACAAGCATATGAAGGAATTGGGTAGACGCACGCGGGCACTTGCTTCAATACTGCAGGGAAACAGCGCAGCCATGGGGCTTCATCGCAACGCGTCGAACATGTAGCTTGGCAGGCAGGAGCCGGAGGAGCACCCCAACCTCGGTCTTGGAGGCAGCAACGTAGGCCGCTCGCATCCAGGACATTTAGGTCCAGGACGGGGAGATCCGGCGGGGACTTTGGCGGTTGGTGTCGGTGTAGGAGACGGCGAGGCACACGTCTAGTAGTGAAGAGGAAGGCGAGGCCGGCGGCTCGGGGAGGTGACATCACGACGCTGCTGCGGAAGACGGTCGGCGGCGACTTGGAAGATGGAGGCGTTGCGGGGCTCAGCAGGCCGGAAACAGAGAGGGGCGCACTTGTAGAGGGGGCCGGCGAGGCGGTCGACGACCTGGGAGGAGCGGAGGCCGGCCGGGCGAGGACTGGTGAGGAGGGAGGCGAGGCGACGGGCGATGCGCGTAGAGGCGGCCGGTGCGGGTCGAGGTGAGGTCGTGCAGGGCAGCGGCGCCACCGAGCTAGGGAAGTGCAACCGGAGGCGGTCTAGGGAACAGGGTTGACGACAGCGGCGCGCTTGGTGGCGAGCTCAAGGGACATGGTAGAGGCGCACGGCGCCGGCGACGGGGTTGCAGGGACCTCGAGGCGGAGGCCGCGAGCGGAGCAGGGACAAGGCGGCAACGGTTTCATGGTGGCGGTGGCCGGCACAGCTGGCCCGTAGAGGTCAGGTAAGGGCGCGAGGCCGAGCTTGCTGGAGGAAGGAGAGACAGGGTATGGTCGGGATAGCAAGGGCGGCGTGCGACGCGAGCTAACAGAGGAGGCGACGGTGGGGGTTGGGGTCTCGATCGAAGGAGAAACAGAGAGAGGGGATCGTAGGGGAGAGAGAGCGAGACACGGGGTGCGGCCAAGCCACGCGGGCGAGGAGCGTGTGGGAGGAGTTGGTGCGTGTTGTTCGTGTCCGCGCGGTAGGTGCAACGCACGGGGAGTCTACCGTGGGGTGGTGGCGTCTAGCGGCAGGTGCGGGCGGTCCAGCGCGCATGTGTGTGTGCGCTTTGCTAGCGGCGGCGGTAGGTGGGAATACGTGTGCGGGGTGAGAGGATTATAGTTAGGGTAGCTAGGGTTTTGTTGGAGGTGGCCGGCTGGGGTTTTGGGCCTGGCTGGCTGCCTCCCAAAAATAATATATATTTTATTTATTTATTTATTTAAAAGGCTTTTGTAATCTGTTTTTAGACAAATAAAATATCTAGAAGAGACCGGGGTTTTTGGATTTGAATAAAGACAGAGTATTTAGAAAACAAAGATAGCCTTTTTGGAAAATAGTTTTAGGCAAACAAATGCAGGATGACATGACGATGCTCAAATGCAATGTGGCATGATGACATGAGCATGCGGTCATGATGATGCACAAAATAAAAATAACATGCTATTTCCTAGTAGTGGTTTTAGCAGGGTGCTACACATGGAAATATGACAAGTGACCAGAAGGTACTGCAAAGTAGATGAAGACGGCCAGGAACAGGACATCAAGGCCATTATGGACTCCTGCGCCGGATATGGGTGTCACGTGGCTGACTTGACCAGCTACGAAACTCCTTTCTTCACCCGCGTGGACACTCTGCCTCCGCCTCTAGAAGAATCAGCAGAAGTTTCCGACGATGACCACACCATATCAGAAGTGGACATCTCGGAACGATATCAAGGCGATCTATCCAGCGAGTAGGCAGGTCCTTCCTCTCCTGTATCATAGATTACCAGAAATATTTGTGTTATTCTGAAAAACATGATGGGCCTATAAATTTGTAGTACTATAATTTTGCTAGTGCTAGATTTTGATCTATTCAGCACTTTTGGCTTTAAATTTTTTGCGTGCCTGAAATGTTTACATAAGCACTTGTATTTTTTCGCCTACACTTATCGTTTATCTAGCTTTCCGCCTCGTCCCTTTCGTGAGCCGGATAAACCTTCTACTCGGAAACTTTTCCGAGCAACGGAGCTCAATTGCTAAACTAGTTTAAACTCGGAAACAAAGCTGGCTTCCAGTACCAAAAATTCACTACTCGGAAAATACCCGCATCCAGCAATCAGACAAAAAACCAAAGTATAGACTAGAAACTTTAGAGTTATACCTGAAGGTAGCATTTTTAGAATCGGAAATCTATACCAGAATGAACATGAGCATAAAGTACTTTCAAGCATTCTGGGATTTTCGACTATGACATGATCATTCGGAAATAAGATGGTAAAAACTTCTTAGAAAAACTTGAGGCAACCAAAAACTTTTATTTCTCACAGAACATGTACATATATATGATTACAAAGAAGGATAAACTAAGAATAAAAGGGACGTAGCTGTGCAATATTCCATGGTCTGTCTAACTCATCCAGATTTGTACTGCCTCCAGCTCTCTTTCTCTTCTTAGTAGCAGGTCTTTCTTTGACTAGCCTCATGTCAGTTAAGTAGTACGATCCATTGTGCAATACTCGACTAACTAAAAAGGGCCCTTCCCATACTAGGGAAAGTTTTTGCTTTCTTTGATGCACAAGCCGGAGAACCAAATCACCTTTATTGAAATATCTGTTTCGGACTCTCTGGCTATGATACTTGCGTAACTTCTGCTGATAGGCTGTTGATCTCATTTCAGCAACGACACAAACTTCTTTGACTAAGTCGAGATCATTTTGTCGAGAAATCTCAGCATCCTCTTCAATATACGCGGCCACTCTAGGAGAAGTATGAATTAAATCACTAGGAAGAACTGCTTCTGCGCCATAGACCAAGAAGAAAGGTGTGTATCCGGTTGACCTGTTTGGAGTTGTTCGTAAACTCCATATTACAGAGGGTAATTCCTCTGCCCAAGCCCCCACAGCACGTCGTAGTGGTGCTTCGAGTCTCGGTTTTAGGCCTTGTAGGATTAAACCATTTGCTCTTTCGACTTGTCCGTTAGCCTATGGATGTGCCACTGACGCAATGTCAAGCCAGATATTATGCTCGTTGCAGAATTCAGCCAATTCTCCCATAGAAAAGTTACTCCTGTTGTCTGTGATAATGCTATGTGGATAACCATACCGGATTATAACATCCTCGACAAATCTTTTGGTTGTTGCTCCATCACAACTAGTGACAGGTTTAGCCTCAATCCATTTGGTGAATTTATCCACCATCACTAAGAGGTGAGTAAATCCACTTGGAGCTCTTTTAAATGGTCCTACCATATCAAGCCCCCAGACCGCAAAATGTTATGTTATAGGTATTGTTCGCAGCTGATCAGCCGGAACATGACCTTGTTTGGCGTACTTTTGGCAGCCTTTGCACGTCTTGACTAATCGTTCGGCATCTGCCTGAGCTGTAAGCCAGAAAAATCCGTGTCTAAAAGATTTTGCCACTAATGATTTGGCTGCAGCGTGGTGACCACACTCGCCTTCGTGGATCTCTCTTAAGATTTCCACTCCTTCTTTCGGAGATACGCAACGCTGAAAAACCCCAGAAAGACTCTCCTTCTAGAGCTCACCTTTAACTATAGTGCAGGATTTTGCTCGTCGGATGATCTGCCGACTCAGAACATCGTCTTCGGGTAATTTGCCATCTACCAGATAATCTAGGTAGGGTTGAGTTCAACTGGGAATTACAGCCAGAACTGCTATTAGAGGTGAGTCGGATTTGGTCGGATATTCCTCATCTACTCCCTTTATCGAGGGAACTTTGAGGTGCTATAAAAAAGCGCCATCCGGGACTTCTTTCCGCACAGAGCCTATCCGAGATAGTGCATCTGCTTCCTCATTTGTTGCTCGAGGAATGTGTTGAACCTCAAACCCTTCGAATGATTTAGATAGATCATCCACGACAGCTTTATATGCTGCCATGTGTTTATTTGCATTACAAATATCTGACACTTGTTGAGCAACAAGATCCAAATCTCCATAACACATCAAACGTCGGATGCCAATATCTTTAGCAATCCGGATTCCATGCAGCAGTTCTTCATACTCGGCAATATTGTTTGTCCCTGTGAAGTGGATCTGCAACACGTATAGAAGTTTATCTCCTTGGGGTGATTTGAGCACCACGGCAGCCCCAGAGCCCCCTCGAGCCTTAGACCCATCAAAGTAGAGGGTCCAATATTCCGACTCCGGGAGGGTCATATTCTCCTTCGTCTCTGTCCAATCAGCGACAAAGTCGGCAAGGATTTGGGATTTGATTGTTGTTCGGGGTTTATACTCAATATCGAAAGCTGAAAGCTCTATGCCCCATTTGGCGACGCGTCCTGTGGCATCACTGTTGTTGATTATATCTCTCATGGGAGCTGTGCTCACCATGGTTATTGGATGCTCCTAAAAATAGTGTCGTAACTTACGAGATGCTAGAAAAACACCGTAAGCCAACTTTTGATAGTGCGGATACCGCTGTTTTGATTCTGTCAGGACCTCACTGACAAAGTAAGTCGGACGCTGCACCAGGTGTTCCTGATTTTCCTCCGGTCTCTCCACCACCATGACGATACTAACGACTTTGTTTGTCGCAGCAAGATAAAGCAACATCGGTTCCTGTGGTTCAGGGGCAGCAAGAATAGGAGCAGATGAGAGTACTTTCTTCAGGTCTTGTGTGCAGCTTCAGCTTCGTCAGTCCAAACGAAATCCTTGGTCTTTTTTAGGAGTTTGTATAATGGTGCAGCTCTTTCACCAAGCCGGCTTACAAATCGACTGACTGCAGCGATGCAACCAGTTAATCTTTGTACGTCCTTCAGGCGAGTTGGCCTGGAAATATTGAGTATAGCCTTGATTTTCTCCCGGTTCACCTGTATGCCTCTTTGAGACACGATGAAACCTAACAATTTTTCGGCCGGTATTCCAAAGAAGCATTTCTTTGGGTGAAGCATGATGTTGTATTTTCGTAGGTTGGCAAATGTTTCCTCCAAGTCGGAAATCAGCGTTTCCTTCTTTTTGGACATCACCGCAATATCATCCACGTATGCATGTACATTGCGTCTGAGTTGGTCGTGGAGGCAACGCTGCATCTTGCGCTGGTAGGTAGCTCCAGCGTTCTTCAGTCCAAAGGGCATCGTAACAAAACAGAAGGTTCCAAAGGGGGTTATGAATGAAGTTTTGATTTTGTCATATTCCTTCATACGGATTTGGTGATAACCGGAATATGCATCGAGAAAACAGAGGAGTTCCGAGCCTGCCGTAGAATTGATGACTTGATCAATTCTAGGCAGAGCGAACGGAGCCTTGTTCAAGGCAGTATAATCAACACACATCCTTAAATCAGTGGTGTCCTTTTTAGGGACCATTACAGGATTGGCCGACCACTCAATGTGGATGACCTCTTCTATGAATCCGGCTAACTCGAGCCGTGCCAGTTCCTTAGCTATTGCCTTACGCTTTTCATCGCCGAAACATCGTAAGGACTGTTTGACGGGTTTAGCGTTCGGGTTTACATTTAGAGAGTGATCGGCAAGTTCCCTAGGTACTCCAGTCATGTCAGATGGCTGCCATGCGAAGATATCTTGATTTGCTTGGAGGAACTTGACGAGCGCGCTTTCCTATGCGCTATCTAGGCCTACGCCTATCTGGGTCACCTTGGAGGGGTCATCATCCTTCAATGGTGTCTTCTTCGTCTCTTCCGATGCCCTGAACTCCGGATTTGGCTTTGTCACCTCCTTCTTCGTTGCGGGCATCCCGGACGGATCTATGCTCTTCTTGATCTCCTGGGCGTGCAGCACTGCTTCAGCAAAGGTGGCATTTCCATCTCGCACTCTTGCGCTTTCTTCGGGTCTCCCTGATAGTAATTACGCCGTTGGAACCTGGAATCTTCATCATATTGTAAATGTAACACGGACGAGCCATAAAAGCCCAGTAAGCCGGACGTCCGAATATAGCGTGGTACACGCTCTTGAACGGGACTACTTCGAAGGAAAGTGCTTCCGTCTGATAGTTCTTTGGAGTTCCAAAGGTGACATCCAAAGTGATTTCTCCCAGGGAATTAGCTTGTCTTCCTAGGACAACTCCGTGAAAAATCACAGTGCTGTGATTCAGCTGGGTCTCCGAGATCTTCATCCGGCGTAGCGTTTCGACATAGAGAATATTGATACTGCTGCCACCATCCATGAGGGTCTTGGATAAACCATAACCGTCAATAAGTGGATTGACGATTAAGGCGTATTTTCCTCGCCTGTGTAGCTTAGGCGGATGATCAAGACGGTCAAATGTGATTGCCAGTTTCGACCAGTCCAAAAATTGGGGGACAGCCGGAACTATTGCATTGAGCTCATGTAGAACTACTTTCTTGACCTTTGCTGGTTGAGATCCGAGGAAGGTGACATAAGTGTCTTTCTTGGTCGGAAATTTTTTCTTCCCTTCCAGCTTGGGATTTGAAGCATCAGCTTCCTCCATGTCGGAATCTTCCTTGGTCTGCTTATCTATTTCGGGATTCTTCTTTCCCTTCTTCCGCTTAGCTTCGTAGCCCGCGGTGTCATCTCTTTTGATGTCGTCATTGAAACGACATTCGGCGTTGGTGTGGGACGAGCCCCCATTGGCGTGTAAGTGATGCACACATGGGTTATTGGCAATGTCGGCCCAAGGGTAGGTTTTGTCTGGTTGTTGGTATCCTCTACCTTGGACTCTCGAAGTTCCACGGCCATGCCGGCGGCCTCCGTCGCATCTTCCTCGTCCTCTAGACCCGAAAGTAGCAGTGACAACTGCCGTTTCCGCGTTGGGTTTCTCTTTCGAGGTATTTTTGCGCTTCTGAGCTTGTTGCTTTGGTTGTTTTGCTGACTGTGGCACAGCTAGGGCATTGAGTAATCCCTCTGCATCATCATCGGCATCTGCATACTTGCTCGTTGTTTCTATCATCTCTCCCAAATCAGTGACCTTGTCACACTTCAAGCGATGGCGCAGTAGACCAATTGGGAGACCTGCAATGAAAGCTTCAATCGCAGTTTGATCATTTACTCCTTCACAGGAGTTCTTGGTGTCGAACCATCGTCCGAGGTAATCCCGGCAAGTTTCTCCGGCTTTCTAGGTGCAACGCTGTAGGTCTCCGACCGTAAAGGTCCTTCAATATGTGCCTTTGAAATTCCGAAAGAACGCACTTTGCATGTCATACCAGTTATGGATGGTGTTCTCCGGAAGTTCATTAAGCCATGATCCTGCCGTCTTCTGCAACATAAGTGGGAGATATCGGGTTGCGACCAGGGTGTTTCCCCTTTGGCGATGCAGCAAGCTTGGAAAAAATCCTATAGCCAGGTATCTGGCCGAGCAATGCCGTCGTAGGCTTGGATATGTCTTGAGATAGAAATCTTTCCTGGAATCTTGTAGCTCTGATGCGTGGTCCGTAGCACTTTGGGCCCATGTAGATATCATCGTTTTCGTAGCGCCGCGCCTCTATGTTGGAATTGATCCTGTGCCTTGCGTCGTACGGGGATAGCGATCGTCCCGAATGTTGGCTGTGGCTGCGGTGCCTTGGAGCCGAACATCGGCTTCTGCCACCACATCCTCCGCCATGTCGTCCTCCTTATCCCCCTGAGAGCCGTTGTGATGACTGCTTGGTGGAGAGGGTGGGGCAGCTGGATTGTTTCCGGCTGTTCACCAGCCTCCGTCCGGAGCGTCATTATTTCGGTTCTGGGGAGGGTCTTCACTATGACGAGCCCCCTGCCGGCTTGACCCAGCATGGTTTCCGTCGTTCCTTCGTTCGTCGTTCCCGCTACGGTGAGGACCAGCCGGTCGGCTTTCATATCTAGGAGGTCGCATTTTTGACGATCCTCCTCCCGACGTTTCTCTTTATCTTCTCCCCTTCGATCGTTCGACTCTCATCGGGGAGGATTTCTCGGATACAGTGCAGCAATGGCCTCTTGCTTGGCCGCTGGCACGATGTTGCTCCAGTCACGCGCAGTTCTGTGATGCTGTCCTGACAATCCGGTTCTGGAGTGGTTGTCTTCCCGTCGGTCAGAATTGTGACGCTGTTCAGGAACATGCTAGGGCCGGATATCATTCTAGGCTGAGTCTGTGTGACATTGGTCAGATTTGGAGACCAGTTTTCCACTTTCGGATTTCACAGCCATCTGTTGCTCCAGACCCTTGGTGAGTAGCTTGATGCCCAATAGAACCTGTTCTGGGCCTGGGTTATTTGACAGGATATCTCGAGCCGCGACAGTGTTTTGTACCGGTGTCAGATACACCAGATCTCCTTTGCTGTCGAGACGAGGCATCCCTGGATCTCCTTTAAAGATGACCTTGTTTACTTCCGGAAATTGATAGTCACGTGTGTAACGTTTCCGTGTCTTCTGATGCAACTGAGACATGTAGTCCTTAGTTGCCATGCGTTTCTTTTCCTCCTGAATGTTTTTGGCTTCATCCAGGAGTTGTTGACGACGCGCTTCTAGGGCTTGGGCCCTTTCGTCTAGCTCTTCAGCAGTAAGTTCTGCAGCTGTAGGGATAGGTGTGGTTAATGCACCATCGATGAGTTTACGCGCACCTTCAGTGATCACGTGTCCATCCACAGATTCTTCTTTTTTCGGCTCGTCTGGGATAAGTACTCCATCCGAGTCTTCTTCGTATTCCTCGAAAATAACCTCCTCTATCAGAGGGTCTTTTGCCGGGGTCTTGTTCTTCTTGTTCTTCTTCTTTGCCTTCTTGGCTACACCGGTGGCAAAGACGGCTTTGGGTCCGTTTCCCGGAGTCAAGCTCTGATCGGTACTTTCGGACATCTAGACTTCGGGATTATCTCCAACTTCCATGTCATCTTGCGCTTTGGGAGAGTGTTCCCCGGATCCTTCATCCATGGCTTCCGCTTCCTCTGCAGCTTTGGAGTTATACTCCTCTTCATATTCCGCGGAGAACTTTCAGAAATCCGCTGACGTCATCGATTCATCCGAGGATGCGGGTACGTCGGCGTTTGTTCCAATTGCCTCCAACATATCCGACAAAGTGCGATGCGTGCTTCCTGAGGTACCTGCGGCTATCGCAATCATCTTTGTCGAAACTTTTGATGGTCTCGAGAATTGCATTTGCGCTTGCATCTTGCATTATCATAGGTCGCAGTGTGTACCTTAGGAAAGGCATGTCTATCCCGGTGTCATCAGAGCCGGAATCAGTATCGTTGATATGCTCCTCCTGGATTTTGACTCCCGCGGGTGGGTCGATCTGGGATCCAGCTTCTCCAAGGAGATCCACTCCAGATTCGACTTTGACCACTAGGTCTTCCTCAGGCTCGGATTTCTCCACTATCTCCGCAACTGGTGCGGGCTGAGTGGGATTAGGGTTTTCTGAGATCCGGAACTCTGTCGCCTCCGTGGACAAACGGGACCTAGAAGATTCTTCTGCCTCTATCATCACCGCTGGGGTGGGTGGGGCAGGTTCAGCAAAACCGATGTAAACATCGATCTCGCTGAAAGACATGATTGTGTAGGCAGTCACAGCCTCCCTAGTCGGAATCCAGGTCTCATCGAGAACGATGGGAGGGACGTTGCTGGCGTAGAGGATGCGACCGACGGCGATAGTCTCGCCGATTCTGATTCTTGCAGATTTCGCTCGGAACGCAGATCCGAAGCTCACTTGCCCCATGGTGGGAGCCAACTGTCGTCGGATTGATGACAAGTACGCCATGAGGGGGTCCTCGAGGCGTGCAGAAGAGAGGAGTGTGAGACGTACGGTGTTCCGGGACGGTGAGCACACAAGTTTACCCAGGTTTGAATTCGCCGGCTTAGGACGGATCCTACTCCTGCTAGCAATCCAGTAATACGGCAGAGCCGGAATATGGGTTACAAGGGTTTCGCCTGTGCGAGTTGAGATTGTAGACTATTGAGGTGTTTAGAGTGTTGCCCTAAAGGCTCTCCCTAGGACGGCTTATATAGATATCCAGCCTAGGGTTTACAAGAGAGATCTATCTGGCTATGACTAAGAGTCGGTTACAGAGTACATCTTGAACTGCAAGTAACACTATGGGCCTAAGTCGGAAAGTCTTCTGGGCCTTCCCGTAGCCGGATTGGACTCCGTCTCTTCTCCCTGACTGGGCCGCCCGTGAAGCAAAGCTCTAACCCGAAGTGGGCCACCCTGGTCAGTGAGGAACTGTGAGGATACCCGGAAAGTATATCCCCAACAAAACTACTAAATGTGCAAAGCTCATATTTAATCTAATAAAAACAAGTAATCATGCATATCAGGCATAGCAATAGTTAGATGGAGCATGATATGATTGGTAAATGTCAATTTATATTGATAAAAGTGTTGTATTATCACAACCATCAAATACCAGGATGGGTATGTTTGGTGTTAGTATCACGTTGGTTCTGAATAGGTATTTCTTATTCGTCTCTGATAGTCGACAGTTGTATCGAGTCTCTATAGGTTGTTTAGTGCATGCTTCGCTGCCGCTTCAGTCCACCATACCTATGTAGGAAAGAGCCGCCTAATTCTAGACTCGCCGTGTACTGGCCTCAGTAGTGACCGCTCCCCTTTTCCGTTTGCCCTTTGGCGGCACCCCTTTTGTTTGAAAGGTATAAGTTCGACGTCGTTAGCAGGGTTACCCTTCCGGCTTGGCCTAGGCAGGGTTATGGACACCATTGGTTATTCGTCAGGGCTCTTAGCCCCATTTGCATCTTATCCATACTCAGATGTTGTATCGTTTTCAAGGTGTTTTGGATCTTTGTATTGTATATCTCTATTCTTGACTCATGGAGTCGTTGTTGTATATATATATGTGTTGTGGTTTCCATCATGGACTATTGTGTAATGATATTATTTTGTTTTCCACCCGCACGCAAGTCCCTGGTGGGCATTTTTGAATCGTTTCTATGCGGTTTCGCGTGAATCGCTAAAATCTTCATAGGGACGATTCAAGGGTGTTACACAACCTCTATCACATTGGTGCAATATGCAATGTGGAAGCTTCTTTCCTATGTGTTCTTGAGCTCTCTGACCATGGTTTGACACATGGAGTCCCTAGAGTCATTACATGTGTTCTTTTCCTAAACCACATTAATCCCCGTGTGCTATTGCAAGTGTTATTTCCCAAACCACATTGATCGACATGACCACACACACTCCAGTGGATTCTGTGATGCAGTCTTTGTCACACTGGTGCAACATGCAATGTGGAAGCTGCTATCCTATGTGTTCTTGTGCTCTCTGACCATAATTTGACACATGGAGTCCCTAGAGTCATTGCACTATTGGGTTCGCAACATAGAAAACAAAATTTTCCTACGATGGGATCTACTAAGCAACAAGATCTATCTACCTAGATACAAGAAATGGGTGGATATACGTCCATAGATAAAATACACTTGAATACCGAAAAAGTGTAACGAAATTTGACTCGTGGTTGATGTAGTCGATCGCTTGCCGATCTCAAGATCGAGAGGTAGTCCTAGCGCCGCAAATCAGCAACGCATCCGTCCTCGCACACACGTCTGGTCCACCGAACAACCTCCACCTCCTCGATCAAGTGATGAAGCGGAAGCAAGAACTCCTTACAGATGAAAATCCACTGGGATCATGTATCTCGCTAATTCGAGACCATGGGGGAAAAATTCTAGAGGAGAAGAGACATCCTTCATGAGGAGGTTTGCTTTGTGAGGAGGAGAGGGAGGCCTTTTATAGGGAGAGGGGGAAGCCACTATCCATGGTCGGCGACCAAGGGGAGGTGCCCCCACCTCTTCCACAATCATATGGTGGATGCTCCACTCACATAAATTTGACTCCACCCAAAAATCCTCTCACATGCATTAAATTTCCACCAAATTTAATGCAACTCTCATTTAATAAAACTCTTTAATTTATTTTATTCAAAATTTTGTTAATTACTTTAATTAACAAACATTGACATAAAACCCCCTGCAATATTTCAATATCACATGTAGGACCAATTTCAGCAATTTCACCCGAAACAATTCCGGTGTCCATTGAAATAATTCCACCGCTTTGTAAATCTTTTCTCTGGAACCCATTTTTATCCAAATGGTGTCGGTATCCCTTAAGTGTGTCACCCTACGGTTCGGGAATAGTGCAGACATGATCGAGACCCTTCTCCAATCAATAATTAGTAGCAGGACCTGGAGATCCATACTGACTCCCACACATTCAACAATGACTTCTATGATCATGAGAACCTTTAAAGCTAGTAACTAAATCCCTTTGTCTCACGATATATTACATATACGAGATTCGATCATCGGTATCTCCATACCTAGTTTGATCTCACTACCGATATGCACTCTTTTCTCGGTCCCATGATATCACATTCTAGTGATCACATTACTTGCTTGCAAGATATCTCAATGTGATATCACCAAGAGGGCCGAGAGTATATCTATCTGTCATTGGTATGGACAAATCCCACTCTTTATCCATGAACCTCTACATAAATCCTTCGGAGTATCTGAACCCAGAGTTATAGTCACCTTGTTACGGTGTGACGTTTGATGTTATCAAGTTACTCTTCTAGTGTTAGTGATTGACATGATCTCATGGTCTAAGGACTAGGATTACTTCGTATGGTGTTATAGAAATTTAAACATAATGCCTTTGATCGAAATTCTATACTTCGGATGAATGTTCATCACATCATTCCACCAATGTTGTGACCTTGTTATTAACAACATCCAATGTCCATGATCAGGAAACCTTGATCATCTTGTTAATCAACGAGCTAGTTTATAAGAGAGGTATAACTAGGAACCCTTTATTTGTTTATTAAACACACATGTATTAACGTTTCCAATCAATACAAGTATAGCATGCAAAATAAATATCTATCATATACTTGGAATACGATAATAACAAATTTATTATTGCGTCTCAGGACATATTCCCTTCAGTCTCCCACTTGCACTAGAGACAATAATCTAGTTTACATAGTGACAAATCTAACACCCATGGATTTATGGTGTTGATTATGTTTTTCCCTAGGGAGAACTTTAGTCAACGGATTGTAGGGTTCCGTAGCAGAAAACAAAAAAAATTCTATCTACTTGAACACTAATACCAGGATCTATACTATGTAGACATAAGTAAAGGAGAAGGGATACGGTATTCATACCTTTGAAGACCGAGGCATGCCTTACGCAGGAAGGCATATATTGATGAAGACGAGCAGCACCCCAACTGTGGTGCCTCCGAAGTTCGTCACACGTCCGGTGTGGAGACGTCAACCGGACTCCGATCTAGCCGAGCAGCGGAAGAACTAGATGCCGAATTGTAGATCACAAGACGGTGGTGTAAAGGTGGAGAACTCACCCACGAGGTCCTCCCCAATATTATGGAGAAGTCCTCAATGGATGAGAGAGAGAGAATGAGAGGGAATGGGGTGATTCCAAAGGGGGAGGGGAGACCCCTATATATAGTGGGAGGGGGGCGCACCACCCTAGGGCCAGGCGGTGTGGGACTAACCCCCACACCCGCCGGCCACCTGGGGGCAGCCGCCGGCCCTAGGTGGGCCCCATTGGGGCGGCCCACTAAGCCTAGGCCAGCCGACCCCCTCTCCCTAGGCGCCATGCCCTATTGGGCCTCCATTCGGGTGAGGCCCATTAGCATTATGATGCCTTTAATATTAATATAAATGTATATTTAATATTAATTCTCCAATTAATATTCAAATACACATATTGTATTATTCCTTCACTCTGGAACATCTTCCAGACCCCTTCTGATCTCCATCGGATCTTACCCGGAACTATTCCGATTTCTCTTTCTCTATTTCTCCTATGATACCTCATCTACCCTAAGTGTCCCTACCCTTAAGCGTGACATCCTTCGGTTCGGAAACACTCCGGACATGATCGAGACAACACTCACATCAATGATCAACAGAGGGACCTGGATTGCCATGTGACCCCCATGCGTTTCACGAATACAATCGCCCGAACCGTGAGATAGTCGTTCCTAGTTCCCTTTGTCATATGATACCTAATTCATTCGAGACTTGATCTTTGGTATCCCCATACCTTAGTTCGGTCTCGTTACCAATGAACTTGTTTACTTGTTCTTGTGTCGTTGCATTCCGTGACCAAGTGACATGCTTGCAAGCTTCATTAATGCAACGTCACCGAGATGGCCACATGTATCTGTCCGTTACATGGACTAGACAAATCCTGGTCTTGATATGTACTCCTCTACGCATCCCTTCGGAAAACCTGAGTGGCACCTTTTTTATCACCCTGTTACGAGATGATTCTTGATAACCATCTAAGCTTCTTTCGGAATGGTGATTTGCATTACCTCACAGTCAAAGGATCAGGTTGCAAGGTTCTCTGTGTTTTATCATCAGTGGTGAACTTTGTAACTATATCTCACTTAAGATATAACAGTCAGATGTTTTTTATATCATGTTATTCAACCAATAACATGACCTCATTGTTAATTGGCATAAATGCCCATGATTTAGAAACCCAGACCATCCTCATGACCAATGAACTAGTTCGCTAGAGGTAACTAGAGACACGGTTTGTTTACATATCACACGTGTATTAACGTTTCGCATTAACACAGTTATAGCACAACATGAAACATATTATGAACATATAGGAGATATATCAAATAGTACACTTTATTATTTGCCTCTAGGGCATAACTCCTTCAGTCTCCCACTTACACTAGAGTATAACCAAAAACTAGTTTACAATTGGCAAGAACCTAACACCAATTGAATCTCGCTGTTGTTCGTGCTTTTCCTGATGGAGAGCTTTAGTCAAAGGATCTTCCATATTCAGTTCCGTATCTACTTTGCAAATCTTGACTTCACCTTCGTCAATGTTCTGTCGGATGATGTGAAATCTAAGCTTGATGTGTTTGGCTGTGGAATGAGTTCTTGGTTCCCTTGCGTTTCCAATAGCACCTGTGTTTTCACAATAGGTCTTCACGGGGTCTTGCGCATTTGGAAAAACTCCCAGTTCGATGACGAAATTCCTTAGCCAAACAACTTTGTTTGTTGCATCGGCCGCAGTAATGTATTCAGACTCCATCGAAGATTGCGCTACCATCGGCTGCTTCTTACTCTTCCAGCTTACCACCCCACCATTCACTAGGAACACAAATCCTGTCTGAGACTTCGAGTCATCATGATATGAGTTCTAGCTCGCATCGATGTAACCCATTATGTTTAGAACTTCATCAGTTCCTCCATAGATTAGGAACATATACTTTGTTCTTCTCAAATACTTTAGGATATTCTTTACAGCTGTCTAGTGCTCCGGTCCTGGATTACTTTGGTATCGGCTCGTCAAACTAAGAGCCAATGCCACATCAGGTCATGCACTTGACATTGCATACATGATAGATCCTATGTTTGAGGCATAGGGGATGTAAGACATCCTTTCTCTATCATCATCCGTTACAGGACATTGAGTCATAGTCATTTTGCAATTCTTCATCATGGGTGTGAAACCCCTTTTGGTGTTTTCCATTTTGAACCTCTTCAAAATCTATTCGATGTAAGTACTCTGACTTAATGCAATTAGGTGCCTTGATATATCTCTATAGATCTTCGTTCCCAATATGTATGCAGCTTCACCTAGATCCTTCATGCAAAATTGGTTACTCAAATACGCTTTCACGCTTTTCATAAGATCCACATCGTTTCCCATGAGCAGTATGTCATCCACATATACTACTAAGAAAACAACTGAGCTCCCACTCACTTTCTTGTAAACATAGAACTCTTGTTGATTTTGGAAAAATCCAAAACTCTTGATCACTTGATCAAAATGTTGGTTCCAGCTCCGAGATGCTTGCTTCAATCCATAAATGGACCGTTGAAGCTTGCATACCTTTCCAGCATCCTTAGGATCAACAAAACCTTCCGGTTGCATCATATACAACTCTTCATCAATGTGACCATTGAGGATGTGGTCTTGACATCCATATGGCAAATTTCATAGTCGAAATGTGCAGCAATTGCTATTAAAATCTAGACAACCTTAAGCATAACTACGGGAGAGTAAGTCTCGTCGTAGTAAAATCCTTGAATTTGTCGAAAACCCTTTGTGACAAGTCGAGCTTTGTGAACGGTCACATTACCATTCGCATATGTCTTTTTCTTAAAGATCCATTTATGTTCCACGGCCTTGCGGCCTTCTAGAAGATCCACCAAGGTCCAAACTTGGTTCTCATGCATGGATCCTATTTCAGATTTCATGGCTTCTAGCCACTTCTCGGAGTCAACACTATCCATAGCCTCTTTGTAGTTTGCAGGTTCTTCCCGTTCATCCAGGATGACAGACATTACAAGGCTACTGTACCAATCAGGAGTGGCACGAACTCTTGTAGACCTGCGAACCTCAGGAGTCTCGATGTCGTTGTTTTGATCATCATCAATGGGCTCTTCCTCCATGTTGGAGAGCGGTTTCGGAACAGCTTCCGTTGCGGTACTCGGAATTTGGAGAGAAGGGTCAACAATTTCATCTAACTCAATTTTCCTTCCACTCACTCCTTTTGCAAGAAACTCTTTCTTGAGAAAGGTGCCGGTTTTTGCGACAAGCGTCTTTCCTTCAGCTTGATTGTAGAAGGTGTACCCAATGGTTTCCCTTGGAAATCCCACAAAGATACATTTTTCCAATTTGGGATCGAGTTTGTCAGGCTGTAGTTTCTTAACGTACACCTCACAACCCCAAACTTTCAGAAATGACAACTTCGGCTTCTGCCCATACCATATCTCATATGGGGTTGTCTCCACGGATTTGGATGGTGCTCGGTTCAAAATAAAAGCGGCGGTTTCTAATGTGTATCCCCAAAAAGAGACAGAAAAATCATTTAAAGACATCATGGACCGCACACTATCTAATAGGGTTCGGTTACGACATTCCAACACACCATTACGTTGTGGTGTTCCGGCTGGCGTAAGCTGTGGGATGATCCCACAGTCCTTCAAGTGCATTTTAAACTCATAACTCGAATACTCGCCTCCTTGATCTGATTGAAGATGCTTGATTCTCTTGTTAACTTGATTCTCTACTTCTTTATGAAATTCCTTGAACTTTTCAAAGGTTTCGGACTTGTGCTTCATTAAGTAGATATATCCATATCTTCTTAAGTCATCAGTAAAGGTAACAAAGTAACGATAACCGTTGCATGTTGAGACGCCAATGTGACCAAGACGGTAATGCCACATGAACATGGAATTATCATCACTATGCTTACATCGTTTAGCATCAACACTATGGATGTGTGTATTACAATCAAGATCAAGTAAGAATATACCATCACACACAGGAGCATGAACATAGAAAACATCATTCATATAAACTGAACAACCATTTGTTCCTGATTTAAATGAATAACGATCTTGCAACAAGCAAGACCCACTCACAATATTCAGACTCAATGCGGGTACATAGTAGCATTTATTCAAAACCAACAATAATCCTGATGGTAGACGTAGATGCAGGGTGCCGACGGTCATCACTTCGACTCTCGAACCATTGCTGACGCGCATCGTCACCTCGTCCTTCCTCAGGAGCCTCCTACTCTGCAGATCCTGCTAAGAGTTACAAACGTGAGCAACAGATCTGGTATCAAATACCAAGGTGTTAATCCTGGCGCTTGTAAGGAATACATCAATAACATGTATATCATATATACCTTTGTCCTTGGCGGCTATCTTGCCGGCTCGCTTGTCTTCAAGGTACTTGGGGCAGTTGCGTTTCTAGTGCCCATCCCCTTTGCAGTAGTAGCACGTTGTGCCGGGCTTAGGGCTAGGCTTGGCAGTCTTTGAAATGCTGGCAACTATCTTGCCATCCTTCTTGGACTTCTTGCCCTTGCCTTTTCCTTTCCGCCCCGGCCTTTTAAAGTTGGTGGTCTTGTTGACCATCAACACCGTGTGCTCCTTCTTGATTTGAACCTCAGCAGTTTTGAGCGTGGAGAACACCTCAACAAGGGTCTTAGTCATCCCTTGCATGTTGTAGTTCATCACAAAGCTCTTATAGCTAGGGGGCAACAAGTGCAGCACCCTATTAATCGCGAGCTCCTTTGGGATTTTGCAATCCAGGGCGTTCAAGCTCTTAACGTAGCCAGACATTTTGACCACGTGCTCGCTAATACTGCTATGCTCTTTCATTTTAGCAGAGAAGAAGAGCTTGGAAGCATCATACCTCTCTACACAGGCCTGTTGAGCAAAGACGACATTGAGATCCTCAATGATCTCAAAAGCATTCATCTTCTTAAAACTCTTTTGAAGCTCTAGCTCCATGGCATAGAGCATTCCACTCTGGATGTGGGAGAAATCGTCCGCCTTGGACTACCAGACATTCTTTTCGTCTTGGGAGGCAGAAATTGTAGGCTTAGCCGGAAGCTGAGCCTTGATGTCATAATTCAACTTGTAGGGGACTAGGAGGATCCTAAGATTGTGGAACCACGCGGTGAAGTTGGTTCCATCAGTTTTCAGCTTGTCCTTCTCGAGGAAAGTGCTAAGGTTGAAGGTGGGTGGGCGAGACATCTACAATGGATTTGCAAAGTGTTTAGACCATGTTCATAATAATGAGTTCAAGTTTTAATCATGTATTTGAACATAAAACAAAAGAACTCCCACTCAAACGAACATCCCTCTTCTTGTTTAGTGATCACATGATCCCTATCCCCTGCACCTCCCCCGATCATCACGGCCATCAGTGTAGTATCAAAGGTGGACATTCCCTAATGTCGATCACATCAACTATGTGATTCATGCTCGACCTTTCAGTCTCCTGTATTCCAAGGCCATGTCTGTACATGCTAGGCTTGCCAGTTCTAACTCGTGTGTATTCGCATTGCAACATGGCTTGCACCGACTGCATGCGAACGTAGATATGTCTAATCCCCGATCATCACGGTCAGCCTCATACCGAAGAACTTTCTTGGTGGTGCACACACAAGGGGAATACGATAACTGGAATACTGTGAGGGATTATATTATTATGCTACCGTCAAATATAAGTATACCAGCATAATAAGTAATACTTCAAAAGTAAAGTGTGATGACATGGTTACAACATTATAATCATCATAAATAGCTTCAATGAAAGTCTCATAAACTTGTCATTTCCATGTTATAATACTTGCCCCTATGCAATAAAAAAGATAGGCGCTTCTAAATTATCTATTGCATCTTTTACGCGGCTTTTAGGGCTTTCGCAGCAGAACCCCTTCCCACCTACGAACGTCGAGCCATAACATTGATTCAATGATTGCCGTTCTTCTTCCCTTTTTAGAGCCCTCCAATGTCAATGCCAAATCAACTACTGCAGAGAGACAGACACCCCTCTAAGCCACTTTTATTCGTGGACCAGTCTCATGAATCACCACGCGAGTTCGGTTGGGGGCCGCTTCGTCAAACAGTGCCACGATATGAACAATAACATTAAAGAGGGTAACAACTAGAGAATCAATGCCCACATATCGCTATGTGTTATATCCGTACGACATGTCTACCCATAGACCCGCTCTGATACCACTGTAGTGTTCCGTAGCAGAAAACAAAAAAAATCTATCTACTCGAACACTAATACCAGGATCTATACTATGTAGACATAAGTAACGGAGAAGGAATACAATATTCATACCTTTGAAGACCAAGGCACGCCTTACGCAGGAAGGCATATGTTGATGAATACGAGCAACACCCCAAGTGTGGTGCCTCTGAAGTTTGTCACACATCCGGTGTAGGAGACATCAACCGGACTCCGATCCAGCCGAGCAGCAAAAGAAGTAGAGGCCGGATCGCAAATCACACGACGGTGGTGTAAAGGTGGATAACTCACCCATAAGGTCCTCCCCAATATTATGGAGAAGTCCTCAATGGATGAGAGAGAGAATGAAAGGGAATGGGGTGATTCCAAAGGGGGAGGGGAGACCCCTATATATAGTTGGAGGGGGGCACCACCCTAGGGCCAGGCGGTGTGGGACTAACCCCCACACCCGCCGGCCACCTGGGGGCAGCCGATGGCCCTAGGAGGGCCCCATTGGGGCGGCCCTCTAAGCCTAGGCCAGTTGGCCCCCTCTCCCTAGGCGCCATGGCCTATTGGGCCTCCCTTCGGGTGAGGCCCATTAGCATTATGATGCCTTTAATAATAAAATAAAATATATATTTAATATTAATTCTCTAATTAATATTCAAATACATATATTATATTATTCCTTCACTCCGGAACATCTTCCGGACCCCTTCCGATCTCCATCGGATGTTACCCGGAACTATTCCGGTTTCTCTTTCTCTATTTCTCCTACGATACCTCATCTACCCTAAGCGTCCCTACCCTTAAGCGTGACATCTTTCGGTTCAGAAACACTCCATACATGATCGAGAAAACTCTCACATCAATGATCAACAGAGGGACCTGGATGGCCATGTGACCCCCGTGCGTTTCAGAATACAATCGCTCGAACCGTGAGATAGTCGTTCCCCGTTCCCTTTGTCATATGATACCGAATTCATTCGCGATTTGATCTTCGATATCCCCATACCTTAGTTTGGTCTCGTTACCAATGAAATTGTTTACTCGTTCTTGTGTCGTTGCATTCCGTGATGAAGTCACATGCTTGCAAGCTTCATTAATGCAACGTCACTGAGATGGCCACATGTATCTATCCGTTACATGGACTAGACAAATCCTGGTCTTGATATGTACTCCTCTACGCATCCCTTCGGAAAACCTGAGTGGCACCTTTTTGATCACCCTGTTACGAGATGATTCTTGATAATCATCTAAGCTTCTTCTGGAATGGTGATTTGCATTACCTCACAGTCAAAGGATCAGGTTGCGAGGTTCTCTGTGTTTTAGCATCAATGGTGAACTTTGTAACTACATCTCACTTAAGATATAACGGTCGGATGTTTGTCTATCATGTTATTCAACCAATAACATGACCTCATTGTCAATTGGCATAAATGCCCATGAGCTTGAAACCCAGACCATCCTCATGACCAATGAACTAGTTCGCTAGAGGTAACTAGAGACACGGTTTGTTTACATACCACACGTGTATTAAAGTTTCGCATTAACACAGTTATAGCACAGCATGAAACGTATTATGAACATATAGGATATATATCAAATTATACACTTTATTATTTGCCTCTAGCGCATAACTCCTTCACGGATCTGCTACATTGAGGTCCGTGTGTACTTTACACATATTTGTATCGCCATCCTTGACATGCTCGCGGATGGAGTGAAACCGGCGCTTAATATGCTTGGAATTCTTGTGAGACCTTGGTTCATTGGCGTTGGCTGTGGCTCCATTGTTGTTACAATAGATCACCAATGGGTCCAACGTACTAGGAACCACACCTAGTTCCATTATGATTTTTTCATCCAAAGTGCTTGCCACGCCGCTTCTAAAGAAACAACATATTCCACCTCCATTGTTGATCTAGCCACCACTGGTTATTTGGAGATCCTCCAACTAACAGCTGCTCTGTTATGAGAAATACGTATCTGGATTTAGACTTAGAGTCATCTGATACATTGCAAATGTATCTATAATTTTTGATGCTCCATGCTTGGTTTTATCCACTTTCTTGTGTTTTGTCCACACTTTGGAGTACTTTTTCATATGGTTTCTTGGACTAACCTATTAACAAGAGCCACAGTGACAGCTGCCTGTTTTCTACTGTTTTTGGTTCCAGCAAAGTCAGAAAATGAATATCCTCGGAATTGGACGGGACAAAAGCCAAGTGCCTATTTTTCCAGAAGACTCACGGAGCCAGAATACGAGACAGAGGAGGGCCAGGGCCTGGCCACACCACCCCCAGGCACGGGCTGGGCCTGGCCGCGCCAGGGCATGTTGTGGTGGCCCTAGGCATACCCTCGGTCTCCCTCTTCGCCTATAAGAAGCCTTCTGACCTAAAAACTTCGGGGGGTTCGACGTTTTTCTAGAAGAAGTTGCGTAGCACCGCCACCACCGAAGGAGGGATTCGGGGGACAGAAAGTCTCTGTTCCGGCACCCTGCCGGGACGGGGAAGTTCCCCCGGAGCCATCTCCATCGATCTCCACCATCATCTCCATCGATCATCCATGTTTCCCCCATCTATGAGTGAGTAATCCCCCGCTGTAGGCTATGGGGATGGTAGGGATTGGATGAGATCGTTCATGTAATGGCATCATATTGTTAGGGCATGGTGTCTAGTATCTTTTATTAGTGCTTTATGACTTTGTTGCGACTTGTTGTGCTTAATGCTTGTCACTAGGGCCCGAGTGCCATGATTTCAGATCTGAACATGTTATTGATTCATTATGATAGTATTGTTTTTGGTCTTATCTGCAAGTTGTATACACACGTTGTTGTCCGGAACCAATGGCCCCGAAGTGACAGAAATCGGGATAACCGGAGGGAATGGCTTTGATGTGAGGATCACATGTGTTCACGGAGTGTTAATGGTTTGCTCCGGTGCTCTATTAAAAGGAGCACCTTAATTGCCAGTAGTTCCCTAGAGGCCCCGCTGCAAACGGGCTGGCAGGAAAAAAGATGTTGTGCAAGTTCTCATTGCAAGCACGTATGACTATATATGGAACACATGCCTAGGATTGTCTAGTACTTGGATGCTTTATCTTATTTATCTGCAAATTGCCCTATGTTCTGATTGTTATGTGAATTGTCTTGTCCATGCAACGCCCGTCCATCCATCCCTATGCCTACCGCACTCGAATCCCACTGTTTACTGCTTTTGTTACTACTGTCTTTGCTTTACTACTGCTGTTCCTTTACTATTCCTACTACAAAACTGTTGCTACCGATAAACTGCTGTGAGCGAGATTGTTTCCAGGTGCAGCTGAATTGACAACTCAGTTGTTAAGGCTTATAAATATTCTTTGGCTCCCCTTGTGTCGCATAAATAAATTGGGTTTCACTTCCCTCGAAAATACTGCGATACACCCCCTATACTTGTGGGTCATCATCATCTGGATCGGTGTCAAAGCTAGCATCGACATAACACTTAGCGACCAACTCTTCTTCACCTCCATACACAAGAAACATTTCCTATGTTCTTCTTAAGTACTTAAGGATATTATTGACCATAGTCAAGTGTTCTGAACCTAGGTTAGATTAGTATCTACTAGCCAAACTAATATAATGTGCCACATCTGGTCTCGTACATAGCATGGCGTACATTATAGAGCCTATGGCTGAAGCATAGGGGATCTTATCCATTATCTCTCTTTCTTCCACCATAGCCGGATTTGAGTCTTAATCAATGTATTTCCTTGGAACATAGGTAAGAACCCTTTCTTACTTCCGTCCATTTTAAACTTCTTTAAAATCTTACCAAGGTATGTACTTTGTGATAGCCCAATTAGGCATCTTGATCTATCTCTATAGATCTTAATGCCTAATGTATATGATGCTTCATCTAGGTCCTTCATCGAAAATTTGCTGTTTAGATAAATTTTAACTCTGTTTAAAAGATCTACATCATGTGCAATGAATAATATGTCATCCAGAATAATATTGGAAATGCCACGTTGCTCCCACTCACTTTCTTGTTAATACAAGCCTCTCCATAAGTTTGGACAAATCCAAACTCTTTGATCACCTCATCAATGTGGAGATTCCAACTCCGAGATGCTTGCTTTAGTCCATAGATGGGTCGCTGAAGTTTGCATACCTTGTCAGCATCCTTAGGATCGAAAAAACCCTTTGGTTGTATCATATACAACTCTTCTTCAATATTACCATTGAGGAACGCAGTTTTGACATCCATCTGCCATATCTCATAATTGAAATATGCAACAATTGCTAACATAACCCTAACTGACTTTACCATCACTACGGGAGAGAATGTCTTATCGTAGTCAACTCCTTGAATTTGCCGAAACCCCTTTGTGAAAAGTCGATCTTTATAGATGTTCACATTACCATCAGCATCAGTTTTCCTTTTGAAAATCTATTTATTCTCAATGGCCTTTCGGTCGTGAGGTAAGTCCACCAAGGTCCAAACCTAGTTTTCATACATGGATTCCATCTCAGATTTCATGGCTTCTAGCCATTTGTTGGAATCCAGGCTCATCATCGCTTCTTCATACATCACAGGGTCATCTATTTCATCAACCATGAAATTCATGACAGGATTTCTATACAATTTAGGAGTTGCGCATGTCCTGCTTGACCTGCGAGGTTTGGTAGTGTCCTCTTTCGGAGTTTGATCATCATTATCATTAGTTCCTTCTTCTTTCAGTGAAGTCAACTCCGGAACAATTTCTAGCGCTGCACCACTGACTGTTTCATGAAGAGAAGGTTCAGTAACCTCTTCGAGTTCTAACTTCCAACTACTCACACCTTTTGCGAGAAACTCTTTCTCTAGAAAGGATCCATTCTTGGCAACAAAAACCTTGCCCTTGGATCTGTGATAGAAGGAATACCCAATTTTTTCTTTAGGGTATCCTATGGAGACGCATTTTTCTGCTTTGGGTTCGAGTTTATCAGGCTGAAGTTTCTTCACATAAACATCGCATCCCCAAACTTTAAGAAATGACATCTTAGGTTTGTTTCCAAACCAAAATTCATCTGGTGTCTTTTCAACGGAGTTAGATGGTGGTCGATTTAAAGTGAATGCAGCGGTTTCCAGTGCATAACCCCAAAATGATAGTGGCAAGTCAGTTAGAGACATCATAGATCGAACCATATCCAATAAAGTATGATTACGACGCTCCAAACACCATTACGATGTGGTGTTCTGGCAGGCATGAGTTGTGAAACTAGTCCACGCTCTCTCATATGTGTGCCAAACTTGTAACTTAGATTCTCACCTCCCTGATCGCACCATAGAAATTTGATCTTTCTATTACGATGATTTTCCTCTTCACTATGAAATTCCTTGAACTTTTCAAAGGTTTTAGACTTGTGTTTCATCAAATAGATATACCCGTATCTACTTAAATCATCCATGAAAGTAACATAGTAACGCTATCCACCTCGCGCAGACACACTCATTGGACCACATACATCAGTACATATGATTTCCTACAAATCTTCCACCCGCTCCACTGTACCGGAAAATGGGGTTCTAGTCATCTTGCCCATAAGGCATGGCTCACATGTATCAGATGATTCAAAATCAAGTGATTCCAAGGGTCCATCAGAATGGAGCTTCTTCATGCGTTTTACGCCAATATGACCTAGACGGCAGTGCCATATATATGCAAATATATCATTAGCAAGTTTAATATTTTTAGCATCAGCACTATGAATATGTGTATCACTACTATCGATATTCAACAGAAATAAACCATTCATCACACGTGCATGACCATAAAAGATATTATCCATATAAATCGAACAATCATTGTTTTCGGATTTAAACGAATAACCACTTCGCAATAAACACGATCCGGATACAATGTTCATGCTTAGTGTAGGCACCAAATAACAATTATTCAGATTTATAACTAATCCCAAAGGCATATGGAGAGGCAACATTCCGACAATGATCACATCAACTCTTGATCCATTACCGACACGCATCGTGACCTCATCCCTTGCTAGCTGTCATTTGTTCCGCATCCCCTGATTTGAGTTACATATATTAGCAACCGATCCAGTATCAAATACCCAGGTGCTACTATGAGTACTAGTCAAGTACACATCAATAACATGTTTATCACATATACCTATGTCTTCCTTGTCGGCCTTCTTGTTCGCCAAATACATGGGGCAGTTGCGCTTCCAATGGCCAGTCCCCTTGCAATAATAGCACTCAGTATCAGACTTAGGGCCAACCCAGGATTTCTTTTTTGGGTGCAGCAATACATTTGCTGCCCTTCTTTCCCTTCTATTTACCCTTCTTGTCTTTCTTGAAACTAGTGGTATTATTGATCATCAACACTTGATGCTCTTTCTTGATCTCCACTTCTGCAGTCTTATGCATTGACAAAAGCTCAGGGAGAGACTTCTTCATGCCATGCATGTTATAGTTCATCACAAAGCTTTGTAGCTAGGTGGCAGAGATTGGAGAACACGATGTATGCCTAAGTCAATGGGAATCGTTATTCCCAAGAACACAAGCTTATCAGCGTACCCAGACATTTTGACTATGTGCTCACTAACGGAGTTGTTCTCTTCCATCATGCAGCTAAAGAAGTTTTCAGAAGCATCAAAACTCTCCATGGTAGCATGGGTATCAAAAATCATTTTCAATTTACCCATAGTATCAAAAGCATTGCCATTCTCAAAATGCTTTTGGAGTTCCAACTCTAGTCCATACATTATGCCGCAATGAACTAAGTTTTGGTCCTCCTGACAAGTCAAATAGACATTCTTTTCCTCGTTAGGGGCATCAGGATCTGGTGGGGCCTAGCAGCGCTTGTAGCACATATTGCTTTTGTGCAGCAGTGAGGAGAATCCTTAGATTTAAGGCCCAGTTGGTAAAGTTGCTACCATACGTCGCAAGTTTCTCTTTCTCACATTGAAATTAAAAGCATGTGGTTCCATCTACAACATAATTTGTAAAGTTTAGACTAAGTTTATGATAGATCGAGTTCAACTAATCCAAATTATGATTGAACTCCCACTCAAAAGCAACATCCCCCGTGTCTTTTTGGTGATTACATGAACGGAATCCACTACACCAAGTCTGATCATCACGTGAGTCAGTGTAGCTTCAAAGGCGAGAATCTATATGGGCATCATATCAACTATATGACTCATGCTTAACCTTTCGGTATGTGTTCTGAGGCCATGTCTGTACATGCTAGGCTTGCCAAGTAAGTGTTTTCTAAGATTGATCTTAGGACTGGTTATCACCAACTCAAGATTCGTGCAACGGATATTCCAAAGAACGCCTTTACCACCAGATATGGATTGTATGAGTATACATGTCTTTTGGATTAACCAATGCCCCCTCTTATTTCATGAATCTCATGAATAAGATTTTTATGAACTTTCTAGATAAGTTTGTTGTTGTTTTTATCGATGATATTCTAATCTATTCCAAGTCAGAAGAAGACCATGAGCAACATCTGAGAACCATCCTTGAAACCCTTAGAGAGCATCAGTTGTATGCCAATTTTAGCAAATGTGAGTTTTGGCTGAAAGAAGTAGGATTCCTCGGACATATTAGGAGGAGTCGCTGTTGATCCCGCCAAGATCAAAGATGTTGAAGAATGGGAAGCCCCAACCACTCAAACCCAAGTCCGTGCATTTCTCGGATTAGCGGGATATTACTGCAAGTTCGTAGAAGGATTTTCGAGCATCGCAAGACCGATGACCCAATTGTTGAAGAAAGATAAGAAGTTTGAATGGTCTGACAAATGTGAAGCAAGTTTTCAAGAGCTCAATAAGAGATTGATTTCAGCCCCAATATTGATTATGCCAGATATCAAGAAGCCTTTTGATGTGTATTGTGATGCATCCAAGATTGGTCTCGGATGTGTGTTGATGCAAGAAGGCAAAGTCATAGCATATATGTCCCGACAACTGAAGCAGCATGAGCAAATCTACCCTACTCATGATCTTGAACTAACAGCTGTAGTTTTAGCCTTGAAGACATGGCGTCATTACCTTATGGGTAACCACTTTGAGATTTATTCAGATCACAAGAGTTTGAAGTATATTTTCACTCAGAAGGAGCTGAATATGTGGCAAAGGAGATGGATAGAGTTAATCAAGGATTATGATCTTGACATTCACTATCATCCCAAGCAAAGCCAGTGTGGTAGCAGATGCTCTTAGATGATTGCCGTGTAGATTAAATACCATGATCAAAGAAGCCCACCCAAGTTTGCGTCAAGAGTTGGAGTAGTTTAGAATGGAGCTCGTTAGCAAATGATTTTTAGCTAGCATTGAACTTCAACCCACGTTGATTAGCCAGATCAAGGAAGCCCAAAAGGGAAATGCAAGTACCGACGGAATCAAACGTCATATTAGTACATGAAAGGTACCTGGATTCACCGAAGATGAAGAAGGAGTTTTGTGGTACAAAGGGCGTATCTGTGTGCCAGCAGATTCGGAGCTGAAGCAAGTTATCATGCAAGAAGCTCATGATACTCTTTATTCTATCCATCCCGGAGGAACGAAGATGTATCAAGATTTGAAAGAGCAATTTTGGTGGCACAAGATGAAGAGAGAAATTGGAAGCTACATAGCCAAGTGTGACATCTTTCAGAGAGTCAAAGCGGAACATCAGAGACCGGCAGGACTATTACAACCATTGCAGATTCGGGAATGGAAATGGGGTTCCGTCGAAATGGACTTTATCACTTGTTTTCCTACCTCTAGTAGGGGAAATGACTCTATCTGGGTCATAGTTGATAGACTGTCCAAGGTAGCCCATTTTATACCTGTCAAGACAACCTACCAGAGTTTGAAGCTAGCAGAGTTGTACATTGCTAGAATTGTTAGTTTGCATGGAACCCCCAAGACCATAGTGTCGGATCGAGGAACCCAATTTACCTCAAGATTTTGGCAGAAAGTCCAAGAAGGATTAGGAACCAAGTTAAATTTCAGCACAACTTATCACCCGCAAACCTATGGATAGACTGAAAGAGTCAACCAAATCTTAGAAGATATGTTGAGAGCTTGTGTTCTATAGTATGGATCAAAATGGGAAGATTGTCTGCCTTTCGTAGAATTCTCATACAACAAGAGTTATCAAGCCAGTTTGCCAATGGCCCGATTTGAATTTCTGTATGGAAGGAAGTTCCGTACCCCGTTGAATTGGTCACAAGTAGGAGAGAGTCAGATTTTCGGACCCAACATCCTACGAGAAGCCAAAGAGAAGGTTCACAAAGTCCATGAGAATCTCAAGACCGCCCAATCCAGACAAAAGAGTTATGCTGAGAAGAGACGTAGAGAGCTGACTTTCAATGTTAGAGATTTTGTGTATCTCAAAGTTTCGCCGTTGAAAGGAATGTAGCGTTTTCAGCTAAAAGGAAAGTGTCGTTGTATTGGGAACGACAGTACCTAAACTGGTTAGATAGAGGTGTAGGGACTAGCAGGGAAGCTATCAACGGCGTCCGTAGGCGGGATTGAATACAAGCGAGCGTAGCTAGACGCAGGAAGTACCCAGGTTCGGAGCCCTCGTGGTGAGGTAAAACTCCTACTCCTGCCGATCTGACTATGAGCGATATATGGGCTACAAGTGCTCCTGGAGCTTTATTCTCTAGCTACTGCCTTAAATGCACTGAGACCAACCCTCTCTACTGAGGCCTTGCCTCTCCTTATATAGGCAGAGAGGCAACGGTCTCACTAGCCAGTCCGGCTGGCGGGCCCCATAGGTGGGTCCCAGCCGGCTGGTCATCTATAGTATTCGGTACAACTATGTCCCATCAGAGTACGCGTGATATGGTCATCGTGGGCACAGTGAACGCCGTGCGAGCCTATCGTCAGCATTAGGACACTATTCTCGTGTCACCCCGCAAGTCTTCGGTATGGCCGAGTAGTTGCCAGTCTTGTCATCGTACCAGGGCGTGCTGCACACTATGAAGCACGTCGCCCTATCCTCCTGATTGGTTCCGGCTACACTGATGTAGCCAACTGCTCTTCGCCGTTCCGGCTACCTTGAGGTAGCTGGCTTTTCTTGCTTCTGTTTGGCTGCGCTTAGCCAGTAGGGCGCGATCCGACTGTCGTACTTCTTGTCTGGTTGGGGTATCCGGAGGTCATCCCCCTAACACTAGCCCCCGAGCGCGTGTAGATTTCTCCCTTAGGTGAAATGTGCCCGCGCTCATCATCCTTCTGAATTTTCTAGCCAGCTAGGTTCGGCGGTTGCGCTACCCATGATGTCAGTGCTGACACTGGCCACGCGCGCACGCGCCATCATTACTCTATGGCGGGCAGCGTAACGTCCTGTCGCACGTCGCCTCGGGAATAGCTGCCTGCCGCTTCGGTTTCTGCTCCGAGATCATCTGTGCGTCGCCAGCCTGCGCAAAGGATCCTGCACTGTGCCTAGGGGAGCGCCTAGGGGAGCGCCACGTGGTACCGCGGACGGTTCCGCTTTCGGATCTATAAAGGGACGTCCGGGGGAGCGGTTTGTCCCTTCGCTCACTGCCTCCTCATTCTTCTCTTGCGCGCCTGCCTCCGTCACATCGCCTCGCTTCGCCACCGTCACTGTAGTCCGTCGCGCCGTCCGTTTAACGTCGTCGGCCGTACAGGTCACCGTCACTCTTCCGCCACCACACCCTCCAGCGAACCGGCAATGGCAGCCGAGCGCGGAGCATGATGCGGCTCCTCCGTTACGGAGGAGAACATCCAGAAGTACTGGGCCACCCGCGTCTTGCCGTCAGAGGAGAACGTGGAGGTGCACCTCGCGCTGGCGGGGGAGGAGTCGCCGCAACCGGCGGAGGGGGAGCGGGTCATCTTTCTATCGCACCTGGCCCGTGGCTTCGCGCTACCGGTGCACCCGTTCTTCCTCACCTTCCTCGCCCTCTTCGATCTCTGCCTCCACCACCTGGGCCCCAACGCCATCGGGACGCTGGCGCACTTCATAGCCTTATGCGAGAGCTACCTCGGGATCCAGCTGGATCTCGGGCTCTTCTGCCGGCTCTTCCGAGGCCGGCCGCAGGTCCAATTCACCAAGGGGCCGCTGGTCACATGCGGCGACGCCTCCATCTACTCCCGCACGCAGATCGGATACCCCAAGTTCTGGCTGCACGACACAGTACGGCTGTGGCAACAGTTGTATTTTTACGTCCGAAACCTCACCGCTGAGGACCGGATCAACTTGCCGGTGTTCCAAGATGTGGAGTCTAGTCGGTTGCAGTGGGATTTGAAGGTATATGCCGAGAAGACGGAGTCAGATGTGATGCTGCAACGCATGCGTGCCCTCGTCACCGCCGGTCTGACCGGTCTGGACATCACCCTTAGCTGGATGTCCAGGCCGATGATGTTGTTGCAGCAGCGAGCACACAAGATGTGCTTCTACTCCGGCCGGCTAGACCCGACCCGGCTGTCCCGCCGTGATCCCCGCTACCACAACCTGAAGGAGTGGGTGTGGACCATCACGAAGGAGCGGCTGCCGGAAGGCTGGACGTTCGGTCTGGCCCCTTACAGCCGCGACAACCGTGCGCCCCGGGTAAGTCTTCCAACTGGATTCCCTTTTGAGCTTCTTGTCTTTTTTTCATCCGACTAATCTACCTGAGCTGCTCAAAGCGTTGGCACCCATTGCACGCGCAAACCAGCTGCTCGGTGTCCTCGAGGGCGGTGGGCCAATAGAAATCATGGTGGAACGCCTTGGCTACTATCGCCCTAGAGGAGGCGTGGTGCCCGCATTCACCTTGGTGGATGTCCTTGAGCAGCCGGTAGCCTGTGTCCACGTCAACACACCTTTGGAATATGCCGGATACGCTGCGCTTGTACAGTTCTTTGTTGATGATGGTGTACATGTGCACGCGGTGCCGGATTTGCCTGGCCTCCACCCCGTCATCCGGAAGTTCTCCGTTGGTGATGTAGTCCATGAAGGGTTGTTCCTAGGATGGTATCTCCCGGACGGTGAGGATGCTTCCGCTCTCCGGTTGATGGTTGTCGGGTGTCGTCTGGATGAGGTACCCAGCGGCAGCCCCTGAGCCACTTGACGAGTCGGCAACCCCCGGGTCTTGCGAGCCGGAGGGTACTGATTTGCCGGAGATGGTGCGGGTCTTCTTCTTTGGAGGTTCTGCTGGCTCTGCGTCTGCCGCGCCTTCAACCGCGGCACTGCCTGCCCAGCTGATGGAATCCGACTCAGGGGACGGGGTTGATGGAGGGCTTGCGCAAGTGCTCCAAGGAGACCCCCAGTGGTATCGCCTGCCTGGTGGATCCGATTCGTGCGAGCGAATCGGCTGCCTCGTTGTTGATGTGAGGGACCTGATGGAATTCACATCCATCAAAGCAGGCGCTGAGCTTCTGTATGTGGAACCGGTAGAGAGCCATGTTTGCATCGCGGGCGTCCCACTCTCCGGATACCTGCCGCACCACCAGATCCGAATCGCCGAAGAAAAGGATCCGGTTGACACTAATCTCCCTGGCTAGCCGGAGGCCGTGCGCCAGCGCCTCGTATTCGGCCACGTTGTTGGAGGCCTTGAAGTGGATCTGCAGGACGTACTCCAGCCGGTCTCCTTTGGGTGAGGTGATCACGATGCCGGCTCCCAAGCCCTGAGCATCTTCGACCCGTCGAAGTGCATCCTCCAATGGTCCAAATCCGGAACCGGTGGGAGGTATTGGGTCACGGCCCAGTCAACTAGGAAGTCTATCAGCGCCTACGACTTGATCGTGAGCCAGGGCTCGTACTGGATGGAATAGGTGGCAAGCTCGATGGCCCAGTTGGCGACTCGGCCAGTGGCGTCCTTGTTCCCGATGATTCCCGAAAGGGGTGCGGTGCACACGACCTTAATCGGATGCTCCTGGAAGTAGTGCTTGAGCTTCTTGCACGCCAGGCACACGCCATAACACATCTTCTGGTAGTGGGGGTAGTTCTGCTTGGAGAGGGAGGGAACCCCGCTGAGGTAGTAGACTGGCCGCTGAACTGGCTGAGCCTTGCCTTCCTCGGGGCGCTCCACCACCAGGATGACGTTGACGACCCGACTGATGGCTACTATATAGAGCAACATCGGCTCCTTGCTAGCCGGCATGGCTAGAACCGGCGTTGTGGATAGCATGCGCTTGAGGTCATGAAAGGCGGCATCGGCTTGCGAGGTCCAGGAGAACTTGTCCATCTTCTTCATCCGCTGGTACAACGGGAGTGCCTTCTCCCACAACCGACTAACGAAACGGCTGAGGGAGACCAGGCATCCGGTGAACTTCTGGACTCCGAGCAGGCTCCTAGGCGGCTGCATCCTCTCGATGACCACGATCTTTTCCGGATTCGCCTCGAACCCTCGTTGCAAGACGAGGAAACCGAGTACCTGACCGGATGGGACTCCGAAGACGCATTTCTCCGGGTTTAGCTTCATCTGGTATTGCTGGAGGTTGCCAAATGTTTCTCCCAGGTCCTCGAGGAGGGTGCGCTTATCCTTGGTCTTGATGACCACATCGTCCACATAAGCATGCACATTTCAGACGATCTGCGAGTGCAAGCACTTCTACATGCAGCGCTGATAGGTAGCGCCTGCATTCTTCAGACTGAAAGGCATGGTTACATAGCAGAAAGCCCCGTATGGGGTGATAAACGATGTTTTTATCTGGTTAACCGGGTTTAGCCGGATCTGATTGTAACCGGAATAACAATCTAAAAAAGACAACAAATCGCAGCCGGACATGTAATCGATTACTTGATCGATATGGGGAAATGCGAATGGGTCCTTCAGGAACGCCTTGTTCAGGCTAGTGTAGTCGATACACATGCGCCAGGTCTTGTTCTTCTTCAACACCAGGACTGGGTTTGCCAGCTAGTCCGGGTGGTACACTTCCATGATGAACCCGGCTACAAGGAGCCGGGTGATCTCGTCACCGATAATCTTCCTTTTCTCCTCTGTGAACCGGCGCAGAGTTTGCTTGACCGGCTTGGCATCCGGCCGCACATGAAGTGAGTGCTCGGAGAACTCCCTCGGTACACCTGGGATGTTCCTGGGTTACCATGCAAAGATGTCCCGATTCTCACGGAGGAAGGCGACGAGCGCGGCTTCCTATTTGCTGTCCAAGTTGGCACCAATGGTGACGAACTTTGTCGGGTCGAAGGGGTCGAGCAGGATCCTCTTTATCTCATTTGCCGGCTGGAAACCTCCTTCTCCAGCCGGCTTGATGCTAGCCGACATGTCTTGCTGGGCCATGGCCATGTTGCACATGATCACGTTCTTCTCTTCGGCTATGATGAGGGCCTCTGCCATCTTGGAGCCGACTGAGGTGCACTCCATCGACCGCCTGAAGCAGCCGGCGACGGTGATCATGCCGTTTGGTCCCGACATCTTCGTCTTGAGGTACACGTAGTGGGGGACGGCCATGAATTGAGCGAGGGCGGGGCGCCCGAGGAGAGCGTGGTAGGAGATCATCAGGTTTACCACCTCGAACCAAATCAGCTCGCGGCGGAAGTTTTCCTCGGTCCCGAAGATGACGTACAGCTGGATTTTACCCAGTGGGGCGTAGGCCAGGGGAATGTTCATTTGTGGTACCAAACTTGGTGGGTGAGCGTACTGCGGTACCCGAGTTGTCATCAATCGCGCGGAGGGGCTATAGAAGAATCGCCAAATTTCTAGAAGGGCCAAATGGGGGTGAATACAAATCTAACGGCCGAACGGTCGTTTGAACCAGACGAAAAATGGTTGAACTCAAATACCTCCATTAGGTCAACTCTTCTTGGCCTGCCATGTCAGTATTCCCCGTTACGTTTTGCGGCCATGGACTACCTTACCCCTGCGTGGACCAGATCCCTGAGTGGACCAGATCTATTTCTTTGCTCTGCTCTGGTCTTCTCCTCTGCTCCCTTCCCCTTAACATTTGCTAAGCTCCGGCTGGTCGTCTCAGATCGGAGGTCGCACTTTCTCTAATTTGCGTCCCCGCCATGTCCGGTCAACCTCCCATGCCTCTAATCGAATCTCGTAGCCGTCGTTGTTGCATCGTCCGCCGTATCGGAGCTTCGCGTCCTTGGACTAATATCTCGCCTCTGGCTAGTCCTTCTCGCATGGCGGAACGCGTCCTGTAGGGCAATCCAGGCAGGCGACCGGCCTCAGGAAGTTGCGTGCTGTCGCGCACCCCAGGCATGGTAGCCCTGGCACAACAGTTCGACGACCACGCTCTCATGGCCAACATGCTGGGTGTCCGTCCCACCGTGTCGCCAGCAGAGTTGCTGTCGGCTTTCAGGTCTCGTTTTGGGATCAGACGAAATGAGGTCAATATTGAGGTATGCACGCCACCATTCGATTTTTTCGTCCGGTTCGAGCACAACTCAGACACCTAGCGTGTTTTTCATTCTTCCCGTTCTTTCGAGTACTGCAGGGAGAAAATGAGCTTCATGTGTTGGCATTGCGCCTGTGGGTGGGACGATCGCTTGGGGCATCTCCGTTTCTTCTCCAAACTCCGCTTTGACGGCCTCCCATTGGATTCTTGGGAGCTAGAGGCCCTCAAGAAGGTCGTAAGTAGCCTTAGCGGCGACCTGGTGGAAATCGTGCTACCGAGCGACAGATGGGTCATCGAGGTAAAGGCATGGCTGAAAGATCCAGACGCTATTCCTAAGATGTATGAGGTGCAGATTCCAAGCAGGGCAGGGCGATAGCTTTGCTGGAAGCACCCGGTCATCATCCACCTGGAGGAGGTTCTAAAATCGGTACATGGCATTCAGGGCCCTGAAGAGGCTGCCAGAAAGCGTCCTCGTCGCCTGCAGTGTTGGCCTGGAAGGATCGATGGCACAAGACCACCACCGTTTAGCGACGGCGCACACAGTTTTAGTGGGGGAACCGGGCTTGGACGAGCTGGTGTTTCTGATTTCCCTCGAGTGAAGACAGAGCTCTAGTGAATTGTTGTGGTATGTGTGGCTAATGAATTTGTAGTATGGAGAGCGTAGCAGAGCAGGAAGTTAGCATCGACTAAAAATGTGTAATAGTTTGAATCGATGTAGTACGTGTATGTAATAGTTTGAAGTAGTATGTGTGTGTAATAGTTTGAATCGATGTAGTATGTGTGGGTAATGAATTTGATGTGGTGTGTGTGTGTGTAATAGTTTGAATCGATGTAGTTGAACATCGTGCTTTATAATTTCTGTGAATAACCAAGGACAACCTCATGAAAACAGGGTGGTCTGGCAATGAGCAATGTCAATTATGTGGATGCCAGGAAAATGTAGTCCATCTCCTCTTCAAGTACAAGGTAGCTACATTTGTAACACGTTGAACTGCAGGACCATTTTGCAGGCAACACAAGACAAAGGAAAAATGGTTTACAACATAGACAGCAGACGCAAAATCTGTAGTCTAGGATAAAAAGATGCCAGTTAACTGGATTGAACCACGACTAGTAATAGAAGGAAATAGATACTTGATAGTATTTGCTTACAATAGTAGTACTTTCATACAAAAGTGTCTTATACCTGCACAATTATGGGCTAAACTTCCTACTAGTCTAAAGAACAATTCGTTAGCATTTCATCTACAAAAGCCATTCTTTAGTCTGAACTTAACTATTCTACACTGAAGAAACTACAGATCTCCACCAGAAAAGTTGGCTGGCCAATTGCCTTGAGAGGACATAAGTTCTTTGATCATTTAACCCAAACTGATCTATTGCCTTCCTGCCAAACTACAAGAAATCTGCATCGTTCATGCACGAGCGATTTGTGTGCGCCAGTCCCGGTTCAGTAAGACCACCCATGCCGCTACAATGATTTCTTCGAAACTGAAATTCGGGATCTCCTTCTCAGGATCGTAGGTCCGTGTGAACTCAAACCTGAATTCCGAGGCTGAGCTGATGCCCGCCACCGGCTTCGGCTGTCGAACAATCCAGCATGCTGAGTGTAGACGCTTGGTCGCCGCCACGGTATGGCCTCCGATGGTGCGTAGGATGGAGCGTCTTTGCCGCAGACGGCGTGCTCCCAGCCTCCCCCACTGAGGTAAGGTAATCCGCGCCGAAGCATGGACGCGAGAGTTCCTATACCTTGGCGCTGCACTGTTCGAGGGTGTGTACCCTCGGCAGCATGCTCTCGTGAATGATTTGATACGTACGTTGTTCCCACTGCCTAGAGCATGTCATAATGCCGTTGCACGATTTCTCCACATCGCTCTCTTGGCCCTGCTTGACGCATCTGGCGCCGACGACGCCGCAGTCGCCGTCGCGGCCGATTCGGCACATTCGGGGAAATCATCCACCTAGCAGGGCAATGGGAGACCGGCCATGAAGTAGATCTTCATGGCCTGCCTTAGAGGGGCTAAATACCCCAGTTTCGGCGGCTATCGCGGCTGCTTAGGCGGTGCCATGTTACCCTAGTTGGTGCGGCACGGAGAAGCTACGCAAGGTGAACCGTGGTTAGTCGGAGAAGGGGAGTGAAAGACTGATAGTAGGTTTGGACTACGGGCACGCGTGAAAATAACCATTTCCCATTTCCTTAGAGGGTAATAATTCGACACTTGTTGCATTAACAGCTCAATCTTTATTTCCCTTCTCAGCATAAGAGTGCGAACGTATTAAAAAGATCGGTCGTGGCTATCCACCTCATCAGGCAATGTATCAGGACAGGTAGGAGACAGGACCAGGTTTCATTTTAGAAATGTTGACGACTGTGCCCTTATGTTAATACGATATTATTTATATGCCAGCATGTACCGTCGATTGTAGCAACACCATAAGAATCAGGGGATAACGACGTGGCGTGTTTTATTTTTTTAAAGGGCATCAGAAACAGGGGTTGCCGACGTGGCATGTTTTTTGACTGGCGGGCCCGCCCCCTCCACCTTCGACAGCGTGCATCCCAGGTTCGAGGGCTGGTGCCGCCCACCAACACATTATTGTGCAATTTTCCATGTGGAACCTGAATTCCGGCGCTGAGCTGATGCCCATGTGTCAACACCCGGATTTTTAATCCCAGATGCCTGTTATGCCATACCTCGCAATCCCAGGATTACCATTTTTGTGAGACATAACAGATTGATATCACAGTACAACATCCATTACAAACCATAATAAGGTCTTACACAAATAAAGGATCTCATGATCCAGTCTTAGTACAATCAAGTAGCTGAATAAATAGCGTAGTGGTGGGGTCCATCTTCAAAATCACAGGCAATGCTGACGATGGGAGATAGTCCTAGTTATCGTAGCCGTCCTACTGTCCTTCATCTTGGTAATCTCCTTCATAGTCTGGCCACGGGAATAGCCAGGGACAAAAGCCATGAGTACTCTTTAAGTACTCGCAAACTACCACTAACAAGTAAGATAGATCTAGTAGGAATGCTAAACTCTAAGTTTAACTATAAAGTTAAGTTTGAAACCTAAGCTGAGTTCAGAAACAAAGAAAGATAAAATAAGTTTGAAAACACCTAAGTGGGAACTTAATCATCATAGTCAAAACTCTGTTGTGGTCAAGTCATGTCACAATTCATTTCATAAGTTGTTTTGAAAACATCTGACAACGGAACAGTATGGCCACTCCAACTGTCCATAACCGCAGACGCGGCTATTTGAATAGTTTGACACTCTGCAGAGGTGGTAAACTTTCACCACAAGATTCGATACATCTGTTAGGGATAACCCTGAATCATCATACTTAGTATGCAGATAAGAAAACATAACCTTTCCTTTACACACCCTAGTATAAGCACCTCTCCTATGAGCATGGCCTCCCAACCATGACCATCTGTCATCTTGGGCACTGCATAGGTGGAAAACATCGAGAGGTAGCCCTAGCACAAACCTCTCCTGCGAGGGAAATAATACTAATGCATATAAACTTCCGGCTAAGCCTTACCCAATTCAGGTATTGTGGTTGTACGGTAAAATTGGAATGGTATCGCATCCAAACCCAACCATCAGTTTTATAAAAGGGCTAAGGCTCATGCCTCAACATTTTCATCATCATAAACCATTTGTGTCTCTCAACACATGTCAAAACATCTCAATATAATGACTCATCATTCCAAGGTTTTCATAATTCATTTTCACCAAGTATTCCCATCTAAAGTGATCTATTTTTAGTTTTGCTCTAAACTACTAAGTTAAGAGTGTTCACTAATGGGGATGATAGTCTCAATCTCATGCCATAGAATGACATCTAAATATAACTAGATAGGTCAAGTTTTATACTCTTTATGCTACCTTGAAAACAAGTAAAGGACTTTGGTAAAGTAAGAAAACTAAAGCTTGGAATTAAAACTTGGAATACGAATAAGTCCAAAATGGTATAACCAAAGCATGCCTAATGCCTTTTCTTAGGTTATCTAGCTTGCAAGGGTTAGCTTGCATTGTTAATGATGGCTTGCTTTGTGGAGTGCAGTGGTTGAAGTTTTCTTCTTCCTCCACTTGGAAGAACTCCTCCTCCTCGTAAGCTTGGTCTGTACTATTATCTATAAATACATACGGAATACACAATCACCAAGAAATACTTAACTAGTCTACTTAGCACACTAAGGCACATATTTGATGATCTAGTATCATCACAAACATCACAAGATTTTAATTAACTAGCTTTATTCTTTTTATTTGAGAAAAATAATTTCTACTCATTGAAAATAACTAAGATTTAATATTCTCCAATTAAAATATGGGGTCATGTGGACACATGTCATCACCACATATTCTAACATATGGGAATGTGATTTAAAGGTTGGATCACATTTTATTAAGTTTAAGTTTAATATTTAATGATTTAAAGTGATTAGAAATGCCTATATAAGTCACTACATGTAAACCTCAATATTATTAAATATTTAGATAGGTATTGTAAGTGTGATTTTTGATAGTTGGAATCAACTCAAAAGCTATTATGGTTGATTTTATAAAAATGTTTGAATGTGCAAATGTTTCTGTCTTATTATTTTTACTAGGAGAGATCTCTAACTCTAAAATAATTAAATCCAACGGGCTTGGATAGATCTTTTCAGAAGCTTTCCAACAAAATTGGAATCACTGAATTTGGTTTAGTAAATCTTCCTGAATTGATTTTTGAACTAAGGGACATAAATGGTTTTAAGTCTAAATAGAAAAATCTAGATTTGAATTACTGGGTCAGCGCGGGAAATGAAATGGGTCGGCCCAGTGACGCTCAGCGGCGCAGAGGGCGACTGACAGGTTGGTCCCGCTTGTTAGCGAGACTTAAAACCCGAAACGGTATCTAGCGATCTGGGCCACACGATTATAACGCGGATCAACGACTCACAGTTGTCATCAACGACAGACTCGTCGCCGGCGAGACCGAACCCTAAACGGCCAGTGGGGGTCTACTGGGGACGTACCAGGGCTCCAGCTAGTGTGGCGGGGCAGGTGATCGAACTGGACGGCAACGGCGGACTCAAGCGAGGTAGCGGCAGGGGCTGAGGTGGACGGAATTGACGGCAGCGTCTCCTCCTCTACAGCAGCCTCCTGCGGTGCAATTCCGGTGAACGATGGCTCGAGCGGCTCCGGCGAGAGAGGGGAAATGTTCAGGGGAGAGAGGGGAGTGGAATGATGTGGAGAATGAGGCTGGGGGTGGCCACCTTATATAGGCTCGACGGTGAGACCGAGAGGTGTGGGCGGAGCTCATCGATGATGACGACACAGGGGGCTATCGGCGTGGGTGAGGTAGGCGGACGGTGGGCGGTTCCCTGGCAGTGCTCTATGACATAATGACGATGCTAGGGGAAGTGGCATTTGGTCGGGGGTTTCCCGGGCTCTAGGAGACAGAGGCGGTGCTCGACGGCGAGCATGGGTCGCACGACGGTGCACGGTCGTGTCTGGCGGGGTGCTGGGGTCGAGGCGGAGCGACGTGCGTGATATGGCGTCAAGGCGCGGTCTGCTGCGTGCTGGCGGCTATCGCGCTCCAGCTTTCTCGCAGAGAGAAAGGGCGGAGCTGCTAGGGAGTGGTCCAGGGGATGGGGTTGATCGAGGGGTCGACCGTGAGCGGCGGTGAGGTCACGCCGTGCTTTCTGGAGCAGCGGAGAGGGGCTGGCGGTCTGCTGTGGCGTTGGCAATGTTGGCCGGCGAGCATGGCGCCGGGGCGACATGGTACTGTTGCCCTAGGCCATTAGGTAGGTCTTTGATGGCTTGGATGGGTCTGGGGGAGACAAGGGACTTGAATTGAGTTCAAATGGCTTGACCAAATTTGATCAAAAACAGTATAAGTTAGGCCATTTTGATTCTGCCTACCAGGTGTTCGACACAATGGCCGCATGAACAAAATATTTGAATTTTGAGCTGATTTTTGGTGGAGTGATGTATCTTATGCTTGAGCTTCTAGGTGTGCTTGGGTTTTTGAAATGGAGTTCATTTGAGTGGTTTTTGAGTTGGTGTGATCTATACATATGAACTATATTCAATTTTCAAATGTCATTTAAATTTAGTGTTTGAAAGTTTTTGGGATGAAATAAAGTGGGCCTTGGTACATCACTACTTGTACTAGCAAGGGTTGCAAAGAACCACAATTGTTTCTGTTAAGATTTGAGTTCTAGGAATAGCCAAAGTAGGCTAGGTGATTAAAATGGGAAAAGTGAATATTTGCTTATTTTATTCTTTATGATTTCTTTTTCTTTGGGAATTGCTTGGGAATGATCTAGATGATGTTTAATTCACCTTAGAATCATTTTAGAACCAATGGACCACTCAAACATGGTAATTCAAAACAACTCCTAATTTAAATGCACACACATATGAATGCTTAATTATTTTTAAATGGAAAAGTTTTTCTTAACTCTAAATTTGATGATTTGGATCTTAATAACCTTGGATTAAGTTTTGGGATGTTACAAACCTTCCCCCCTTAAATAAAATCTCGTCCCGAGATTTACGAAAGAAAACTAGGAACTAAAGAGGGGAACTCAGTCCTAATGTAATCTTCTCGCTCCCAAGTGGCTTCCTCTTCGGTATGGTTGCTCCATTGTATCTTGAGAAACTTGATACTCCTAGATATGGATGGTTCTGTATGCTTCTTCCAAGATATGGATGGGCACTTCACAATACGACAGGTCCTTGTTGATATCAACATCTCGGTGATCGATGTTCTTGAAAACTTCGGTCTTCTCCGACACTTCTAAGCATTTGCGAAGTAACGAGATATGGAACACATTGTGGATGACTGACATCTCTTCTGGCAGTTCCAGTTGATATGATACTTCTCCTAGATGGTTCAGAATCTTGAAAGGCCCGATATATCTGGGGGCTAACTTTCCTTTCAGACTAAAACATTGGGTTCCCTTCAGTGCGAAACCTTGAGATATACAAAATCTCCAACATTGAAAGTCAGGTCTCTCCTTATCTTGTTAGCATAACTCTTCTATCTGGATTGGGCAGTCTTGAGGTGCTCATGGACTTTGTGAACCTTCTCTTTGGCTTCTCGGAGAATGTCGGGTCCAAAGATCTGACTCTCTCCTACTTGCGACCAATTCAAAGGGGTGCGACACTTTCTTCCATATATGAACTCAAATGGTGCCATTTGCAAACTGGCTTGATAACTGTTGTTATATGAGAATTTTGTGAAAGGCAGGCAGTCTTCCTATTTTGATCTGTACTCTAACACACAAGCTCTCAACATATCCTCTAGGATCTGGTTGACTCTCTCAGTCTATCCATCAGTTTGTGGGTGATAAGCGGTGCTGAAGTTCAACTTGGTTCCTAATCCTTCCTGGACTTTCTGCCAAAATCTCGAGGTAAGTTAGGTTCCTCGATCGGATACTATGGTCTTGGGGGTTCCATGCAGACTAACAATTCTAGCAATGTACAACTCTGCTAGCTTCGAACTTTGGTAGGTGGTCTTGACAGTTATAAAATGAGCTACTTTGGAAATTCTATCAACAATGACCCAGATTGCGTCATTTCCCCTACTCGAAGTAGGCAAACCGATGATAAAGTCCGTTCCGACGGAATCCCATTTCCATTCCGGAATCTGCAATGGTTGCAATAGTCCTGCAGGTCTTTGATGCTCTGTTTTGACTCTTTGACAGATGTCACACTTGGCAATGTAGCTTCCGATTTCCCTCTTCATCTTGTGCCACCAAAATTGCTCTTTCAAATCTTGATACATCTTCGTTCCTCCGGGATGGATAGAATAAAGAGTATCATGAGCTTCCTGCATAATAACTTGCTTCAGCTCCGAATCTACTGGCACACATATCCGTCCTTTGTACCACAGAACTCCCTCTTCTTCAGTGAATCCAGGTACCTTTCCTGTACCAATACGACATTTGATTCCGTCGATAGTTTCATTTCCCTTCTGGGCTTCCTAGATTTGGATAATCAAAGTGGGTTGAAGTTCAATGCTCGCTAAGAATCCTTTGCTAACTAGCTCAGTTCTAAACTGCTCCAACTCCTCATACAAACTTTGCTGCTTCTCCTTGATCATGGTGTTTAGCCTACACGGCAATCTGCTAAGAGCATCCGCTACCACATTGGCTTTGCCGGGGTGATAGTGAATGTCAAGGTCATAATCCTTGATTAACTCTATCCATCTCCTTTGCCTCATATTTAGGTCCTTTTGAGTGAAAATATACTTCAAGCTCTTGTGATCTGAGTAAATCTCACAGCGATTACCCACAAGATAATGACGCCATGTCTTCAATGCCAAAACTACGGCTGCTAACTCCAGATCATGGGTCGGATAGTTCTACTCATGCTGCTTCAGTTGTCGAGACAGATAAGCGATGACTTTGCCTTCTTGCATTAATACACATCCAAGACCAATCTTGGATGCATCACAATACACATCAAATGGCTTCTTGATATTTGGCTTGATCAATATTAAGGTTGAAATCAATCTCTTCTTTAGTTCTTGGAAACTGGCTTCACTTTTGTCGGTCCATTCAAACTTCTTGTCCTTCTTCAACAATTGGGTGATGGGTCTAGTGATACTAGCGAATCCTTCTACGAACTTGCGGTAATACCCCGCTAATCCGAGGAATGCACGGACTTGTGTTTGAGTGGTTGGGGCTTCCCATTCTTCGACATCTTTGATCTTGGCGGGATAAACAGAGACTCCTTCGGCAAACACAATATGTCCTAGGAATCCTACTTCTTTCAGCCAGAACTCACATTTGCTGAACTTGGCATACAGCCGATGCTCTCTCAGGGTTTCAAGGATGATTCTCAGATGTTGCTCATGCTCTTCTTCTGACTTGGAGTAGTTAAGGATATCGTCGATAAACACAACGACAAACTTATCCAGGAAATTCATAAAGATCTTATTCATGAGATTCATGAAATAAGCATGGGCATTGGTTAATTCAAAAGACATAACCGTATACTCATATAAACCATAGCGAGTAGTAAAGGCGGTCTTCGAAATATCCGTTGCACGAATCTTAAGTTGGTGATAACCAGTCCTAAGATCAATCTTTGAGAATAACTAGGCACCAGTAAACTGATCAAATAGATCTTCTATCTTTGGGAAAGGGTACTTGTTCTTGATGGTAACGTCATTCATCTTCCTATAATCGGTGCATAAACGGTTGCCTCCATATTTCTTGTCGACGAATAACACTGGTGATCTCCATGGCGATGCGCTTGGTTGAAACAAGCCCATTGCTAACATCGCATCCAACTGCTTCTTCAGTTCCACTAACTCTGAGGGGTTCATGCTATAGGATCTCTGGGCTATGGGTCCGGTTCCGGGGATTAGTTCAATAATGAACACAATATCCCTATCCGGGGGCATACCAGGCAATTCATCTGGGAATACGTCGTGGTATTCACAGACTACTCTGACTTGGTCAATGGTGGGCAGGGCTAGACTCTTGTTGCACTTGAATTGACAGGGCAGGGTTTCAGAGATATGCTTTACTGTTACTCCAGAGCTACTGGTCATGGTGATGGCTTTCTTAGCATAGTCTATCAGTCCTTTATTCTTTGACATCCAATCCATACCTAGTACTATTTCCAATCCTTTGGTTCCAAGTACTATTAGATTAGCATAAAAATCCATCCCATGTATTCTGATAGGCACAGCTTTGCAAATTTTTCTAGCTCTTTTAGTTGAACCAGGAATTTGAACTATCATAACATGCTTCAGGTTGGTTGGGTGAATCTTACTAGTGCATGTAAATTCTTCGGTCACAAATGAGTGCGATGCTCCAGAATCAAATAAAACTCTTGCTAAAACTGAGTTGACAGAAAACATACCCAGCACTACATCTGGCGCTTCTTGGGCTTCTTTGGCGTTCATGTGGAAGAGACGGCCGTTGCGGTTGTGAGGGTTCCCTGGGGCAAATCTTCTTCCTGGTTGAACACGACGTTGCTGTTGAGCTGGGGCATTCACATTTGCAGTGGCAGCAATCTTCTTGGGACACTCATTTGAGTAGTGACCCATCACTCCACATTCGAAACAAGTGATTTGAGACTTGTCTTTCGCTTCCACGGGCACAACATTGCTTCCAGTTATGGGTGCAATGTTGTTGTTGTTGTTGCTCTTGGGAGGTGCACGGTTGAAATTGTTGGTGTTGCCGGAGTGATTGTTGTTTCCTCCGGACTTCACATTTCCTCCGCTACAGTTGGGGTAGCTTGGGCGAGACATTGGGGGTCGGTTGTTTCTTGGTGCATACCCTGCAGACGGGTTGGAACGGTACTTCTAGTGACCGTTGGATCCAGCTTGGTGCATCATACAACATTTGCGATTGTCGTTTGCTTGTTTAATCTTCCCCTCCATCTGAATGGCAGAGTCGACTAGATCTTCGAGATCCTGGAAACGGATGTTGACGAGGACAGTCTGCATTTCATCATGCAGTCCGTTCAAGAATCTCTCCTTCTTCTTGGCCTCCGTGTTGATCTCATCGGGTGCATACCTAGCAAGGGACAAGAATCTATCACGGTACTCCACTATAGTCATTCTTCCTTGCTTCAAATCTCGGAATTCATCCCTCATTCTGGTGACTAAGCCCTGCGGCACGTGGGTGCGACTGAACTTGATTTTGAAGGCTTCCCATGTCATCACCTGACCATGGTTCATTGTGTGGATACTATTCCACCATGCTCTTGCATCTCCTGCCAAATAGTGGGTGGCAAAGAGAACTTTCTCGTTGTCATCAACTCTGGCTACTTACAAATTGTTCTCCATTGTCTACAACCAGTCATCAGCATCCAATGGGTTCTCCGAGGTGCTAAAGATTGGGGGATTGGTATTCTGGAAGTTTTTCAGCTCGGATTCTTAATGATCCTGATTTCCATGCCCTTGGTTGTTTTGGGCCATCTGGGCGATCTGTTGTAGTGTTGCTAAGTTAGCCTGGCGCTCTGCCCTGCTTGCTTCACGGTCTGCAACCAGCATTTGCATAATCTGCAGCATTGGGTCCTACGATGAGCTGCTCCCTCTGGGGTTTCCACGAGTCATAAGAAGATTGAGATGGATAAAGGGGTAAGAGGGAAAGTTCTATGGTTTATGGTTTTTGATTTCAAAGCTAAAACTTTGAGTTTGACTCAGGTTTTGCAACTAACTTATTTTCATTCATTCAAGCAAGCACACGATACAAACACACACACACCACAACATCAAAGGAAAGCAGATGGTTTTAAGAACCATTCTGTAAGCTACAATACAATGGGACCGATACATCTCATGCTACGACAGTGCTCTAGTGCATCTACTCATCATCGATGAAGGCAGAGTCATCATCGTCGGTGTAGAAGTCCACGACATCTCCCTCCAGAAAATCATCATCATTACTGAGGTAGGAGTCAATATCTCCTTGGATGTGACGATCCTACACTAGTAGTGAGAAAGTCTGGGCCTTCTAGGCAGCAATAGCAAGGTTGTGGTTGGCTAGCTCTCTTGCATTGTCCAATTCCTTCTGGCGGTCATACAGCAAGAAGTCGAGGTTCTCCACTTGGTGCTTCAGTATTGGGTGACTTGGCATCTCGAGCAGCATTCCCATGGAATCACGCCTTGCATAGTGAACAAAGCAGGTACCCTGGATTAGGTTGACACTGAGGGCACATAGACGTGCGAGAGCTTCATGCATTGCCCTGGCTAATACATCTAGCCAGTTGTTCCCTCTCATGGAGAACTGAATCCTCCCAGATACTGGTGCTTCTATCTTGCCTCGAAGATCAGCAGTCACTGGCCATTGCAAATCTCCTCCTGGTGGACCTGGGAGTTGAGCTCCAAGGAATTCCGGATGAGGACGCTCCAAGAACTCAGACAGTGCATCTAAGTCCCTCTCGAAGATCAGTTGGCCTCTATTGCCAAACTGGTAGAACTTGCTGTATTGAGCTTCCATCTATAAGAATGTAGGATGAGGAAGTTAGTGAAGTGATCAAGTGTAACACCCTCAAATCGGCCCTATGCAAGTTTCAGCGCTTCCTGCCAAACCCGCATAGAAACGATTCAAGGACGCCCACCAGGCACTTTTGTGCGGGTGGAAAACGAAGTAATACCATTACACAATAGTCCATGATGGAACCCACAGAACCGATATATACAACACGACTCCATGAGTCCAGAATACAGATATACAATACAAAGATCCAAATCACCTTGAAAATGATACAACGTCCGAGTACAGACAAGATGCAAATGTGGCTAAGAGCCCTGAAGAATAACCAATGGAGTCCATAACCCTGCCCAGGCCAAGCCAGAAGGGTAACCCTTCTAACGACGTTGAACTTAAACCTGCTAAAACAAAAAGGGGTGCCAACAAAGGGCAAAGGAAAAAGAGGAGCGTCAGTACTAAGGCCAGTACACGGCGAGGCTAGAATTCGGCGGCTCTCGCCTACATAGGTATGGTGGACTGAAGCCGCAGCTTAGCATGCACTAAACAACCTGTAGAGACTCGATATAACTGTCGGTTATTATAGAGGGGTAAGAAAGACCTATTTGGGACCAACCTGATACTAACACCAATCATACCCATCCTGGTATTCCCCCTCGAGACCAAACGAGGAAGTCAAACCAAGGAACTCACACAGTTGGAAGTTTTATTCATTCCATTATAGTTATAGCACTTACTAGTCAGATATAGATAGCACGAGTCGTCTTGATAGCATAAGTAGTGGGCAGTTTTAGTTAACCATTCAGTTGTAGTTGCAGTGCTTACTAGGCAGATACCATTAGCATGTGACATCCCAAACCCAGCAGTTGTTGGCACTTTTAGTTCATTCCATTGGAGTTGCGATACTTACTAGGCAGGTATAACATGACACGATACACAACGGTTCCACCAGTTGTTGGCACTTTTATTATCCATTCCATTGTAGTGAAGCTGATTACTAGTCACATCTTAAGTTAAATTTATAGCACTACTTTAGTTATGCTTGTCTATGATCGAGATACTGTGCTCCAAGTCGTCCATAACCGCGGACACGGCTTTCAGAAAGATTTACCGTGCAGGGGTGCACAAATAGCAACACACACACGATCAACCTCGGAAAAACCAAATCAAAACCCAACGAGGCTTTCACGACAAAGCAATCACAGGATTCATAAAATATTTCAGGGGCCCACCCCATTAAGCTACCCGCAACAAAGTTGGCTGGCTCCGAGACGGACCCAAGGTTTGCGTCAATGGATGTAAACAACTGGGAACTCGAAAGTGTGACTGGGCTTGTCGATACCGCGAAAAAACTCCGCATCCAAAACAATACAGGTGCTCCACGCACAATCGTAAATAAAGCAGTAAAGCATGGCATAAGTACAGGATAGTAATAAATCCCCAAACTAGTTTGTGGCCCCAAGAAATAAGAAATGAATCAAGCTCTGGCTAAGGGGGATTCATAGACTCTCCCGTATGTGGATAGTGTGAATAGTCAAGGAATAGGTATCAAGTACTCGGGGCCTACGGGACACAAGTGCACATGAAAACCAAATAGCATATATTGCCCACTGGTGCCTCTTTCATTAGTTATCCCAGCAATTTAATAGTTGTATTTAAAGTCATGATCCTCTCCACCGTTAAGCATATGACAACATTCCAACAACTGTGTGGTACTTCGTGACACGGGATCGCACCTGAGCAAGCGACTATGACTCGCAAGACCATCTATCTACCAAACAACAGGTTATAGGAGGTGTCCAAGGCAATATAAAGGCTGCAGGAAATATAAATGGTGCACGGATACTAAAGCATCACAACAAGGATAGCAATAGATCAACAGGAGTAAATAAAGACTATAAACGCAAAATAGGTAGAAAGGGGGAGGATGCTCGCCTGGGAAACACTGCTGAAGGATCATATCCGGAGAACTTGTCGATACTCGCATCAACTCATCTGCCTAATCCGCGAAGAAGCAAACACTAGAAGAAACACCAGATGCAATATTTAATACTACGGCAGAAGATCCGGCATGCTTATAATATGATGCATGGCATGACATAGATGCGGTGCAATTAGACAATGTTAAGCGGAACCGGGGTCCCGATAATTAATTAGGAGGTTCATGTTGTTTAGCTACCCCGCAATTTAAATGTTATATTAACAAGGCAAAACATGGCATCGGTTCTCTACACAAATTTAAATGGAGGCGTTAATAAACAGGAATAATCCGCATAAGCGCTCCATATTTAATTTAGGTGAATAGGCATAATGCCCCCAACCCACAAAATATGTATGCGACATGAACAATTTATTATGCAAAAATATATATATTTAGCATTTATAAAATAGAGGCTGGAAAGGGGTCACACATTGGGGTCCGACAAACTTGGGGTCGATGGGGTTCGGGTTTGGTCTCGGACTACGGGACCGGTGTTTGGGGCTTGGTCTTGGGATCTTCAGATACGAGGTCTTGGCGTTCCAGTCCGGTGTCGATCTTCAGGTACCGCGGGCTCTCGACATGGTTCCCTCGGGTTCAAGAGTCGATGGTCTTGCATGGTCCGTCGTGTCTGTGTATGAGATCTTCGAGTTTCCACGCGCAGCACCTCACATCAGTAGCATACCACTGCACCATCGGGATCCAAGCAAGGATTAGGCAACAACAATAGTTGAAGCACCGATTACAAACAAACATGGTAAAACAGTGCATCTCACAGTGATAACCAGTAGGGCACACGGTACTGCAGCTCTTACCGGTCAGATGGAAAAATAGAAGGGGAACACACAGAGGCGCATGATGCAGAGGAGCTCGCGGCGAGATGGGGCGGTAGAGGGCGTCGCTGGCGGTGGGCTCGTGCGAGGTTCATCCTGGCGGCAGGCAGCGACCGGGCGTGGCAGAGGCTTGGACGCGGGGCTGGGCGACGAGGAGGCGGAGGAGCTTGTCTGTAGAGGAGGAGGGCACACGGTGGTTCCTGCTGGGGATGCGGGGAAAGCAGGGGTGTACGACACCGGGCGGCACCACCACGAGGCAGCACGGAGGAGGAGGTTGGGGCGAGCGCAGGCGGGCCAGAGGTCGGGGACACACAGAGCAGGACCGAGGTGAGGTTGGGCGGCGAAAGTGGCTCGCAGAGGCCCTCTGCCGCGGCACTAGCAGTGCTCCCACGGCTTGCAGAGGAGGTGGCGGCCCTAACTTGATGGCGGCTACGGAGGGGAGGACATCGGGGCTAACGCGTCGAGGGTCGAGGAGGACGGCGCGCGGCCGCGGGCTCCTCGAGGCTACGGTGAGGTCGGACAGCGGCCGGCCATGGCGGAGGCGGATGGGGCTCTGCAGGGCGCAAGCAGAACAAGGTGGAGGAGCGGTGGGGGTAGGTGCGATCGAGGGAGGAAAACGGGGTCGGGGGTTGGACCATGGGGTGGGCCTGGCTGGAGCGACACGTAGATCGTGAGTTGCGTGGCTGGGGAAGGGTGTGGTGCGGCGTCGTGCAGTGCACCGCAGAGGTAGGTGCTCTGCAGGGTGGGGCCAAGCGGGGAGCAGGCCGTGGTGGTGTGGGTTGGTGACGCGGAAGGGCGGGCGCGCGCGGTGGGTTCCACAGGGCTTGCGCTGGGGTGCGGGACAACATGCAGGGCGCGCGTCGGGCGTGTGAGCGTGTCGCGTACCAGCGGCGGCAGGGTGTGGTCAGGTCTGGGGATTTTAGGGTTTAGGGTTTGGGGTGGCCTGGCTAGCTGGGCCTCGGGCCTGGCCAGCTGGGTTGCCCCTAAAAAAAACCTAAAATTTTATTTTATTTTTAAAACAGTCTTTTGTAATTTGGTTTTAGGCAAATAAAATATCTAGGAAGACCTGGTTTTATAATTTGAAATAAACCGAGGCTAATTAGAAAACAAAATAGGGTCTTTGCAAAGATACTTTTATGATCAAACATGCATGATGATGTCATGATGATGCACAAAGCACAAACTCCAAGCGATTTTTTAGTAGTGGTTTTACCGGGGTGCTACATCAAGTGTATCAAAGTTTTATGTAGTAATGTAAGAATTTGGAGGAACATGGATTTTTGAGAAAGAATGATTTCCCAAGGGTAAGACAGGAAATAGTTTTTCATAAATACTCACTTTGGTTTTGAAATTAAGTTTCTGTTCGGACGTCCATTCTAACTAGGATCTCCTATGGTTAGGATGGCTCTGATACCAACTTGTCAACACCCGGATTTTTAATCCCAGATGCTAGTTATGCCATACCTCGCAATCCCAGGATTACCATTTTTCCGAGACATAACAGATTGATATCACAGTACATCATCCATTACAAACCATAATAAGGGGTTACACAAATAAAGGATCTCATGATCCAGTCTTAGTACAATCAAGTAGCGGAATAAATAGCATAGCCATGGGGTCCATCTTCAAAATCACAGGTAATGCTGACGATGGGAGATAGTTCTAGTTATCATAGCCGTCCTGCTGTCCTTCATCTTGGTAATCTCCTTCATAGTCTGGCCACCGGAATAGCCAGGGACAAAAGCCATGACTACTCTTTAAGTACTCGCAAACTAACACTAACAAGTAAGATAGTTCTAGTAGGAATGCTAAACTCTAAGTTTAACTATAAACTTAAGTTTGAAACCTAAGCTGAGTTCAGAAACAAAGAAAGATAAAATAAGTTTGAAAACACCTAAGTGGGAACTTAATCATCATAGTCACAACTCTGTTGTAGTCAAGTCATGTCACAATTCATTTGATAAGTTGTTTTGAAAACATCTGAAAACGGAACAGTATGGCCACTCCAACTGTCCATAACCGCGGACGAGGCTATCCGAATAGTTTGACACTATGGAGAGGTGGTACACTTTCACCACAAGATTCGATACATCTGTTGGGTCCGCAGCATAGAAAACAAAAAAATTCCTACGATGAGAACTACACGCCAAGATCTATCTACTAGGTACAGAGCAACGGGTGGACATACATCCAACGAGAACTTACCCTCAAAGACAACAAGGTTTGTTAACGAGTAGGAACTCGTGGTTGATGTAGTCGTACACTTGATGATCTCAAGATCGTGAGAAAGTCCGAGCGCCACAACTCAGTAGCGCATCCGCACTCGCACACACGTCCAAGCCACCAGACAACCTCCACCTCCTCGCTCCAGCAATCTAGCGGAAGCAGCAACTCCTTCCAGACAAAATTCCACCGGGAACATGTATCTCGCTAATCCGAGACCATGGGGGAATAATTCTAGAGAGGGAGAGAGATCCTTCACAAGGAGGTGTGAGGAAGAAGGAGGAAGAGGGGGGCCTTTTATAGGAGGAGGGGGTGCCCCTCCCCATGGCCAGCGCATGGGGGAGGTGACCCTTCACCTCCTCCATTCATGTGGTGGTAACCCCTCCACATTAAAATGCCTCTTCACATTCCCCTTTAAAGTCCCTACTTTAAATGCATTAAAATTCTCCAAGTTTAATGCTCTCTCATTTAATAAAACTATTTTATTAAATTTATTCAGAATTTTGTTAATTACTTTAATTCACAAACATTCACATATAACCCCTTGCAATATTTTAATATCACATGCAGAACCAATTTCAGCAATTTCACCCGAAACAGTTTCGGTGTCTATTAAAATAATTCCAGCGCTTTCTTAAATATTTATCTGAAACATATTTGCTCCAAATGGTGTCAGTATCCCTTAAGTGTGTCACTCTATGGTTCGCGAATAATGCAGACATGATCGAGACCCCTCTCAGATCAATAATCAGAAGCGGACCTGGAGATCCATACTGACTCCTACACATTCAATGATGACTTCTGTGATCGTGAGAACCTTTAACGCTAGTAACTAAATCCCTTTGTCTCGCGATATATTACATGTCGGAGATTCGATCGTCGGTATCTCCATACCTAGTTTGATCTCATTGCCGACATGCACTCTTTTCTCGTTCCCGTGATATAACATTCTAGTGATCACATCACTTGCTTGCAAGCTATCTTAATGTGATATCACCGAGAGGGCCCAGAGTATATCTATCCTTCATCGGGATTGACAAATTCCACTCTTGATCCATGAGCCTCAACATAACACCTTTGTAGCACTAAACCCACCTTTATAGTCACCCTATTACGATGTGACGTTTGGTGTTATCAAGATACTCTTCTGGTGTTAGCAATTAACATGATCTCATGGTCTAAGGACTAAGATTACTTCATATGATGTTATAGAGATATAAACATAATGACTTTGATCGTAATGCTATACTTTGGATGAATGTTCATCACATCATTGCACCAATGTTGTGACCTCCTTATTAACAACATCCAATGTCCATGATCAGGAAACCTTGATCATCTTGTTAATCAACAAGCTAGTCTATAAGAGAGGCATAACTAGGAACCCTATTTGTTTATTAAACACACATGTATTGATGTTTCCGATCAATACAATTATAGCATGCAAAATAAACATTTATCATAAACATGGAATAAGATAATAACCACTTTATTATTGCCTCTCGGGCATATTCCCTTCAGTCTCCCACTTGCACTAGAGTCAATAATCTAGTTTGAAAAACTTTGCGTATTGAACACCTATGGCTTTCTGGTGTTGCATATACGCTATTGCTAGTGGTTAACATAATCTCTGGATCTGACAGTTTTCAAGTCCGTGTGTATTTGCATGTCTTTGCGTCTCTATGCATCACTCATTCTCAAAAGAGCTGGCATTGTATAAATTTGGTCCTTTGGTGAGACCTTTAGTTCATTCCGGTTAAAATATGTTGATATTATTGTCACACAATATATCTTCATAGTATTAACCCACTTTGAACCACACCTAGTTTGATAACAAACTACTTAAAACAAATGCCCTCCTTTGCTGCTACTATAGCAGTTATATACTTAGGCTTTTTGTTGTAGTATCCGTCACAATGTCTCAAATTTGGAACTCATCCAAATCCATCATGGAACATCCTTTCCATTACATTGTGCCACCCATAGTCTAAATTGAGATAAATTTAATTTGTATCTTGTGACAAAAATAGTATCAATGTAACACTTTACAATGAACTACCTTTAACTATTTGTCACTTATACATGCTATATTCTTAGTTCTTACAAAGCTCATAAGAATATCTTTACTATCGTCCGATGATCATCTTATGAATCATTCTGTTATGTGCTCATAACATTTAGAGCATAGGACATTTTGGATATATACATATCATGGTATAATCGATCAAAATCTTCATGTGATTTTACTCACCAAGTGTTGAAACACTTGAATCTTGATACAATTCTCCCCATGCAGCAAGAACCTTTCTTGTTGTTTCCATATTGAACCCTTTCAATATCTCATATATGTATGTCTGGCACAACCATATTAGCGCCTTAATCTATCCATATAGATATTAATGCCAAATATTCTAGGTTTGCCCAAGTCTTTCATCAAAATCTTACTTTAATGAAATTCTTAACTTGTGTCAATTCAAGATACATCATTTCTAATCAACAATATGTCCTCTACATAATGTATTAGAAATATGTCTCAGCGCTCCCACTTAATTTCTTGCAAATGCAAGCATCTTCATCATCTCCGATAAATTTAAACTCTTTTAACAGTTTCATCATGGTGAAGATTCCAACTCCGCTATGCTTACTTCAACTATTGAAGTTTGCATGCCCTTTTTAGCACCCTTTGAATTAACAAAACCCTTCGGACCATGTCATGTACATGTCCTAGGTAACCGTTCTATTAGAAGAACCTTCTTTTGTTTATTCAACAACCATATTCCAAATTATATGTAGTGGTTGCTACATTAATCTGGCAAGACTATATCGCTATGAAAGATCAAATCTTGTCATAGTCAACTCCTTGAACATTGCCGTAAACTTCTTTCTGACATGTTGACTATTTCATAGATGTTAAACATCCATGTATATTTCTTTATAGATCCAAACATGACCGATAGGCTTCACGCCTTTCCGGAGGGTCTTCCAAGTTCAGAAACTTTATTTCTCGTGCATGGATACTATCATACATTCTATGACTTCTAGTCATTTTATGGAGTCAGGGCCCATCATCACTTCTTTGCATGTAGTCGGTTCATCATTGTCAAAACAATAATGACTTGCTTATCAAATCACACTATTTGATTCTTACCGACCCACACGGTTCAATAGGAACTCTAATCTCCGAGATCACACCCTTTGTAATCACGGGAGCCATGAGCATTGTGGCCGCCACCGGGACAATTCCGGCGCTGCGCTACTTAGCACATATAGCTAAGGTTCAACAACCTTATCAAAGTTCTAATGTCCTCCCACTTAAATTTTCATGAAAAATTCCTTCTCAAGAAACTTGACGTTCCAAGTAACAAACTCTTTTGTCCTTGGTGTTATGGAGAAATTCCCAACAAATTCTTTGGGATAACCTACAAAGACGTGCTTATCCGACTTTGGTTGTAAACATTTTACTTATGCTTAGCATACCAAAATTTAAGAAAAGACATTTCGGGTTTTATCCCAAACCATAACTTATATGGTGTCATTTCGGATCATGATGGTGCTCTTTTCAGTGTAAAAGCGGTAGTCTCTAAAGCTTCAATCCTTAAAACATAATGGCAGTTTTATCAATGAAACCTTTGATCTTACCATGTCAAACATGGTTTGGTTTCATCTCTCGAATATGCCATACTCCTATGGTTTATCGGGAAAACACAAATCATGGAACAAGTCCTCAAATCTTAGGTGTTTTGCTAAACCTGTAACTCAAATATCTTCCTTTATGATCAAATCATAAACTCTTTTATTTTCTTGTTACAATGATTTTTCACTTGATCTTCAAAGTCTTTGAACAATTTTCAAATGTTTCATACTTCTTCCTTATTAAGTAAATATATAGGTATATTCACTTAAATTTCTGGAGAAAGCATATGAAGCAAAAAAGATCCATCGCATATGGCTACACATAATGGACTATGCACATCAGCATGCACAATTTCCAATAAGCTAGTAATCCGTTCCTCTTTGGCCTATGAACGGAGTTTCAATTATCTCGAGGAAAGTCTCACAAGCATCAATTGATCAAAATCAAAGACTCCAAAAATGGAGTTTCTTCATGTTTTCTTTCCAATATAATTTAAAACAGCGATGTCACTTCATAAGTGATATTTTAATCATTTGTCTTGTGACATTTTAGCAATAGTGTTTATGGATGTGATTTCTCCCACTAGACTTGTAAAAGTTCATCCATCCTTTATGGAATACGATAATTATTTGAACAACCATTGTTCTCGTAATACTGGAACAAAATAACAATTATTAAAACAAATCTTGAAGGCTAGGTTTGACGACAACAAAAAACACAATAACACTTTATTTGTTTTCGATGAACATCATCACTTATTCTCTTGCTAGTTACTTAGGCCATTGTAGTTCATGAATTGTGTTGTCCTGTATGACACTTCATACCAACCAATTCGGTATCCAGTACCTAAGAACCACATTGTTTAAAAATCAAGGAATACAACCATAACATGTATATCTTCTATATACCTAAGCTCGACATTTCCAACTTTTTCTTTTCTGCCAAATATTTTATAGATTCTCTTTCAGCAATTCCTTTTTCTTTTAAAAGAATCTATCAACATCAATAGTGGTGTCATTCACATGACACATAGTAGAAAGCGTGCATAGTCAAATACTAATACCTTTGGACTTGCACTTTGAAGTGAATCACCATCATCAAATGTTTGGCATTCTTTCAAAAATCCATTCTTTAGTAATCTTTTAGTGTAGTAAACATTTTACTTACATCTTCTATTCATCCTTATCATGACAACTTTCATGATCAAGCTACTATAGCTTATAAGGAAGAATGACGAGTATAATTTAAGTTCCCAAAACCTTTTGGGAGATTCGGATGACTAGCATCTCCATCCTTCACAAATTCTCATACAATATGAGAACATGTATTTTGCTAAATTATACTCTATCATAATATAACCAAAAACATTGTTTCATATATCACAATATCTTTCACACATGATGGTTTCTGAAACAATTTTCAGCTCCTATATTATCTTGATATTAAAACAACTTTTGAATATCAATAATCATGGAGGAAAACATGATACTTTAGATACTAACATTGGAATTCTTACTCTTGATTTAATACTACTTATTAAACTTCATGGAGTAAATAGAGTTTGCTGAAAATTTGCAATAGGACTTCTAAACTTGAAATTGACAGTCAAAACAATACGATACCAGTTCGTAAAGTAAATATCCAGAATTCTATAGTTCTATTATCTCAATTAAAACTAAGCATAAGGTAGTGAACAGACGCCAATGACTACAACAAATTATGCAAATTCACTTCGATTTAGTTTATGACAAATTGAGCTCGACTAATCCAAATTATAAATGAACTCCCACTCAAAAACGACATCCCTCGTGCCCTTTTGGTGATTACATGAACCAAATCCACTACACCAAGTCCGATCATCACGTGAGTTGATGTAGCTTCAAAGGAGAGCATCTATATGGGCATCATATCAACTATATGACTCATGCTTAACCTTTTGGTCCGTGTTCCGAGGCCATGCCTGTACATGCTAGGCTTGCCAAGAAGAAACTTAGTACTCGCATGTGTAAAACTGTCTTACACCCGTTTGTATGAAAGCATAGAGTCGAGTACACCCGATCATCATGTGATGTCTCGAAACACGATCCACAAAATGGTGCATCTTAAGGAAGAACACATTTTTATCTTGATATCTAAATGAGGGATCATCTTACAATGCTACAGAAAGCGCCAGACTAGCAGTATAAGATGCTAACATCTAATGTGTAAAGTGAGATGATATGGTCCATGCATTTGATCTCTATCATTTGCATCGTGGTATAATCTCTATCATTCCTTTGTGTGTAAGGCCAAGGTCTATGGAACTTACACGTTGAGTGTGTTGTAATAGTATCTATCATACATCTACTTACAACAATACCATATCAAGACACTAGCCCAGCAACGATCTAAACTAGACGCCTCTAATTTATCAATTGCAAGTTTTACGTGGCTTAGGGCTTTTGGAGATAGAACGGTTCTTACCTACGAACATGAACCACAACGAGGATAACCAAGTTATTAGAAACTCGTTGTAAATCAGATATTGACTATAGTAGGAGAGATAGACACCCGCCAGCCACTTATGCAAAACAAGTTGCATGTCAGTCGTGGAACCGGTCTCATGTACGATGACATGTAAGGTTGGTCCGGGCCGCTTCATCCCACTATGCCACCAATATCAAAAATACATAGAAGATGCAATAACATGATCATCATCGCCCACATATAAACATATGTGTACTACCGGTGCAAAGCACCTACGCATAGATTAGGCTCTGATACCACTGTTGGGTCCGCAGCATAGAAAACAAAAAAATTCCTACGATGAGAACTACACGCCAAGATCTATCTACTAGGTACAGAGCAACGGGTGGACATACATCCAACGAGAACTTACCCTCAAAGACAACGAGGTTTGTTAACGAGTAGGAACTCGTGGTTCATGTAGTCGTACACTTGATGATCTCAAGATCGTGAGAAAGTCCAAGCGCCACAACTCAGTAGCGCATCCGCACTCGCACACACGTTCAAGCCACCGGACAACCTCCACCTCCTCGCTCCAGCAATCTAGCGGAAGCAGCAACTCCTTCCAGACAAAATGCCACCGGGAACATGTATCTCGCTAATCCGAGACCATGGGGGAATAATTCTAGAGACGGAGGGAGATCCTTCACAAGGAGGTGTGAGGAAGAAGGAGGAAGAGGGGGGCCTTTTATAGGAGGAGGGGGTGCCCCTCCCCATGGCTAGCGCATGGGGGAGGTGACCCTTCACCTCCTCCATTCATGTGGTGGTAACCCCTCCACATTAAAATGCCTCTTCACATTCCCCTTTAAAGTCCCTACTTTAAATGCATTAAAATTCTCCAAGTTTAATGCTCTCTCATTTAATAAAACTATTTTATTAAATTTATTCAGAATTTTGTTAATTACTTTAATTCACAAACATTCACATATAACCCCTTGCAATATTTCAATATCACATGCAGAACCAATTTCAGCAATTTCACCCGAAACAGTTTCGGTGTCTATGGAAATAATTCCAGCGCTTTCTTAAATCTTTATCTGAAACATATTTGCTCTAAATGGTGTCAGTATCCCTTAAGTGTGTCACTCTATGGTTCGCGAATAATGCAGACATGATCGAGACCCCTCTCAGATCAATAATCAGAAGCGGACCTGGAGATCCATACTGACTCCTACACATTCAATGATGACTTCTGTGATCGTGAGAACCTTTAACGCTAGTAACTAAATCCCTTTGTCTCGCGATATATTACATGTCGGAGATTCGATCGTCGGTATCTCCATACCTAGTTTGATCTCATTGCCGACATGCACTCTTTTCTCGTTCCCGTGATATAACATTCTAGTGATCACATCACTTGCTTGCAAGCTATCTTAATGTGATATCACCGAGAGGGCCCAGAGTATATCTATCCTTCATCGGGATTGACAAATTCCACTCTTGATCCATGAGCCTCAACATAACACCTTTGTAGCACTAAACCCACCTTTATAGTCACCCTATTACGATGTGACGTTTGGTGTTATCAAGATACTCTTCTGGTGTTAGCAATTAACATGATCTCATGGTCTAAGGACTAAGATTACTTCGTATGATGTTATAGAGATATAAACATAATGACTTTGATCGTAATGCTATACTTTAGATGAATGTTCATCACATCATTGCACCAATGTTGTGACCTCCTTATTAACAACATCCAATGTCCATGATCAGGAAACCTTGATCATCTTGTTAATCAACAAGCTAGTCTATAAGAGAGGCATAACTAGGAACCCTATTTGTTTATTAAACACACATGTATTGATGTTTCCGATCAATACAATTATAGCATGCAAAATAAACATTTATCATAAACATGGAATAAGATAATAACCACTTTATTATTGCCTCTCGGGCATATTCCTTTCAACATCTGCCAGGGATAACCCTGAATCATCATATTTAGTATGCAGATAATCAAACATAACCTTTCCTTTACACACCCTAGTATAAGCACCTCTCCAATGAGAACGGCCTCCCAACCATGACCATCTCTCATCTTTGGCACTACATAGGTGTACAACATTGAGAGGTAGCCTCATCTCAAACCTCTCTCGTGAGGGAACTAATACCAATGCATATAAACTACCGGCTAAGCCTTACCCAATTCAGGTATTGTGGTTGTACGGTAAAATTGGAATGGTATCCCATCCGAACCCAATCATCAGTTTTATAAAAGGGCTAAGGCTAATGCCTCAACATTTTCATCATCATAAACCATTTGTGTCTTTCAACACATGTCAAAACAGCTCAATAGAATGACTCATCATTCCAAGGTTTTCATAATTCATTTTCACCAAGTATTCCCATATAAAGTGATCTAGTTTTAGTTTTGCTCTAAACTACTAAGTTAAGAGTGTTCACTAATGGGGGATGATGGTCTCAATATCATGCCATAGAATGACATCTAAATATAACTAGATAGGTCTAGTTTTATACTCTTTATGCTACCTTGAAAACAAGTAAAGGACTTTGGTAAAGTAAAGAAAAGTAAAGCTTGGAATTAAAACTTGGAATAGGAATAAGTCCAAAATGGTATAACCAAAGCATGCCTAATGCCTTTGCTTAGGTTATCTAGCTTGCAAGGGTTATCTTGCATTGTTAATGATGGCTTGCCTTGTGCAGTGCATAGGTTGAAGTTTTCTTCTTCCTCCTCTTGGTAGAACTCCTCCTCCTCGTAAGCTTGGTCGGTACTATCGTCTATAAATACATACGGAATATAGAATCACCAAGCAATACTTAACTAGTCTACTTAGCACGCTAAGGAACATATTTGATGATCTAGTATCATCACAAACATCACAAGATTTTAATTAACTAGCTTTATTCTTTTTATTTGAGAAAAGTAATTTCTAATCATTGAAAATAACTAAGATTTAATATTCTCCAATTAAAATATGGGATCATGTGGACACATGTCATCACCACATATTCTAACATATGGGAATGTGATTTAAAGGTTGGATCACATTTTAATAAGTTTAAGTTTAATATTTAATGATTTAAAGTGACTAGAAATGCCTATATAGCATTATTTTGGTACTAGTCCAAAGTCATTGCATGTGAACCTCAATATTATTACATATTCAGATAGGTATTGTTAAGTGTGATTTTTGGGAGTTGGAATCAACTCAAAAGCTATTATGGTTGATTTTATAAAAATGTTTGAATGTGCAAATGCTTATGTCTTGTTATTTTAACTAGGAGAGATCTCTAACTCTAAAAGAATTAAATCCAACAGCCTTGGATAGATCTTTTCAGAAGATTTCCAACAAAATTGTAATCACTCAATTTGGTTCAGTAAATCTTCCTGAATTAATTTTCGAACTAAGGGACAGAAATGGTTTTAAGTATAAATAGAAAAATCTAGATTTGAATTACTGGGTCAGCGCGGGAAATGAAATGGGCCGGCCCAGTGACGCTCAGCGCCGTAGAGGGTGACTGAGAGGTTGGTCCCGCTTGTCAGCGAGACTTAAAACCCGAAATAGTATCTAGCGATCTGGGCCAAACGATTATAACGTGGATCAATGGCTCACAGTCGTCGTCGACGACAGACTCGTCGCCAGCGAGACCGAACCCTAAACGGCCGGTGGGGGTCTACTGGGGATGTACCAGGTCTCCAGCTAGTGTGGCGAGGCGGACGATCGAACTGGACGACGACAGCGGACTCAGGCAAGGTAGCGGCAGGGGCTGAGGTGGACGGAATCGACGGCAGTGTCTCCTCCTTTGCAGCAGCCTCCTCCGGTGCAATTCCGGCGAATGGCGGCTCGAGCGGCTCCGGCAAGAGAGGGGAAATGTTTAGGGGAGAGAGGGGAGTGGAATGGTATGGAGAATGAGGCTAGGGGTGGCCTCCTTATTTAGGCTCGACAGTGAGACCGAGAGGTATGGGCGGAGCTCGTCGGTGACGACGGCATAGGGGCTATCGGCGTGGGTAAGGTAGGTGGACGGTGGGCGGTTCCCTGGTGGTGCTCTACGGCGTAATGACGATGCTAGGGGCGGTGGCATTTGGTCGGGGGCTTCCCGCACTCTGGGAAACAGAGGCGGTGCTCGACGGCGAGCATGGCGACGGTGGGTCACGCGGCGGTGCACAGCCGTGTCTGGCGGGGTGGTGGGGTCGAGGCGGAGCGGCGTGCGTGATATGGCGTCACGACGTGGTCTACTACGTGCTAGGGGCTATCGCACTCTAGCACGCTCTGGCTTGCTCGCAGAGAGAGGTCACGCGGGGGAGTGGTCCAGGGGCTGGGGTTGATCGAGGGGTGGACCGTGGGCGGCGGTGAGGTCACGTCGTGCTTTCTAGAGCGGTGGAGAGGGGTTGGTGGTCTGTTGTGGCGTTGGCAAGGTTGGCCGGCGAGCATGGCATCGGGGCGGCATGGTACTGTTTCCCTAGGCCATTGGATAGGTCTTTGATGGCTTGGTTGGGTCTGGGGAGACAAGGGACTTGAATTGAGTTCAAATGGCTCGACCAAATTTGATAAAAAACAATATAAGTTAGGCCAGTTTGATTTTGCCTGCCATGTGTTCGACACAATGGCCACATGAACAAAATATTTGAATTTTGAGCTGATTTTTGGTGGAGTGATGTATCTTATGCTTGAACTTCTAGGTGTGCTTGGGTTTTTGAAATGGAGTTCATTTGATTGGTTTTTGAATTTGTGTGATCTATACATATGAACTATATTCAATTTTCAAATGTCAATTAAATTTAGTGTTTGAAAGTTTTGGGGATGAAACAAAGTGGGCCTTGGTACATCACTACTTGCACTAGAAAGGGGTGCAAAGAACCACTATTGTTTCTTTTAAGATTTGAGTTCTAGGAATAGCCAAAGTAGGCTAGGTGATTAAAATGGCAAAAGTGACCATTTGCTTATTTTATTCTTTTTGATTTCTTTTTCTTTGGGAATTACTTGGGAATGATCTAGATGATGTTTAACTCACCTTAGAATCATTTTTACAACCAATGGACCACTTAAACATGGCAATTCAAAAGAACTCCTAGTTTAAATGCACACACATATGAATGCTTAATTATTTTTAAATGGAAAAGTTTTTGTTAACTCTAAATTTGATGATTTGGATCTTAATAACCTTGGATTAAGTTTTGGGATGTTACACCATGTCGAACACAGAGACTTCTGAAAGAAGCTACTAAAAATAAATACTTTGAATTCTGAAAGTACTAAAATTAAGTAGATTACAATTTTATCTGAAAGGTAATACGCATACTACTGATCAAAATAATATAAATATAGTACAAATTTCTACTTCGAAAAATAGACCTAAAAATGCTAGCAAATAACCTAGGATGAATATAGGATTCATTCTCCCCTATATATTTCGTCGTCGGCGGCTCCCACATGCTGCAACACATATTCAGAGAACTCTCTCCGTCTGCAATGTGCTGCCAGTATCTCGTCTAGAGGGTAAGGCCTCGGTGTATGTTCCAGACTTAAGCCATACATCATTGTTGGTTCCTCTTCCCAAGCTTGAACCTCATGATCGTACAGTCTGATATAATTCTTGTAGTATATGCAATCGGGTTTGACTGTGGAGTGTAACCTGGTGTCAATGGAGAGAGACCGATTGTAATCAACAAAGAGGGCACGACTTTCAATGTCACCGACGGCATCGAGAGAGCGGTTCTCCGTGTCTACCCGGTACAACACCGGTTGCCCTTTGGCGAAATCCCCGTTCAACACAAGAAGCAGATCACCATCTGACTCCACAAGGTAAAATTTGTAAGTTCCACGTACCTGTTCAAAGACTGGGGCCAAAATTATTTTGGCCATCGTGACAGTGCTCGCGCGCTGCTCTAACTTGATGTTGGTCGACAAGATGTCTCCATTCTCAAGTAATGCATATACTTCCCCTCGGAATACCGCCATGCAGTCCAGAAGCATAGCAGGAGGTGGCGAATACAATCCTTCTGCAAATGATACATTGATTTGCCCTGTTGGGGTGCTCTCATCGGCCCATGCAATATGATCTGGATAATCCGTGCAAACGAACACCATCGTCGGGGACTTCGTCACGATGACAAATTGCAGAAGATCAGATGGTATGTGTGCTTGAAACTCAGTGCTAGACTTATGAGTAATTAGGTTCAGAAGCCAAATCTGGTACGGCTCCACCCTCTGATCAAGCACGATGACGCCATGAGAAACACCGACGAAGTAGAATCTTTTGGAAGAAGAGGGCACCAATTAGAACTAAGATGTTTACAATGGAAAATACCAATAAATATCGGATGTGAATGTGAACCTGCGATGGACGACCATTAGATTTGTCCTGAATCAACGACCAGTGGCGAGGTTGAGGAAGGTGAAGTCGCAAACGTCTGGAAGTGTGTGATCTATCATGATCAAGTTGTTGAGATGGAATTCAGGCACCTTTAAAGTGCAGCGCCAATCGGTGCAGACTTCTCGATAAGCAGCATAGGTGTCGACGTACTCCTCTTTCTCCAGCAAGTAGTCGGCGATCTTGCGAAGTGGGTCAGCCGGGAGATCGGACCAGTTCCTCTTCATCCGGCTACTGGCCATGTCTTACGTGCCGGAAACTTTTGATCGAGGAAGAAAGAAGAACTACCACTGTGAGGAGAAGAAGAAGAGGATAACATACGAGGGAGATGAAGCCGAACTGCCACTGCGAGGAGACAAGGAGATGGGGGAGAAGAAGCAGAACTACCAATTCAAGTTTGGATCAACGGGCTTTTTTTCGGAACTAGCGCATGAACCAGCCATGCACTTCATGCAAGTTTTCATCAAACAGACTGACATGTGGGACCTGCTAAAAAATTCCGTGAAGTGCTCCTCGTGCATAGTGCGCTGACAGGTGGCATGTTTTCTGACTCGCGGGCCCGCCTCCTCCACCTTCGACGACGCGCGTCCCAGGTTCGAGGGCTAGTGCCTCCCACCAACACATTATTGTGCAATTTTCCATGCTTTGTCGCAACCAGCTCCGCTCCTCTGCTCCTGCTGCCGCCACTCCGCTCAGTCGTGCACCACTCTTGTCGTCCCCTTGGGTCGTCGTCCTCCTACCCTCGCCTTCCTGCCATCCCCTCACGTCCCCTCCCCTCCCCTCCCTGCCATGTCTCCTTGCCGCCGCCCACCACCCAGGCGCGTCTAGAAAACGAAAACTGAGAGTCGGCCGTTGGGTCAGGGGCCCAACAACGTTGGTGATCCGGATCCCGCTCGGAGATGGATCCTACGAGGCTTGAGAGCACGGATATGGGTCCTGCACGGCTAGCAAGCACGAAATCTCCTTCAAGTCTAGAGAGCACATATGACAACAAAACAGGGGGAGTGGAAGCGAGGTGTAGAGCTTTGGAGGTATGGAGCCCGGAGAAGGTGCCGTGCGTCCACATTGAAAGGTAAGAACTATGATTCCTTTTCTGCATACCCCAATTAGCGTTTCTAGTCCCGTGGTGATGGCAAGGATATGTGTTGGTAACCGCAGGACATTTGTACAACTTGTCCTTGAGCATGATGCTTTGTCAAGCGAGCATGAAGGCACTGAAATATGTAGCCGTGCGGATGATGATGAGAAAGCATATCCAGACGTGGTTTCTGACCCTGATAGGCTGGAGAGTAGGGAATATTTGGTTGATTCAAACTTTGAGCCTGACTATGGGACTGATGAGGAAGAGGAATGTGAAGATGTGGAAATGAGATGTCGATACAACGACGAAGACGTGGACAAGACAGTGATACACTTTGACAGGGACAATCCTACAATTGATGAGGGGATTGTCTTTGATAATGTGGAGGACTGCAGATATGCAGTTGCAACCTATGCAATCAGAGTTGGGTTCGAATTTATCATTGAAAAGAGCGACCAAAAGAGATTTAGGGTGCACTATAGGGAAAGTAATGTGTGTAAATGGAGATTACATGCATCTCCAATGCGGGGTGGAGACCCATTTCAGGTTGCAATAGCTACATTTAGTTTCAGTCTTTCTCATATTTATGCTGCTAATAAGTAGCTCTGATTTATTTGGATTCTTATCGAATGCAGATCAAAGTAAACAAGAAGAAACACAACTGCCCTAATACTTCTTTAAGTGGTAAAATTAGACCGGCAACTACCAAGTGGATTGCTTCTACTGTACTTGACTGGGTGAGGCACCATCATAACATTGGACCTGCTGAACTCAGAGCAAAGATTAGCAAAAAGTTTAACGTTCTGATTCCTTACCACAGAGTCTTTGATGGGAAGGAGATGGCTCTAAACTTCATTCAAGGCAAGTGGAATGATAGTTTTCATATGTTGTATAGTTTCATAGCTTAGGTAGAGAAAACATCACCTGGTAGTGGTGTTGACATCGATTACGAGGTTGTGAAAGGGAGAGAAAAGGTCTCGAGGGGGGTCAGGTATAAGCAGGCAGAAAATATATGCTTCAAGAGATGTTTTGTCTGCCTGAAGGCACCCTGGAAGGGGTTCCTAGACGGCTGCAAGCCATACTTGGCAATAGGCGCAATTTCTTTAACAAGGAAGTTCAGGGGACATGTTGCTTCTGCTTGTGCTTTGGACGCGCATAATTGGCTTCTACCTGTAGCTTATGCTGTTCTTGAGGGTGAATCAAATGAAAGATGGACATGGTTCATGCAGAGACTACGGGAAGTAATTTGTCACCCTAAAGGCTTGGTGATACACACGTGTGCATGCGAGGGTCTTGAGAATGCTATTGATGTTGTGTTTCCTGGGGTTGAGCATAGGGAATGCATGCAGCACCTTGCTACTAACTTCATGAAGAAGTTCAAAGGAAAGATCTTTGAAGAGGACTTGTGGTGATCAGCATACACATACACCCCAAGCACGCATGCTACTTACTTGCAGAACATGTATGTAGTGCCAAAGGTGAAAAAATACCTTGAAGAACATCACACCAAGCTATGGGTAAGGTGGATTTTGTTTGCAAGGTGGATTTTGGTGAGTTAAGCAAGGTGGATTTTGTTTGCAATAATTTGGCAGAGAGTTTCAATGATAATATTTCGGGCATGAAGACACTTGGAATTGTTATTTTGTTGGATGCAATAAGACAATGCATAATGGAAAAGATAGATTTAAAGCAAAGAATTTGTGCAAGAAATTTTTTAGGCCATAAAATAGTTCCAAAGGTGGTTATGCTACTGAATGCAAGAACCAGGGCAATGAGAACGATAAAGATGAGGATGGTCAGAAGTTCCAGAACATTGGCTGAGGTTTATGTAGAATACAAACGTGGAAGTGAGCGGAGGTACACTGTAGACATTGGAAACAAGACTTGTTCATGCAGGCAGTGGCAGATTACTGGTCTGCCATGTCACCATGCAATTTACTTCATCTTAAAGCTTAGAGGTAACGGAGCTGAAATAGAGAACTATGTCGACAACTATTTCTCCGTGGACAAGTTTGCTGCAACTTATGCAGAAAACGTACCACCTTTGGCCGATGAAAATGATGGGGAGATTGTCGATCCAGGGTTCAAACTTCGACCACCAGTTCTTAGGAGGCCACCTGAGAGGCCTAGAAAGCTAAGGATCGAAGCCTCCACCGATAAAGGTCCAAGGCTGGGATCTAGGAAAAGGAAATGCAAACGTTGTGGCGGATTCGGCCATATCAAGAGGTTATGCAAAAACCCAGTTACACATGATATTGTCCCTGTTCACGCCCCGGTGGTAGAAAATGAGGCTTCTCAGCCAGAACTGGCAGAAGAGCAGCGCGAAGAAGATGATGAGCACTTAGAGGAAAATGTACGTAAGCAGCCAATTTATGAAGAAGTGGAGGTGCCGGAGAGAAAAGGGTGTGAAAAGAAATAAAAGGGTAAGCGGAACGGGGAGGAAAGGGAAAATAATGGAGATGTATTAGAATATGAAGAAGTTGCAGGGGTGATTGAGGATGTTCTTGAGGATCTTTCAGCTAACTATAGGAGAAATAATAAATCCATGCCAATTTCATCTTTGTACGATTCTCTGGATGAAAGGTAAGCATTAAAATTGTTTTATTTTCCATTTTATCATTTTTTTAATCCTCATCAACTGATGGTTAATGCAGCGTGGGCTAGCAGACTAATAAGAGGAACAGAAAGATGCGGGCATAGTAACGTCGTGTGTTGAATTATATCATTGAAACTAAACTAGCCGTGTCGTCTTTATTTATATCTAGCGCGTGCAACGTGTCTGTGATGGGGTCTTGTGGAGTAGATTACAATTTTTTAAATATTATTACATTAATTGTTTACCTGCGTTTGGGCGCGGCTACTAGTTCCCATCTCCCTTGCATTCCTATCTCCTCTAGCGCACTCCAGAATTATGGCTGTGCCATCAAGTAGCAGAGTCAGCGTATTGTACCATCAGGTGTGAATGCAATGACTTTGTTTGTTCAGAATTTGAAAACTTCTGATTAGTTTGAAAGGCAGAGAAATCTAAAACATGTATCCAGACATGTTTTGGGTATAGACACATTTATTAAATATCTAAAAAACTAAGTCAGTTATATCTAGACATGAGTAGTACACTATTACAACACGCTCGATCCCTTCTCCTCTGGCGCACTCTAAATTATGGCTGTGCCATCAAGTGCTGGGAGCAGAGTCAGCGCATTGTCCCATCAGATATGCCAGGAATGCGCGAACTTTATTTTTAGGATCAGACGAGTTTCGATCGACTAGTTTCAAAGACAAAGACAACTAAAACATGGCCAACATATATATATTATGATGATAATCAACCATGACTCAAGTGACCCAGATCCAAAGAGCGCATTAAGATACCGTACATAGATTTAATTTATGCTTAAGTGGCCCTAATCGACTATGACGCTCCTGCAGTCTACATCATTGACGATGTTGTCCGCGTCGCCGCTAGCCTCCTCCATGTCGGAATCGATGCCGACGTTCCCGACAGCGTTCCTCCTCCTCATGGATTCTTCACGGCGCGCTGCATCGATAACGGTGGAGGTCGTATGCCCAGGCACTGCCTAGAAGCACTGCCTACGTTCGGGGTTGTGCAGATCCGGGTGGATCTCCCGCTGGTGGGTTCCGCACAGCTCAATCAACGTAGCCCGCTCCTTCTTGAACATCTTTCGCTAGTACGCGCTCATACACGAGTACCACGCCATTGCCCTCTTCTGCTCCGACAGCTGGCGGCGGCGCTCCTCGATCTGCCTCGCCAACGCATTGTCGCGCAAGAGTGGCACGACAGGAACCCAGCGTAGCTGAGCTCGAAGCCGGCCGGAAGCCTCGGAAACGGCAGCGTGAGTATGTCGTAGTGGGCAAACATCTAAGCCTCGTGCAAGCTGACTTTGGGCCTCTCCATCTCCAAGGCGATGAAGGAACACGATCTGATCTTTGGCCCCGAGGTTAAGGGGATAAGGGCAAGGACGTAGGCCCAGCATCGTTGCCACTGCCAATCAGTTTGCAGAACAGACTTCTCGTGGATCGCTCTCACGAAGGACATCACTATCATCCACGCACCCCGATCCAACGGCGCCTAACAATCGGGGATTAGGTCTTCTAGAAGCCCAGAGCGGTTGGTGGTTAGCTCTGCATCCCGATTATTTGTGGACAACGGCTGTAGTTGAAAATAATACACATTTCAATGACACTGGTGGATAAATATGTGATCTCCGAAGAGAACACACATCCAATGACTCTAGCTGTGGTTAATGAGAAGAACACACATTTCAATGACACCGGTGGATCCATATGTGGTATGTGAAAAGAATAGTCATGAAATGACTCCAGTTGTTGTTAATAAAAAGAACACACATGCAATGACACTAGTGGATCCACAGGTGGATTGTTAAAAGAACACACATGCAATCACACTGGTGGATCCATATGTGCTATGTGAAAAGAACACACATGCAATGACTCTGCTTGTTGTTAGTAACAAGAAAACACATGCAATGGCACTGGTTGTTGTTAGTAAAAAGAACACACATGCAATGACACTGGTGGATCCATGCATGGTTTCTGAAGAGAACACACATTTCAATGACTCTGGTTGTTATTAGTAAAAAGAACACACATGCAATGACACTGGTGGATCCATGTCTGGTCTCTGAAGAGAACACACATGCAATGTCTCTGGTTGTTGTTAGTAAAAAGAGCACACATGCAATGACACGGGTGGATCCATAGGTGGATTGTGAAAAGAACACACATTTCAATGACACTGGTGGATCCATATGTGGTATGTGAAAAGAACACACATTTCAATGACTCTAGTTGTTGTTAGTGAAAAGAACACACATGCAATGACACTGGTGGATCCATGTGTGGTCTCTAAAGAGAACACACATGCAATGACTCTGGTTGTTGTTAGTAAAAAGAGCACACATGCAATGACACTGGTGGATCCATAGGTGGATTGTGAAAAGAACACACATGCAATGACACTGGTGGATCCATATGTGGTATGTGAAAAGAACACATATTTCAATGACTCTGGTTGTTGTTAGTAAAAAGAACAGACATGCAATAACACTGGTGAATCCATAGGTGGATTGCGAAAAGAGAACACATGCAATGAAACTAGTGGATCCATATGTGGTATGTGAAAAGAACACACATGCAATGACTCCAGTTGTTGTTAGTAAAAAGAACACACATGCAATGACACTGGTGGATCCATGTGTGGTCTCTAAAGAGAACACACATTTCAATGACACTGGTGGATCCATATGTGGTATGTGAAAAGAACAGTCATGAAATAACTCTAGTTGTTGTTAGTAAAAGGAACACACATGCAATGACACTGGTGGATCCATAGGTTGATTGTGAAATATACACACGTAACAACCTCGGACCCTACGCTCTAAGTTCAAGCCTAGATGAACCAAAAGTGGTTAAGGGTTTTACAGCGGAGGCCTAGGGCCATCCTCGTGTAGGCCCGTCGGCCAACCTAACCACTTCCAAGAACATCGGGACAAGAACGAGCGGCGTAGGCAACAGGCGAAGAGATCAAATACATACATAAGTGAGTATGTATGCAAGCTACCTTACAACAGTTCTCAGAGCCATACCATCTAAATGAACATTGCAACACCATACGGCAAGATCCAAATATCCTAGATAGTTATAATAGTGTAGGATAGCTCATCATACATCAATCAACAGAGTATCCAGCGGAAGCGGGAAACAAGATCCGAGTATGGACAAGAAGCAAATCGGCATAAGATGCCACATAAATAAGCACATCCCTCCCACAGATCTCACGGATCCCCATCCCTAGAATCTCTACACCGAGTGATCGTTGCCAACATCATCTGTCTCCTCCACCCAGTATCCATCTTGCGAATACACATGTTCATCTGAATCAAACAATTTATCGTGTGAGACCCTAGGGGTACTCAGCAAGTCTTTATGCCTCTAAAGGGGACATATACCTGGGGTGACGCAATTGCAGCAAAAGAGAATAACTAACAAGTCTATAGATACTCGCTAACCATCCGCCTAACCAAAGATAAACGGATGTCCATTAATTAGAAACAAAAGTTATAACAGTATAAGTAACAGATACATCCTCCTTCTCGCTTACCAACGAGAAAGCGGATGAACAACCCATCCGTTGGCAGTTTTATTAATCATTCCATGAAGATTGCACTATATACTAGTCAGATATTTAGTCAAATTAAAGAGGGTACTTTAGTTATACTTGTCTATGATCAAGAAACTGTGCTCCAAGTCGTCCATAACTGCGGACACGGCTTTCGGAAAGATTTACCCTGCAGGGGTGCACAAATAGCAACACACAAACGATCGACCTCGGAAAAACCAAATCAAAACCCGACGAGGCTTTCACGACAAAGCAATCATAGGATTCATAAAATATTTTAGGGGGCCACCCCAATAAGCTACCCGCAACGAAGTTGGCCAGCTCCGAGACGGACCCAGGATTTGCGACAATGGCTGTAAACGACTGGGAACCCGAAAATGTGAATGGGCTTGTCGATACCGCGAAAACATTCCGCATTCTTAAACAGTACAGGTGCTCCATGCACAATCTTAAATAAAGCAATAAAGCATGGCATAATTACAGGATAGTAATAAATCCCCAAACTACTTTGTGGCCCTAAGAAATAAAGTACAAATCAAGCTCTGGCAAAGGGGGATTCATAGAGTCTCTCGTATGTGGATAGTGCGAATAGTTAAGGAACAGGTATCAAGTACTCGGGGTCCTACGGGACACAAGTGGACATAAAAACCAAATGACAGATATTGCCCACCGGTGCCTCTTTCATTAGTTATCCCATTAATACTCACGTTCAGTTGTTTAGGTACCTCGTTATCCATCAGACACTCACATACCCTACACATGCTATTCTACGACTCGCATGGCTCAAACAACTCCTGTAGTAATGGCTCATAGGATGGAGGACAAGCTTCGGTGGGGTTTAAAAGTAAGGCTATGCAATACTTGGGATTTAGTTTAATGCAATCGCGACTCAATGATGCAAGAATAAGATAGAGGCAATAGGTACTATATGTCTGCAAGCATGTGGTAGTGCTTGCCTGGCAGCTCAGTTGAAGCGAGGGATGGATCTGGGTAGTACTCCTGGGATTCTTGATAATTCACCTGCTCGGCGTCTATTCAAAAGAAGAACCAAACAAACAAGGGCCAACATAAATAAAGTGCACAAGCATATGAATAAATGGGACAAGGAAACAAGCATGCCATGATGGATGATACACAATTTACATGCAAATAATGTAGCATGGCAAGCGTGAGGTGTGGGGACAAGAATAACTCATTTTATTAATTATTTGGCCAAGTTTTATTACCATAAACAGTTCTGATTATTAATATTTATGTGATGCATGCTGCAATTCAGAACACGGAATGCATAAATAGAACGGGCTCGTCGCGCTGATCGATTTAGACATATTATTTGTCAAATTTGGAGTTATAGAATTAAAGTTATTAATTAATTGAGAAAACACATTTTATTGCAATTAAACATTTTCGAAAATTTAAATTAGTCAAACATTATTTTGAATGGCATATTTTAAATCCTCACATTTTTCTGATTCAAAAACATGTATCATTTGTATTATTTGGATAAGTTAATTAAAAGTTATTAATTTCTGGATATTAAAAACATATTTGCAATTTCTGGATTATTTTTATTATTTAGAAAAGATCACAGAGACTTTTTGTACTCAGGAGAAAATAGCCCGACACGCTGACGGGTGGACCGATGCTGACTCAGCAGCAGGTGTGGCACAGCGGATGCACTTGGTTTTTCCTACCACAGGGTCGTCTAGCCCGCGAGACCGACAGATGGGGCCGGTGGTCAAACGGACCCACGCGCCAGTGGTTGAAGAGGCGGGTGCCACGCGGCGCATGCGGGGACTGCGGGTTGAGGTGTCGAAACCCGCGGTACCTTTTTGTAAAAGTGCTACCGCAGATGACAGGTGGGTCCTGGTTGGATTGCGGGTTAAGCAGCAAAAGATGCAGGGGTAAACGGGAAAAAGGTCACGACTACTATTTTTCTTCTAGTTTTTGTCTGACGAAACTGAAGGCGCGGACAGAGCGCAGTGGGGATTCGATCTCGCGATCTGGAGCGCGCGCGCGGTGGTGGCTACCGCTGGGGTGGGCTTGGTTTGATGCTGGGTAACGGCTGCGCGGCCAGAAGACCCTACCGCGGCGCGACGGCGGAGAAGCAGCCGCGAGCACTGTGCACAGAGGGCGCTCGACGGAAAAACAGGCGCGTACAGGAAGCGTAGGCGTGCAAGAGGATGTCAGGGGGGATCAGCGCCTCAACAGGAGTGTGTTGGTGGTGGTGGATCGGGCAGGAGCGCATGGGATCGGCGGCGTTGATGGCGACCAGCGGCTAGGGTTTCCTCGTCGGACACATCAGTGTGCAGCGGATCTGGCCGTCTCCTCCTCGCCGCCGGGTACTGAGATGGTCCAGGGGCTCCACTGGTTCCTCCTCGGCACCCCAACACCATGCCCGCCTCCTCCTAGCTACGGTGGTGAGCTGATGCCTACGGTGGGGTAGATGGAGGTGGAAGAGGGATCAGGCGGAGGGGAAGGAAAATCTGGGCCGAGCCCTGGGATCTGGGGGATGCCAGGTATGGGAGGGGGTAGATAAGGTGGAGGGCAGAGGGAGAGCACATGGGATGGCTCGGGGTGGAAAAGGTGGTGTGCACTTCTTTTTCTCCTCTCCCTCTTCTCACGTGATGGGCACGGCTTGGTTGAACTAGGGGCTCTCGCAGCTGGTGACTAGGGCTGCGGCTCAGTGTGGAACGGTGCGGTGGCTCGGTGGGGTTTAGCTTGGCAGCGGGAGAGAAAACAGAGAGGGGAGGGGCTCGGCTAGGGCTAGACCGGCAGGGGGGTCAGAATGGTGGCTCGGGCTGGGTTTGGTCTAGCCAAGGCCAGCTAGGGCAGGTCCAGGTGGTGGCCTAGGGAGGCTCGGCAGGGTGGAGTGGTGATTAGGGTAGGAGGGGAAGGAATGCGGAGAGGGTGGTTAGGGTTTAGGGTTGGAGCTAGGTGTAGATCGAGAGAGAAGATAGCTAGGTTTAGCTAGAAAAAGAGAGAGGGTAAAAGATAGGTGGATGAGCTAGGGTTTGGAGTTAATGTGGAACCCCAAACAAAAATTGAATTCCAAACAAAAGGGGAAAACCAAAAGGCCAAAGGAGAGGGGGATGGGAGGAAAAGATCTTACATATCTCATGCACATGATAATATTTTGTGAAAACAAAATATATATCCCATGTAGGCTTGACAAAGAGAAAAACCACTAAAGAGTTACAAGGTGGAAGACAAGAGAAAAAGCATTTATGTGGTTCATTTGTTTCAATTGAGTTCAAGCAAACTCCACCCAAAATATTCCAAAAGAACCCAAAATAGAAGAACAACAAAGAGGCCTTGCATGGGCCATGCATGAATAATAATTACCACATTCATTAGTTGTGAAAACAACTACATTTACATATGCGCATCTATTACACCCATGCACATCCATACTTGAATAAAGACCACAACATAAGCTACAAGCTTGATAAAATATGGTAAGGGCGGATTGATGCATAATTGAATATAATAGGCCATGCTAGTGTGTATGTCCCACTAGAAGACCATTTGGCCACAATTATATTTAAACAATGCTCAATTATTTCCAAAACAAACCATATGGAAGATAGAGCAAGTGAAACTAACCACATGCATGCAAAGGTGGCCATGTGGCTCTCCACATATCAACAATGTGAAAAACAACATGAGGCATATATGGGAGCATGTGGAATTAGAAGTGGATCCATCCCAACCCACATGAGCTAGAGGTAAACCCAAATAAAATGCAAAGCTCACATATAGTTGGATGGTGGAATTATGGGGTGGTGACAGGAAAAGGTGGTGGAGTTAAATAAAAGATATGCCCCCAACTCAACTTGGGCACCAACCATTTATCAAGGACCAAATACAATTTATTAAGAACCAAATACAATTGATAAATGCATATGAGACAAGATCCAAAAGAAAAGGGTTTTATATGATGCTCAAATGCAAGGTGGCATGATGAGATGAGCATGATATAATTATGATGCAACAATTATATGTAGGAAGGAGCATTTTATTATTAGACCATGTAGCATTACAGATGTTAGACAGATGGGATGCTACAACTCTCCCCCACTAAACAGGAATCTCGCCCCGAGATTCTAGGGAGAAGAAGAAGACACGAAGAGGGTGGGGTACTTGGCACGAAGCTCATCCTCGCTTTCCCAAGTGGCTTCATCAACAGAATGGTGCGACCACTGCACCTTGTAGAACTTGATAGACTTGTTGCGAGTCTTTCTTTCTATGACTTCTAGGATTTTTGTGGGGTGTTCTTGATAAGACAGATCTTCTTGGAGATTGATGAGCTCATGGTCCACGGTCCTGCCGGGATCCTTGAAGCACTTCTTGAGTTGAGAGATATGGAAAACATCATGGACCTTGAGTTTTTCAGGGAGCTCAAGAGAATAAGAAACTTCTCCTCTTCTTCCACGAACTTTGAAAGGACTGATGTATCTAGGAGCCAGCTTTCCTTTGATACCAAACCGGTGCGTGCCTCTCATGGGAGTGACACGAAGATAAACGAGATCACCAGGAACATACTCCATGTCCATGTGCTTTCTGTCATAGTTGCTCTTGTGGCGGCTTTGAGGAACCTTCAGGTTTTCGAGAATGATGTGGACCTTCTCCTCCACTTGAGTTACAATGTCGGGGCCAAACAATGTTCTTAAACCTGCGCCCGACCAACCAATCGGAGATCTGCATTTGCGGCCATAGAGAACCTCCAATGCTGCCATCTTTCGACTCTTCTGGAAGCTATTGTTGTAAGAGAACTCAACATAAGGAAGGCATTCTTCCCACTTCATGCCGAAAGAAATGACGCAAGCACGGAGCATATCTTCCAGAATCTGATTGATCCTTTCAACTTGTCCATGCGACTGAGGGTGGTAAGCTGTACTGAAGTTCAACTTTGTTCCCAAAGCATTTTGGAAACTTCCCCAGAACTTGGAAGTGAAGATGCTTCCATGGTCTGAGCTGATCTGAAGAGGAACCCCATACAGAGAGACAATTCGGTTGATATAGAGCTCAGCCAACTGAATTGCTGAAATTGTTTCCTTGACGGGGAAGAAGTGAGCCACTTTAGATAGACTGTCGATGACAACAAAGATTGCATTGTTGCCTTTCTGCGACCTTGGAAAACCAGTTATGAAGTCCATCTCTACTTTCTCCCATTTCCATTCCAGAGGCTTCAATGGCTGTAGAAGACCGGAAGGTTTCTGATGGACAGCTTTCACTCTGCGGCAGACATCGCACTCCGAGACATACTTGGCACAATATCGTTTCAATCCAGGCCACCAATATTGTGTTTCAGATCCATGTACATCTTAGTGTTGCCAGGGTGGATAGAAAGAACAGAATCATGAGCTTCTTTAAGAACTTGCTCTCTCAAACCCGGATACTTCGGAACGAACATCCGATGCTCCAAGAATAGAGTGCCTTGGTTGTCAAGGTGGAAAGGTTCATACTTCGGAACCTGAATCTTGGAGATGATGCTTTTAGTGTACGGATCACCAAGTTGAATGGAGCGAACTTTTTCTTCCAAGAGAGGGGTTGCCAGAAGATTCAGAAGATACCCTTGATCCACAATTTCAAGGTTGAGCTAGCGGAATTCCTCGCACAAGAGAGGCTGTTGTTCTTCCACCATGAGGTTGTTGACATAAGCTTTTCGGCTGAGAGCATCGGCCATGACATTAGCTTTGCCAGGAGTGTAGTTGATGCTCAGATCAAAATCATTAATTCCTTCAATCCACCTCCTCTGACGAAGGTTGAGATCAGGTTGTGTGAAGATATAGTTCAGACTCTTGTGATTAGAAAAGATCTCACAACGGTTGCCAAGAAAGTAGTGCCTCCATACTTTCAAAGCAAAGACAACTGCTGCGAGTTCGAGGTCATGTGTAGGATAGTTGATCTCATGCGTCTTCAACTGTCGAGAGGCATAAGCAACAACTTGTTTTTCTTGCATAAGTACCGCACCCAATCCTTGCAAGGAGGCGTCACAGAATATTTGGAAAGGCTTTGATGTATCTGGAGGAATCAAGACTGGTGTGGAAGTGAGCTTCTCTTTGAGTGTTTCAAAGCGTGCTTGACATGCAGAAGACCAAAGGTATTTCTTGCCTTTCTTGAGGAGATCGGTAAGAGGCTTCGCAATCTTCGAGAAGTTCTGAACGAAGCGATGGCAGTAACTAGCCAAACCAAGGAAACTCCGGACTTCTTTGACATTTTTGGGTGGAAGCCACTCAACAATTTTCCGAATAGTTTTTGGGTTAACGGCAATGCCCTTGGCAGAGATGACGTGACCCAGATAGGTGACTTCAGGAAGCCAAAATTCACACTTGGAGAACTTTGCATACAGGCGGTTCTCACGAAGCTTGTTTAGGACACACCGAAGGTGTTCTTCATGTTCTTCCTTTGACTTAGAATAGACTAGAATGTCATCCAGATAGACCACGATGAACTTATCAAGATACTCCATGAAAACCGAGTTCATAAGCCTCGAGAAGGTGGCAGGTGCGTTGGTGAGACCGAAGGACATGACCATGTACTCGTACAGGCCATAGCGGGTGGTGAAAGCTGTTTTGGGAACATCTTCCTTGCGAATGTTGATTTGATGATATCCACTTCTCAAGTCAAGCTTAGAGAATACCACAGCTCCAACTAGCTGATTGAAGAGATCATTAATCTGCGGAAGGGGATATTTATTCTTGATGGTTTTTGCATTGAGAGCTCGGTAATCAACACAAAGTTGATCAGTGCGGTCTCGCTTCTTCACAAAGATGGTTGGGCTACCCCAAGAAGAAGTACTGTGCTGAATGAAACCCAACTTCTCTTGTTCATCAAGCTGACGTTTGAGTTCAGCCAACTCAGCAGGACCCATTTTATAAGGCCGCTTGGAGATAGGAGCGGTTCTAGGTTCAAGTTCAAATCACAAACTCGACCTCTCGGTCAGGAGGCATACCTGGTAACTCTTCGGGAAAAACATCTAGGAACTCACAGACCACCGGAACACTCTGAATAGCATCCATAGCATCATCATTCAGAGCCGCCAAAGAGAAAAGCTGAATTGCAGGAGTCAGACTTGGAGAATAGACTATATGGCCTTCAGGAATTTTCAAAGAAACCGAATGTTCAGCACAATCAATCACAGCTTTATTTCCATCTAGACAATCCATGCCTAAAATGACATCAATATCTGAGTTGCCCAGAATAAACAAAGAGGCCGGAAAGAAAGAATCCCCAATTTGAACCTGATTGTCATAACTGATCTTGGAAGTTAACATCCTTGCCCCAGGAGAAAGGACCATCAGCTTTTTAGGTAACGAATTAGATGACAACCCATTCTCTTTAGAAAACTTGAAGGATACAAATGAATGCGATGCTCCAGAATCAAATAAAACTCGTGCAGGGACTGAGTTGACAAAAAGCGTATCTAGCACAACTCCAGGTGCATGTTCAGCTTGAGCAACCTTGACACAGTTGGCACGAGCAACAGTGGACCCGGGCTTGGTGTTGATGTTGAGAGCCCGAGGTGGAGGTGCACGAACCATAGAAGAACTTGCTGCAGGTCTTGGAGGTGGTGGTGGAAGAGCTTTGTTGTTCATGGGACAACTCCAGTGTTGATGCCCAGTGTTCCCACAAGTGTAACAAGCACTAGGTGGACGTGGAGCAGTGTAGCCAGGGACTCCACCAGACACTCTAGGGTAGTTGTGGTTGTAGCCCCTAGGAGCAGCGGTGAAGGAGTTTGGTGGCCTTGTCGCATAGCTTGAAGGTCTTGGTGGAGCCAAGAGCGGCGGTGCGGTATTAGGAACCCACACGCGGTGCTTAGAAGGAGTTGTCATAGCTGCAGAGCTTGCTGCGTCACGGCTGTGTTTCTTGGACTCCTCGAACACTTGCCTACTGGCTTCTTCCTGTAGAGCTGTATGTTGGAGATCCAGAAAAGACCCTGGCCTTGCATGAGTGATTGCATATTTGTTAGATGCATTGAGCCCTTGCCTGAACCTCTTTTGCTTCTTCTTGTCATCAGAGATCTCATCGCTACCATACCGAGAAAGATTCATGAAGTTTCTGATATAGGTATTGACATTGTCATTGCCCTGCTTGAGGTTGAGAAACACTTCCTTCATCCTTTCCATGACAATTTCTGACAGGTATTGCTCTTTGAAAGCCCCAGTGAACTGCTCCCAAGTAGGCTGAAAACCAGAGTGGTTTGCCTTCAGGTAATTCTCCCACCATAGAGTTGTGTCTCCCTTCAGAAGGTGAGTGGCACATTTTACCCATTCTTGCTCGGGCACATCAGCAGTCATTAGCAACCTTGACATCTCACGAAGCCAATCATCAGCATCCAGTGGCTGATCAGACACCTCAAAGTGACGCGGGTTAAACTTCAGAAAGCCCTTGATGTCTCCTCGCTTGGGAGGTGGAGGTAGCGGAACAAACTCATTCCTCCTGACACTTTCTTCAAAACGTTGCTGGTTCTGCTGCATTGTGCCCAAGGCATTAGCAATACTTGCCAACGCAGCCCCCAGTTCAGGTGGTATGTCCTCCTCAGTACGGTGTGGTGGTGCCATCCTGTGATTGATATAAAACTCAAGTCAGTACCATAATGGAGAATAATAATAATCCAAAATAGTACCAAAATGGAATTACCCAAGATTAAAGGATATAAATCACTAAGATGATATTAAAATATCAACAAAGTTCAAAGCACCTAGAAGATATCAAGCATATCACACACGACTGAACAAGGAGTGTGGTACACAAAGCTATCAAGGAAAAAAATTCGCAAAATCCGGCATTAAAATAGCACTATATGCGCAAAACCACTGAACGAATCAAGATTAGTAACTCTACCAATTCAATATACAAGAGCGAATGATAAAAGTAGTGGTATGGTCACGACTCCATCCCACACTCAAATCATTACTCTGCACATGAATAAGTAAAACACATATCCCAAATCTCTTCCTTTTTAAGATGAACCTAAAGATTAGCAACTATGGAAAACAAACACCCCAAACAAGATAGCGTCGGATAACAAAGAGTAAGACAGATCGCGTCGGTATACAACGAATCTAATAGATCATATCGGTTTACAATAGCCTGTCAGTATGGAATGTACCAACATTTGATAACCAAAAGGCAGATAGCAATAACAAGTTGGATGCAACAGATAGACAAGGAAATACACACACACACACTCGCACAACCTATGGTACTACGGAACCCGGAACACGTGAATCCTAGTTTGAATTTTAGAAGAGGATTGAAAACGTTACACTTCCTTACCTGAAAAGGGTGGGTGGGTGGGTAAGAAAAAAATGGAAGCAGTCCTACTCTCACATTTTGTTTTTCCCTAGTATACATAGCTACCAAAATATTTGCTAGACTGACAACGCCCATTTGGCTGAGACCCTGAAGGGAGGGATGGCTCTGATACCAATTGTAACAACCTCTGACCCTACGCTCTATGTTCAAGCCTAGATGAACCAAAAGTGGTTAAGGGTTTTACAGCGGAGGTCCAGGGCCATCCACGTGTAGGCCCGTCGGCCAACCTAACCACTTCCAAGAACATCGGGACAAGAGCGAGCGGCGTAGGCAACAGGCAAAGAGATCAAATACATACACAAGTGAGTATGTATGCAAGCTACCTTACCACAGTTCTCAGAGCCATACCATCTAAAAGAAATAGAAATATTGCAATGCCATACGGAAAGATCCAAATATCCTAGATAGTTATAATAGTGTAGGATAGCTCCTCATACATCATTCAACAGAGTATCAAGCGGAAGCGGGAAACAAGATCCGAGTACGGACAAGAAGCAAATCGGCATAAGATGCCACATAAATAAGCACATCCCGCCCACAGATCTCATGGATCCCCATCCCCGGAATCTCTACACCAAGTGATCGTTGCCAACATCATCTGTCTCCTCCACCCAGTATCCATCTTGCGAATACACCTGTTCATCTGAATCAAACAATTTATCGTGTGAAACCCTAGGGGTACTCAGCAAGTCTTTATGCCTCTAAAGGGGACATATACCTGGGGTGACGCAATTGCAGCAAAAGAGAATAACTAACTAGTCTATAGATACTTTCTAACCATCCGCCTAACCAAAGATAGATGGATGTCTCTTAATTAGTAACACCAGTTATAATAGTATAAGTAACAGATCCATCCTTCTTCTCGCTTACCAACGAGAAAGCGGACGAACAACCCATCTGTTGGCAGTTTTATTAATCATTCCATGAAGATTGCATTATGTACTAGTCAGATATTTAGTCAAATTAAAGACGGTACTTTAGTTATACTTGTCTATGATCGAGAAACTGTGCTCCAAGTCGTCCATAACCGCGGACACGGCTTCGGAAAGATTTACCCTGCAGGGGTGCACAAATAGCAACACACACACGATCGACCTCGGAAAAACCAAATCAAAACCCGACGAGGCTTTCACGACAAAGCAATCATAGGATTCATAAAATATTTCAGGGGGCCACCCCAATAAGCTACCCGCAACGAAGTTGGCCGGCTCCGAGACGGACCCAGGATTTGCGACAATGGCTGTAAACGACTGGGAACCCGAAAATGTGACTGGGCTTGTCAATACCGCGAAAACATTCCGCATTCTTAAACAGTACAGGTGCTCCACGCACAATCTTAAATAAAGCAGTAAAGCATTGCATAAGTACAGGATAGTAATAAAGCCCCAAACTACTTTGTGGCCCTAAGAAATAAAGTACAAATCAAGCTCTAGCAAAGGGGGATTCATAGAGTCTCCCGTATGTGGATAGTGCGAATAGTCAAGGAATAGGTATCAAGTACTCGGGGTCCTACGTGACACAAGTGGACATAAAAACCAAATGACAGATATTGCCCACCGGTGCCTCTTTCATTAGTTATCCCATTACTACTCAGATTCAGTTGTTTAGGTACCTCGTTATCCATCAGACACTCACATACCCTACAAATGCTGTTCTACGACTCGCATGGCTCAAACAACTCCTGTAGTAAGGGCTCATAGGATGGAGGAACAAGCTTCGGTGGGGTTTCAAAGTAAGGCTATGCAATACTTGGGATTCCGTTTAATGCAATCACGACTCAATGATGCAAGAATAAGATAGAGGCAATAGGTACTATATGTATGCAAGCATGTGGTAGTGCTTGCCTAGCAGGTCAGTTGAAGCGAGGGATGGATCTGGGTAGTACTCCTGGGATTCTTGATAATTCCCCTGCTCGGCGTCTATTCGAAAGAAGAACCAAACAAACAAGGGCCAACATAAATAAAGTGCACAAGCATAAGGATAAATGCGACAAGCAAACAAGCATACCATGATGAATGATGCACAATTTACATGGCAATAATGTAGCATGGCAAGGGTGAGGTGTGGGGACAAGAATAACTCATTTTATTAATTATTTGGCCAAGTTTTATTACCATAAACAATTCTGATTATTAATATTTATGTGATGCATGCTGCAATTCTGAACATGGAATGCATAAATAGAACTGGCTCGTCGCACTGATCGATTTAGACATATTATTTGTCAAATTTGGAGTTATAGAATTAAAGTTATTAATTAATTAATTGAGAAAAGGCAATTTATTGCAACTAAACATTTTCGAAAATTTAAATTAGTCAAACATTATTTTGAATGTCATATTTGAAATGCTCACATCTTTCTGATTCAAAAACATATATCATTTGTATTATTTGGATAAGTCAATTAAAAGTTATTAATTTCTGGATATTAAAAACATATTTGCAATTTCTGGATTATTTTTATTATTTAGAAAAGATCACAGAGACTTTTTGTACTTAGGAGAAAATAGCCCGAGACGCTGACGGGTGGACCGATGCTGACTCAGCAGCAGGTGGGGCACAGCGGATGCACTTGGTTTTTCCTACCGCAGGGTCGTCTAGCCCGCGAGACCGACAGATGGGGCCGGTGGTCAAACGGACCCACGCGCCAGTGGTTGAAGAGGCGGGTGCCACGCGGCGCATGCGGGGACTGCGGGTTGAGGTGTCGAAACCCGCGGTACCTTTTTGTAAAAGTGCTACCGCAGATGACAGGTGGGTCCTGGTTGGATTGCGGGTTAAGCAGCAAAAGATGCAGGGGTAAACGGGAAAAAGGTCACGACTACTATTTTTCTTCTAGCTTTTGTCTGACGAAACTGAAGGCGCGGACAGAGCGCAGTGGGGATTCGATCTCGCGATCTGGAGCGCGCGCGCGGTGGTGGCTACCGCTGGGGTGGGCTTGGTTTGATGCTGGGTAACGGCTGCGCGGCCAGAAGACCCTACCGCGGCGCGACGGCGGAGAAGCAGCCGCGAGCACTGTGCACAGAGGGCGCTCGACGGAAAAACAGGCGCGTACAGGAAGCGTAGGCGTGCAAGAGGATGTCAGGGGGGATCAGCGCCTCAACGGGAGTGTGTTGGTGGTGGTGGATCGGGCAGGAGCGCATGGGATCGGCGGCGTTGATGGCGACCAGCGGCTAGGGTTTCCTCGTCGGACACATCAGTGTGCAGCGGATCTGGCCGTCTCCTCCTCGCCGCCGGGTACTGAGATGGTCCAGGGGCTCCACTGGTTCCTCCTCGGCACCCCAACACCATGCCCGCCTCCTCCTAGCTACGGTGGTGAGCTGATGCCTACGGTGGGGTAGATGGAGGTGGAAGAGGGATCAGGCGGAGGGGAAGGAAAATCTGGGCCGAGCCCTGGGATCTGGGGGATGCCAGGTATGGGAGGGGGTAGATAAGGTGGAGGGCAGAGGGAGAGCACATGGGATGGCTCGGGGTGGAAAAGGTGGTGTGCACTTCTTTTTCTCCTCTCCCTCTTCTCACGTGATGGGCACGGCTTGGTTGAACTAGGGGCTCTCGCAGCTGGTGACTAGGGCTGCGGCTCAGTGTGGAACGGTGCGGTGGCTCGGTGGGGTTTAGCTTGGCAGCGGGAGAGAAAACAGAGAGGGGAGGGGCTCGGCTAGGGCTAGACCGGCAGGGGGGTCAGAATGGTGGCTCGGGATGGGTTTGGTCTAGCCAAGGCCAGCTAGGGCAGGTCCAGGTGGTGATGGCCTAGGGAGGCTCGGCAGGGTGGAGTGGCGATTAGGGTAGGAGGGGAAGGAATGGGGAGAGGGTGGTTAGGGTTTAGGGTTGGAGCTAGGTGTAGATAGAGAGAGAAGATAGCTAGGTTTAGCTAGAAAAAGAGAGAGGGTAAAAGATAGGTGGATGAGCTAGGGTTTGGAGTCGATATGGAACCCCAAACGAAAATTGAATTCCAAACAAAAGGGGAAAACCAAAAGACCAAAGGAGAGGGGGATGGGAGGAAAAGATCTTACATATCTCATGCACATGATAATATTTTGTGAAAACAAAATATATATCCCATGTAGGCTTGACAAAGAGAAAAACCACTAAAGAGTTGCAAGGTGGAAGACAAGAGAAAAAACATTTATGTGGCTCATTTGTTTCAATTGAGTTCAAACAAACTCCACCCAAAATATTCCAAAAGAACCCAAAATAGAAGAACAAGAGAGAGGCCTTGCATGGGCCATGCATGAAGAATAATTGCCACATTCATTAGTTGTGAAAACAACTACATTTACATATGGGCGTCTATTACACCCATGCACATCCATACTTGAATAAAGACCACAACATAAGCTACAATCTTGATAAAATATGGTAACGGTGGATTTAAGCATAATTGAATATAATAGTCCATGCTAGTGTGTATGTCCCACTAGAAGACCTTGGCCACAATTATATTTAAACAATGCTCAATTATTCCCAAAACAAACCATATGGAAGATAGAGCAAGTGAAACTAACCACATGCATGCAAAGGTGGCCATGTGGCTCTCCACATATCAACAATGTGAAAAACAACATGAGGCATATATGGGAGCATGTGGAATTAGAAGTGGATCCATCCCAACCTACATGAGCTAGAGGTAAACAAATAAAATGCAAAGCTCGCATATATTTGGATGGTGGAATTATGGGGTGGTGACAAGAAAAGGTGGTGGAGTTAAATAAAAGATATGCCCCCAACTCAACTTGGGCACCAAGCATTTATCAAGGACCAAATACAATTTATTAATAACCAAATACAATTGATAAATGCATATGAGACAAGATCCAAAAGAAAAGGGTTTTATATGATGCTCAAATGCAAGGTGGCATGATGACATGAGCATGATATAATTATGATGCAACAATTATATGTAGGAAGTAGCATTTTATAATTAGACCATGTAGCATTACAGATGTTAGACAGATGGGATGCTATAACACACATGCAATGACACTAGTGGATCCATATGTGGTATGTGAAAAGAACACACATGCAATGACTCTAGTTGTTGTTAGTAAAAACACACACATGCAATGACACTGGTGGATCCATGTGTGGTCTCTGAAGAGAACACACATTTCAATGAAACCGGTGGATCCATATGTGGTATGTGAAAAGAACACACATCCAATGACTCCAGTTGTTGTTAGTAAAAAGAACACACATGTAATGACACTGGTGGATCCATGTGTGGTCTCTGAAGAGAACACACATTTCAATGACACTGGTGGATCCATATGTGGTATGTGAAAAGAACAGTCATGAAATGACTCTAGTTGTTGTTAGTAAAAAGAACACACATGCAATGACACTAGTGGATCCATAGGTGGATTGTGAAAAGAACACACATGCAATAACACTGGTGGATCCATATGTGGTACGTGAAAAGAACACACATTTCAATGACTCTGGTTGTTGTTAGTAAAAACAACACACATGCAATGACACTGGTGGATCCATGTGTGGATTGTGAAAAGAGCACACATGCAATGACACTGGTGGATCCATATGTGGTATGCGAAAAGAACACACATGCAATGACACCAGTTGTTGTTAGTAAAAAGAACACACATGCAATGACACTGGTGGATCCATGTGTGGATTGTGAAAAGAACACACATGCAATGACACTGGTGGATCCATACGTGGTATTTGAAAAGAACACACATGCAACGACTCTGGGTGTTGTTAGTAAAAAGAACACACATGCAATGACACTGGTGGATCCATGTGTGGCCTCTAAAGAGAACACACATGCACTGACTCTGGTTGTTGTTAGTAAAAAGAACACACATGCAATGACACCGGTGGAACCATAGGTGGATTGTGAAAACAAGACACATGCAATGACACTAGTGGATCCATATGTGCTATGTGAAAAGTACACACATGCAATGACTCCGGTTGTTGTTAGTAAAAAGAACACACATGCAATGACACTAGTGGATCCATAGGCGGATTGCGAAAAGAGCAGACATGCAATGACACTGGTGGATGGATTATGAAAGAGCACACGTGCTATGACACTGGTGGATCTGTATGTGGTATGTGAAAAGAACACACATGCAATGACTCTGGTTATTGTTAGTAAAAAGAACACACATGCTATGACACTGGTGGATTCATATGTCCTATGTGAAAAGAACACACATGCAATGACTCCACTTGTTGTTAGTAAAAAGAACACACATGTAATGACATTGGTGGATCCATGTGTGGTCTCTGAAGAGAACACACATTTCAATGACACCGGTGGATCCATATGTGGTACGTGAAAAGAACAGTCATGAAATGACTCCAGTTGTTGTTAGTAAAAAGAACACACATGCAATGACACTGGTGGATCCATAGGTGGATTGTGAAAAGAACACACATGCAATGACACTGGTGGATCCATATGTGGTATGTGAAAAGAACACACATTAATAAATCTGGTTGTTGTTAGTAACAAGAACACACATGCAATAACACTGGTGGATCCATGTGTGGTCGCTGAAGAGAACACACATGCAATGACACTGGTGGATCCATATGTGGTATGTGAAAAGAACACAAATGCAATGACACTGGTTGTTGTTAATAAAAAGAACACACATGCAATGACACTAGTGGATCCATGTGTGGTATCTAAAGAGAACACACATTTCAATGACTCTAGTCATTGTTAGTAAAAAGAACACACATGCAATGACACTGGTGGATCCATAGGTGGATTGTGAAAAGAGCACACATCCAATGACACTAGTGGATCCATATGTGGTATGTGAAAAGAACACACATGTAATGAATCTAGTTGTTGTTAGTAAAAAGAACACACATGCAATGACACTGGTGGATCCATGTGTGGATTGTGAAAAGAACACACATGCAATGACACTGGTGGATCCATATGTGGTATGTGAAAAGAACACACATGCAATGACTCTGGTGGATCCATGTGTGGTCTCTGAAGAGAACACACATTCAATGACACCGGTGGATCCATATGTGGTATGTGAAAAGAACACACATGAAATGACTCCAGTTGTTGTTAGTAAAAAGAACACACATGCAATGACACTAGTGGATCCATGTGTGGTCTCTGAAGAGAACACACATTTCAGTGACTCTGGTTGTTGTTGTTAGTAAAAAGAACACACATGCAATCACACCGGTGGATCCATGTGTGGTCTCTGAAGAGAACACACATTTCAATGACTCTGGTTGTTGTTAGTAAAAAGAACACACATGCAATGACACTGGTGGATCCATGTGTGGTCTCTGATGAGAACACACATGCAATGACTCTGGTTGTTGATAGTGAAAATCAATACACACGCAATGACACTGGTAGATCCATGTGTGGTCTCTGAAGAGAACACACATTTCAATGACTCTGGATGTTGTTAGTAAAAGAACACACATGCAATGACTCTAGTTGTTGTTAGTAAAAAGAACACACATGCAATGACACTGGCGGATCCATAGGAGGATTGTGAAAAGAACACACATGCAATGACATTGGTGGATCCATATGTGGTATGTGAAAAGAACACACATTTCAATGACTCTGGTTGTTGTTACTAAAAAGAACACACATGGAATGACAATGGTGGATCCATATGTGGTCTCTAAGCAGAACACACATTTCAATGACTCTGGTTGTTGTTAGTAAAAAGAACACACATGCAATGACACTGGTGGATCCATGTGTGGTCTCTGAAGAGAACACACATTCAATGACACCGGTGGATCCATATGTGGTATGTGAAAAGAACACACATTCAATGACTCTGGTGGATCCATGTGTGGTCTCTGAAGAGAACACACATTCAATGACACCGGTGGATCCATATGTGGTATGTGAAAAGAACACACATGAAATGACTCCAGTTGTTGTTAGTAAAAAGAACACACATGCAATGACACTAGTGGATCCATGTGTGGTCTCTGAAGAGAACACACATTTCAGTGACTCTGGTTGTTGTTAGTAAAAAGAACACACATGCAATCACACCAGTGGATCCATGTGTGGTCTCTAAAGAGAACACACATTTCAATGACTCTGGTTGTTTTTAGTAAAAAGAACACACATGCAATGACACTGGTGGATCCATGTGTGGTCTCTGATGAGAACACACATGCAATGACTCTGGTTGTTGTTAGTGAAAATAAATACACATGCAATGACACTGGTAGATCCATGTGTGGTCTCTGAAGAGAACACACATTTCAATGACTCTGGATGTTGTTAGTAAAAGAACACACATGCAATGACTCTAGCTGTTGTTAGTAAAAAGAACACACATGCAATGACACTGGCGGATCCATAGGAGGATTGTGAAAAGAACACACATGCAATGACATTGGTGGATCCATATGTGGTATGTGAAAAGAACACACATTTCAATGACTCTGGTTGTTGTTACTAAAAAGAACACACATGGAATGACACTGGTGGATCCATGTGTGGATTGTGAAAAGAGCACACATGCAATGACGCTGGTGGATCCATATGTGGTATGTGAAAAGAACACACATGCAATGACTCCAATTGTTGTTAGTAAAAAGAACACACATGCAATGACACTGGTGGATCCATGTGTGTATTGTGAAAAGAACACACATGCAATGACACTAGTGGATCCATACGTGGTATTTGAAAAGAACACACATGCAATGACTCTGCTTGTTGTTAGTAAAAACACACATGCAATGACACTGGTGGATCCATGTGTGGTCTCTGAAGAGAACACACATTTCAATGACTCTGGTTGTTGTTAGTAAAAAGAACACACATGCAATGACACTGGTGGATCCATGTGTGGTCTTTGAAGAGAACACACATGCAATTACTCTGGTTGTTGTTAGTAAAAATAAATACACACGCAATGATGCTGGTGTATCCATGTGTGGTCTCTGAAGAGAACACACATTTCAATGATTCTGGTTGTTGTTAGTAAAAAGAACACACATGCAATGACACTGGTGGATCAATCTGTGGTCTCGAAAGAGAACACACATGCAATGACTCTGGTTGTTGTTAGTAAAAGAACACACATGCAATGACACCGGTGGATCCATAGGTGGATTGTGAAAAGAACACACATGCAGTGACACTGGTGGATCCATATGTGGTATGTGAAAAGTACACACATGCAATGTATCCGGTTATTGTTAGTAAAAAGAACACACATGCAATGACACTAGTGGATCCATAGGTGGATTGTGAAAAGAGCACACATGCAATGACACTGGTGGATGGATTGTGAAAAGAGCACACATGCTATGACACTGGTGGATCGATATGTGGTATGTGAAAAGAACACACATGCAATGACTCTGGTTGTTGTTAGTAAAAAGAACACACGTGCAATGACACTGGTGGATCCATGTGTGGTCTCTGAAGAGAACACACATTTCAATGAAACCGGTGGATCCATATGTGGTATGTGAAAAGAACACACATCCAATGACTCCAGTTGTTGTTAGTAAAAAGAACACACATGTAATGACACTGGTGGATCCATGTGTGGTCTCTGAAGAGAACACACATTTCAATGACACTGGTGGATCCATATGTGGTATGTGAAAAGAACAGTCATGAAATGACTCTAGTTGTTGTTAGTAAAAAGAACACACATGCAATGACACTGGTGGATCCATAGGTGGATTGTGAAAAGAACACACATGCAATGACACTAGTGGATCCATATGTGGTATGTGAAAACAACACACATTCAATGACTCTGGTTGTTGTTAGTAACAAGAACACAAATGCAATAACACTGGTGGATCCATGTGTGGTGTCTGAAGGGAACACACATGCAATGACACTGGTGGATCCATATGTGGTATGTGAAAAGAACACACATGCAATGACACTGGTTGTTGTTAGTAAAAAGAACACACATGCAATGACACTGGTGGATCCATGTGTGATCTCTAAAGAGAACACACATTTCATGACTCTGGTTCTTGTTAGTAAAAAGAACACAGATGCAATGACACTGGTGGATCCATGTGTGGTCTTTGAAGAGAACACACATGCAATGACTCTGGTTGTTGTTAGTAAAAAGAACACACATGCAATGATACTGGTGGATCCATATGTGGTATGTGAAAAGAATACACATGCAATGACTCTGGTTGTTGTTAGTAAAAAGAACACACATGCAATGACAGTGGTGGATCCATGTGTGGTCTCTGAAGAGAACACACATTTCAATGACTCTGGTTGTTGTTAGTAAAAAGAACACACATTTCAATGACTCTGCTTGTTGTTAGTAAAAAGAACACACATGCAATGACACTGGTGGATCTATATGTGGTATGTGAAAAGAACACACATGCACTGACTCCCGTTGTTGTTAGTAAAAAGAACACACATGCAATGAAACTGGTGGATCCATGTGTGGTCTCTGAAGAGAACACACATTTCAATGACACTTGTGGATACATAGGTGGCATGTGAAAAGAATAGTCATGAAATGACTCTGGTTGTTGTTAGTAAAAAGAACACACATGCAATGACACTAGTGGATCCATAGGTGGATTGTGAAAAGAACACACATGCAATGACTCTGGTTGTTGTTAGTAAAAAGAACACACATGCAATGACACTGGTGGATCCATGTGTGGTCTATGAAGAGAACTCACATTTCAATGACACCGGTTGATCCATAATTGGTGTGTGAAAAGAACAGTCATGAAATGACTCTAGTTGTTGTTAGTAAAAAGAACACGCATGTAATGACACTGGTGGATCTATAGGCGGATTGTGAAAAGAGCACACATGCAATGACACTGGTGGATCCATAGGTGGTATGTGAAAAGAACACACAATTCAATGACCCTGGTTGTTGTTAGTAAAAAGAACACACATGCAATGACACTGGTGGATCCATAGGTGGATTGTGAAAAGAGCACACATGCAATGACACTAGTGGATCCATATGTGGTATGTGAAAATAACACACATGCAATGACTCTAGTTTTTGTTAGTAAAAAGAACACACATGTAATGACACTGGTGGATCCATGTGTGATCTCTAAAGAGAACACACATTTCAATGACACTAGTCGATCCATATGTGGTATGTGAAAAGAATAGTCATGAAATGACTCCAGTTGTTGTTAGTAAAAAGAAGACACATGCAATGAAACTAGTGGATCTATGGGTGGATTGTGAAAAGAACACACATGCAATGACACTGGTGGATCCATATGTCGTATTTGAAAAGAACACACATGCAATGACTCTGGTTGTTAGTAACAAGAACACACATGCAATAACACTGGTGGATCCATGTGTGGTCTCTGAAGAGAACACACATGCAATGACACTGGTGGATCCATATGTGGTATGTGAAAAGAACACACATGGAATGACTCTTGTTGTTGTTAGTAAAAAGAAATACACTTGCAATGACACTGGTGGATCCATGTGTGGTATTTGAAGAGAACACACATGGAATGACTATGGATGTTGTTAGTAAAAATAACACACATGCAATGACACTGGTGGATCCATATGTGGTATGTGAAAAGAATACACATGCAAAGACTCTAGTTGTTGTTAGTAAAAAGAACACACATGCAATGACACTGGTGGATTCATGTGTGGTCTCTGAAGAGAACACACATTTCAATGACTCTAGTTGTTGTTAGTAAAAAGAACAAACATGCAATGACACTGGTGGATCCAAAGGTGGATTGTGAAAAGAACACACATGCAATGACACTGGTGGATCCATATGTGGTATGTGAAAATAACACAGATTTCAATGACTCTAGTTGTTGTTAGTAAAAAGAACACACATGCAATGACACTAGTGGATCCATATGTGGTCTCTAAAGAGAACACACATTTCAATGACTCTGGTTGTTGTTAGTAAAAAGAGCACACATGCAATGACACTGGTGGATCGATGTGTGGTCTCTAAAGAGAACACACAAGCAATGACTTTGGTTGTTGTTAGTAAAAGAACACACATGCAATGACACCGGTGGATCCATAGGTGGATTGTGAAAAGAACACACATGCAGTGACACTGGTGGATCCATATGTGGTATGTGAAAAGAACACACATGCAATGACTCCGGTTATTGTTAGTAAAAAGACCACACATGCAATGACACTAGTGGATCCATAGGTGGATTGTGAAAAGAGCACACATGCAATGACACTAGTGGATGGATTGTGAAAAGAGCACACATGCTATGACACTGGTGGACCCATATGTAGTATGTGTAAAGAACACACATGCAATGACTCTGGTTGTTGTTAGTAAAAAGAATACACATGCAATGACACTGGTGGATCCATGTGTGATCGCTGAAGAGAACACGCATTTCAATGAAACCGGTGGATCCATATGTGCTATGTGAAAAGAACACACTTCCACTGACTCCAGTTGTTGTTAGTAAAAAGAACACACATCTATGACACTGGTGGATCCATATGTGATCTCTGAAGAGAACACACATTTCAAGGACACTGGTGGATCGATATGTGGTATGTGAAAAGAACAGTCATGAAATGACTCTAGTTGTTGTTAGTAAAAAGAACACACATGCAATGACACTGGTGGATCCATAGGAGGATTGTGAAAAGAACACACATGCAATGACACTATTGGATCCATATGTGGTATGTGAAAACAACACACATGCAATGACTCTGGTTGTTGTTAGTAACAAGAACACACATGCAATAACACTGGTGGATCCATATGTGGTATGTGATAAGAACACACATGCAATGACACTGGTTGTTGTTAGTAAAAAGAACACACATGCAATGACACTGGTGGATCCATGTGTGGTCTCTAAAGAGAACACACCTTTCAATGACTCTGGTTCTTGTTAGTAAAAAGAACACAGATGCAATGACACTGGTGGATCCATGTGTGGTCTTTGTAGAGAACACACATGCAATGACTCTGGTTGTTGTTAGTAAAAAGAACACACATGCAATGATACTGGTGGATCCATATGTGGTATGTGAAAAGAACACACATGCAATGACTCTGGTTGTTTTAGTAAAAAGAACACACATGCAATGACACTGGTGGATCCATGTGTGGTCTCTGAAGACAACACACATTTCAATGACTCTGGTTGTTGTTAGTAAAAAGAACACACATGCAATGACACTGGTGGATCCATATGTGGTATGTGAAAAGAACACACATTTCAATGACTCTGGTTGTTCTTAGTAAAAAGAACACACGTGCAATGACACTGGTGGATCCATATGTGGTATGTGAAAAGAACACACATGCACTGACTCCCGTTGTTGTTAGTAAAAAGAACACACATGCAATGAAACTGGTGGATCCATGTGTGGTCTCTGAAGAGAACACACATTTCAATGACACTTGTGGATCCATAGGTGGCGTGTGAAAATAACAGTCATGAAATGACTATGGTTGTTGTTAGGAAAATGATCACACATGCAATGACACTAGTGGATCCATAGGTGGATTGTGAAAAGAACACACCTGCAATGACACTGGTGGATCCATATATGGTATGTGAAAAGAACACACATGCAATGACTCTGGTTGTTGTTAGTAAAAAGAACACAGATGCAATGACATTGGTGGATCCATGTGTGGTCTATGAAGAGAACTCACATTTCAATCACATCGGTTGATCCATAATTGGTATGTGAAAAGAACAATCATGAAATGACTCCAATTGTTGTTAGTAAAAAGAACACACATGCAATGACACTGGTGGATCCATAGGTGGATTGTTAAAAGGGCACACATGCAATGACACTGGTGGATCCATAGGTGGTACGTGAATAGAACACACAATTCAATGACCCTGGTTGTTGTTAGTAAAAAGAACACACATGCAATGACACTGGTGGATCCATAGGTGGATTGTGAAAAGAGCACACATGCAATGACACTAGTGGATCCATATGTGGTATGTGAAAATAACACACATGCAATGACTCCAGTTTTTGTTACTAAAAAGAACACACATGTAATGACACTGGTGGATCCATGTGTGATCTCTAAAGAGAAGACACATTTCAATGTCACTAGTGGATCCATATGTGGTATGTGAAAAGAACAGTCATGAAATGACTCCAGTTGTTGTTAGTAAAAAGAACACACATGCAATGAAACTAGTGGATCTATGGGTGGATTGTGAAAAGAACACACATGCAATGACACTGGTGGATCCATATGTGGTATTTGAAAAGAACACACATCACTACAACAATTGTGATTATCTGTGACGCACATTCAGTGACGATTCAGTAAAAAATGTCATGTTTTATGAAAAAACGTCACAATTTGGATGAATCTCTGACGTTTTTTGCTGAATCGTCATAGAATGAGCGTCATATATAATCACATTTGTTGTAGCGCATGCAATGACTCTGGTTGTTAGTAACAAGAACACACATGCAATAACACTGGTGGATCCATGTGTGGTCTCTTAAGAGAACACACATGCAATGACACTGGTGGATCCATATGTGGTATGTTAAAAGAACACACATGCAATGATAATGGTTGTTGTTAGTAAAAAGAACACACATGCAATGACACTGGTGGATCCATGTGTGGCCTCTAAAGAGAACACACATTTCAATGACTCTGGTTCTTGTTAGAAAAAGAACACACATGCAATGACTCTTGTTGTTGCTAGTAAAAAGAAATACACATGCAATGACACTTGTGGATCCATGTGTGGTATTTGAATAGAACACACATGCAATGACTCTGGTTGTTGTTAGTAAAAATAACACACATGCAATGACACTTGTGGATCCATATGCGGTATGTGAAAAGAATACACATGCAATGACTCTGGTTGTTGTTAGTAAAAGAACACACATGCAATGACACTGCTACATTCATGTGTGGTCTCTGAAGAGAACACACATTTCAATGACTCTGGTTGGTTTTAGTAAAAAGAACAAACATGCAATGACACTGGTGGATCCATGTGTGGTATCTAAAGAGAACACACATTTCAATGACTCTGGTTGTTGTTAGTAAAAAGAACACACATGCAATGACACTGGTGGATCCATAGGTGGATTATGAAAAGAACACACATGCAATAACACTGGTGGATCCATATGTGGTATGTGAAAAGAACACACATGCAATGACTCTGGTTGTTCTTGGTAAAAAGAACACACATGCAATGACACTGATCGATCCATGTGTGGTCCTTGAAGAGAACACACATTTCAATGACATTCGTGGATCCATATGTGGTATGTGAAAAGAACAGTCATGAAATGACTCTAGTTGTTGTTACTAAAAAGAACACACATGCAATGACACTAGTGGATCCATTGGTTAATTCTGAAAAGAGCACACATGCAATGACACTAGTGGATCCATATGTGGTATGTGAAAATAACACACATTTCAATGACCCTGGTTGTTGTTAGTAAAAAGAACACACATGCAATGACACTGGTGGATCCAAAGGTGGATTGTGAAAAGAGCACACATGCAATGACACTGGTGGATCCATAGGTGGTATGTGAAAAGGACACACATTTCAATGACTCTGGTTGTTGTTAGTAAAACGAACACACATGCAATGACACTGGTGGATCTATAGGTGGATTGTGAAAAGAGCACACATGCAATGACACTGGTGGATCCATATGTGGTATGTGAAAAGAACACACATACAATGAGTCTAGTTTTTGTTAGTAGAAAGAACACACATGTAATGACACTGGTGGATCCATGTGTTGTCTCTGAAGAGAACACACATTTCAATGACACTGGTGGATCCGTATGTGGTCTGTGAAAAGAACAATCATGAAATGACTCCAGTTGTTGTTACTAAAAAGAACACACATGCATTGACACTGGTGGATCCATGGGTGGATTGTGAAAAGAACAAAAATGCAATGACAACCGGTGGATCCATATGTGGTATTTGAAAAGAACACACATGCAATGACTCTGGTTATTGATAGTA